>CXYZ01012692.1:4157818-4232299 GCA_900006705.1 Sonneratia caseolaris
AAAATTTCTTATTTACGAGAAAATATGAGATTTCATAGTTTGGTCATTAAAATAAGTTTTTTCTATTGTATCAATTAGAAGGGAAAAAACTAAAAAAAAGAAAATAATATGGAAAAAAAGCTTCAGAAAATGTGCGAAGACAAGCACATTAATACTCACATGCTTGGAGAAAGACAAAAGGACATCGGTGCCCGCCAAAGTTGAAATCTGATGTGGCAGGTTGGGATTGGTGTTCGACTCGTTGCATCATCGTATCCCTCGAAAGTTGATTCCCTGCTGAATTTTTCCCAATTATCAAAATCTCTGGTTATTTCCGTTACCAAAATATTGGGAATTAATATGATAGAATTATTATTTTAGGTATCGAAGCCCAAGCGAAGCGACGGAAGTGGAACGGTGCAAAATAGGAAAATTGCATTGTTTGTGGACCTCTACTTGATACAAGGAAAGATGGAGGACGGAAACAGAAATTAAACGATGAGTTGGGTAATCCGTAATCTCTGTTGGTCGAGTCCATGTAATCAACGGAGTCCGTCAAAACTCGAGAGGAGCTGAAGCAGACAGACTACGACCGTGTCACAGCGGCTCATCTCGCTCTTCCATTTCCGGTTGACGACGAAGCTGACGAGGTTAAGTAATTGAGGATCCAGAGAAAGTAAGTCCCGGCTCTTGGCAAAATCTTATCTTATCTTTTAGTGTGACGGGTGGGTTTAGATTTGAGTTCTTGAGGTCTGGATTATCAAATCTTCTCATTTCCACACTTCACGTGGTTGCTTGGGTAATTATTTTCGTTATCATTAGCATAATGAGCAGAGGTCCTGGGTTCAGAACTTTTCGTCAGTGATGCTGGTGAAGAAGTAAGAATTAGATGAGATTTGGCCCTCTGAAGAAAGAGACAAGTTGACGCACTTGATGTTGCGAAGAAGGGATGAGCAGCTATGAATCAGGGGAAAGAGATGAGATTTGTGGCAATGGGTCGGCAAGGGTTGATTGAACTTAATGTGATGCTACTAGCGTTTGAGATGAGTATTTCAATATCTGAAGTAAGAATTGTTCGAATCTAGCTTGATTCTTAGTTGTCCTGAAGTTTCGTTTCTGTAGTTTGCTTTCTAGATGCTAACTACAGGCCTTGCGAGCCCTGATTGAATCTATTAACCCATACGGTCCAATTGTGCATTACTGTATTTTCCTCTGCCAGGAGAATTTTATGGATTTTTCATTCATCCGATCACAAAGCCATATGCCAATGGTTAGAGCGTAGATCCTTCACAACTTTATGTGTTTTAATGTTTTATATCCTGTTTATGTGGTTTAGGGATCAGATTTGCTGTCGCCTTGAATGAAGATGTCGATTAACATATGGACGTTAATTTTGTTTGGCTTCCTATGCTCTGCTTTTCTATCAATGGAGCCCATGAGGACAGGAGCTATAAAACCGGATCGGACTCAACCTACTGAGCGCATTTCTGGTGTGGTCTCTTGCTCTCCTTATTCTGCATCGATATTTCGTTGCAACTGTTACAAGAAAGGATTAGATTAGAATGTTAAATTTTCTACTTGGAAGCCCTACTCTTGGATATACCTTCTATGAATCAGTCTTCATGTATTGCAAAGGACAACAGCTTTAATGGTGATAAATTTGGACAAAGTGATGAATTCCAGGTTGAAATGCATTTATTCTTCATGATGCATTTGAAGAAAAATACATAACATGTCCAATTTGAAAGTCCTAGAAGAAAAACTAACAAGTTTATATCTAAAACTATCGTATTATACCGTGCATCCAAAATATTGTAAGATTTACTGTTATTATGCTCTTCCATGGAGTAGGTAGTGCTGGAGATGTTTTGGAAGATGACCCAGTGGGAAGGCTAAAGGTTTTTGTTTACGAGCTTCCCAGTAAATATAACAAGAAAATTCTTCAAAAGGACCAGAGATGCCTCACTCACATGTTTGCTGCTGAAATTTTTATGCATCGGTTCCTCCTGTCGAGTCCAGTACGAACGCTAAATCCAGAAGAAGCAGACTGGTTTTATACCCCTGTGTATACCACATGCGATCTGACACCAAATGGGCTTCCCTTGCCCTTTAAATCACCTCGGATTATGAGGAGTGCAATCCAGCTGATCTCCTCAAACTGGCCGTATTGGAATCGCTCAGAAGGAGCTGACCACTTTTTCCTTGTTCCTCACGATTTTGGTGCCTGCTTCCATTACCAGGTAAGGAATCATAACAGGTTGGTGTATGGATGTTAGTCAATCAGCATGTCAATGAAAGCTGTTTTTGTAGCCAGCTGGAAGGGCTATGAGGTCGCTCTTGACTTTAATTCTACTTATTTTGCAGGAAGAGAAGGCAATTGAAAGGGGGATCTTGCCATTGCTCCAACGAGCTACCTTGGTTCAAACTTTCGGGCAGATGAATCATGTTTGCCTAAAAGAAGGTTCAATCACCATACCCCCATATGCTCCTCCACAGAAAATGCAGACCCATCTGATTCATGAAAAGACACCTCGGTCCATCTTTGTTTACTTCCGAGGATTGTTCTATGATGTTGGAAATGACCCTGAAGGGGGTTATTATGCAAGGTATGTAAATAGTTATCTGACCGGTGGCTTGGATCTCCACTGAGTGGAAACCAGCTGTGCTGTAAAATATGGGAAATTGTAATTTGCAAATAGATTATAGCAGACATGAAAATCGCTCTTCCCCCATTTTTTTTTTCTGCATGAAAATGATTCTTCTTTTATGTTATTATGGACAGAGGAGCTCGGGCAGCCGTGTGGGAGAACTTCAAGGACAATCCACTTTTTGACATCTCAACAGAGCACCCAACAACATATTACGAGGACATGCAAAGAGCCATATTTTGTTTGTGCCCTCTTGGGTGGGCTCCATGGAGCCCAAGATTGGTGGAAGCAGTCATATTTGGGTGCATTCCAGTCATCATTGCGGACGACATAGTGCTACCCTTCGCTGATGCGATCCCTTGGGAAGAGATCGGGGTGTTTGTGGATGAGAAGGATGTTCCAAACTTGGACACAATACTCACTTCGATTCCTGTGGAAGTCATATTGAGGAAACAAAGATTGCTTGCAAATCCGTCAATGAAGCAGGCTATGTTATTCCCTCAGCCTGCTCAACCCGGCGATGCTTTCCATCAAGTTCTGAATGGTCTTGCACGTAAGCTGCCCCACGACCGGTCCACCGTCTACCTAAAGCCAGGTCAGAAGATTTTGAACTGGACTGCAGGCCCCGTGGGTGATTTGAAACCGTGGTAGCAGCAGCTAATTAGTCTAGTAGAAGGAATACAACAGCGACATTAATTCAAAAGGTGTGAAGAAGGTGTCTGTTTGTCTGTCTCATCTGTATTCTTCCATCTCTTACACAGCATATTTCATGCTAGAAATCTCTTGCCCTGTTTTGTATTTAGATTTCAGATTCCAGTAGCTGAGATCTTCATTCGCTGTTCGAGAGAGATAACCGGGTGTGTCGAAGGAGTAGAAGCCATAGTGTTCCTTCTTTTGTTATTCCGAAGCTCAGGATAATCTTTTAGTTGCAATCTTGTCGCCCTAGACAGTATGTATTGCCCACAAGATGCACTGAAGATCTCTCATTCATTTCCACTGTGGCCCGTTCGTTATCCTGAAGCCTGGGACTGCTTTCACGGTGAGTTGAAGCGGCGCAAGAGGTTTCATCTTCCCCTGGAGGATCCCTATACTTACTACTGAGACGAGAAACTCCTAGAATTAAATTTGCACCATAAATCCTCAATGGAAGGGACGACGGATCTATTTTACCATCTCTTTCGAGCTTTTCTAAATCCGCCCTTGTTCCTATATACAGAGGTGTCAAATTTTGGCATGGCCCGAAAAACCGTGCCTAGGCCGATGTCTTTGGACTATCTAAGAGATCAAGTCATGTCGGTTTAAAATTACGAGAGTAGATGTCACAACAAAAAAAATAATTATTTGTGTGATTCCTGTTGGACCTAAGCCACCTGAAGAACGAAATATTTATGCTCGAGTCAAGATTTTCGGACTGCCTCAGATGGTGGACTGCATCAGCATGACTTGATAATAAATCCACGCCATGTTGACATGGTCGGAAAACTCTTGGCCGCCCAAATTGCCAGTTCTACCTCTCTCTCTCTCTCTCTCTATATATATTCTATATATATTTCCCTTGAAAGTTTTATGTCCAGTTATTGGGTTACTCAACAGCCTTGATTTCATCAACTGCGCATTCTCACTCAGGAAGAGAATGATTTAACCGCACAAGTAATTTTTTTCGTTAACCTTCCGAGTAGTCCAATCCCATGGGTGGATGTGGACCCCTTGAGAGTCGTCCCTTTTATTATGGACGACAGTCGGACGCGTCCACTGGTTTTCCATCACTCATCTCTATCCTTCTTCCTCCTCCATCCCCCCACTTCCTCTCCTCGCCTCTTGCCAGGACAAGGCTTCCATCACAGACGCACACTGAGGAAGCGGACATTAAGCTCGCAGCAGGGTCCATGGCGACCGTGCAGTGCCTGTCCCCGGCGCCGAGCCTGATCCGGAACAATGCTGGTGGCCTCCGGCTGCCGAGACTGACGTCTAACACGGCCCTCAAGTCTTCCTCTTGCCTCTCTCCGTCACTTCACCAGCTACTGCTTCGGGTGGCCGCCCCCAAAAGTGCGACAATTCCTGTCACCACGGGCCCGAGATTCTCGATGCGAGTTGCTTCCAAGCAAGCCTACATCTGTCGCGACTGCGGGTAAGCTGTTCGTTGCTCACGGCCGCACTGTATGTGGTTCCCTGCAACGTTAGAATTGTTCTCAGTGGATTGATTTATTCAGTTACTGTATGTAGGTATATATACAATGATCGAACGCCATTTGAGAAGTTGTCCGATAAGTACTTCTGCCCAGGTAATCGTGGTTGATCATTCTGCTGCTCTAGAATGCTAGTAGGATAGAATCCAGCTCATCGGTTCTGAATTCAACTCTACTTGTTCGAAGTGGGAAAGGCTATGACAAATTAGTCAAGAAGTTGCACAGGAGACGAAATTTGGGTTCAAGATGTTAGTTGAAATGAGCTGAAGTGGGTTTGAATGAACCGAGTTAGGATAATCCCTTACCGGAATCGGATCAGATGGGTTCTCAAATTACCTATTCAGTTGTGAATGACTTTGCCTAGTTGCAAGAGGATGCTGTGGAGTATCTGAGGATTTATGTGTTCTGGTGTGACATATAGGAGGCTGAAATCTCAGTTAGCAAGCAGATTAAATTACACATTACAATTACATCTGAAGTGGGCGCTTTCTGTTCTGCAGTTTGTGGTGCCCCAAAGCGAAGGTTCAGGGCGTATCAGCCAGCTGTGACCAAGGATGCCAACGACACCTCCGTGCGCAAGGCAAGGAAGGCTGAGATACAGCGAGACGAAGCTATCGGGTAATTAAAACAAAAACGCTTCCCTTTCTGTGCTGCAGAGTTGCCTGGGTATGATATGCAATGCTTACATTATGCAGTTTGATAGATGGCCGATCGATCAATCAATGATCACCAATGTAGTGCTAGTTCATGCAACTCTTTTAGCCCCATTGCTTGGAAACTTCGAGTATTTTTTATGTGATTCTGAAACCGAGATATGGATGTGGTGATGCTGCAGGCGAGCGTTGCCAATTGCCGTCGTGGTGGGAGTGGCTGCACTGGCTGGCTTGTATTTCTACCTCAACAGCGCCTACTGATCCTTTCTGGGGAAGCTGAAGAGGATCACTGCCGTGCATTTTATTCATTTATTTACTACCGTTAGACCTCAACAATTGTGTCAACAGGAGGAGCACGCTCAGTAATTTCTTCCCTAGCAAACGTATCGGTAAATTATTTATGATTTCTTACTTTATCGAAAGGCAACTTGCTGGGAACTCGGTGGAGCTACCTCGTGGTTGATATAGCCATTAAAACCATGAGATCATTAGCCATCAATGGTATGGCTTTGTCCTCTATATGGCTTTCATGATACAAATGAGTAGCATCGCAATGGAAATAATAGGTACAATAGCTGTAGGATCAAGGAACTGTGCCATTTCGAAACACTGAATTACCTGCAAGTTTCCGAACAAGTTGCCATGACTCTGCTAACTCACGCCTCAAGACCACAAATTCGTTTCTGTTCCCAACCACCACCACCACTATTCTTGCATAGAAACTAAAAGGGCTTGAGTTATTGCAATGGGAATCCCGAAAAGCAGAAAATAAAGAAACATTTCTATGAAGAGAGCGATTACAGTGAGAATTGGATTCAACCTGTCAGCTATTTTAGTAAGGCAATGGCAAAACTCTCATCCCACCAACTGGGCATATGTACTTAGGACAAACTATTGTATCTATTATTCTTCCGTATTATCATTGGATGAATCCTCAATGTCCGTGACCATAACAATCTGTCTATCTTCGAGTTTGTCCTCGGCCTCATCCTTGTTATGCTTATAATTTCTGGGAAGCACGTTGCAGTTGATTGTGCGTTTCATGGGTTTCTCTTCTTGGAAGAGCCTGCAAGACTCATCAGCAAATCAAATTCTGCAGTCAATAATATGAAATTTCTATAGGAACATTACAATGTGGGTATTACACAAGCATCTCCAAGTTCTTGATATTATGTTTGCATCCAAGAGAAAAGCATCAAAATCCTATTTCTTTCAGGCATTTCTTCCAGGTTTTTGTCGTTTAACTGTGGACAGACCTTTTCAGTTTTCCGTAAGTCACACATGATATGATACATGCATCTGAGATCCCTTCTTCATTAGTTTAATTTATTCAGGACGCAAGATCATTTTCTTGAAAAAAGGAAAGCAGAGTCTCATGTTTTCTATGTTGTTACAGTGCAGAATAACAATGTCCTATCCATTTTACGATTGATGTGCTTTGAAACTTCAGACATGAACTACTTGAAACTTTAGGAGATCAACTTAATCAGGACAACTGCCAACTTACTAATATGAAATTGAATGCAGCTGCCAACCCTAAATTTTTGACAGACATGCTAGCCAACTATATCCTCTCAAGTATAGCCCAACACATTCAATCTTACTACTTTATGTAAGTCAGAGTCACGGCTCTAAATTATGTTTTTTTTCCCTAATGAACCTCGTTTAGCTGAGATCATGTGAATTCCACAAATATCACCTAGAAAAGAACTTCCTCGAAAAATTTCATTGATGTGCACAGCAATAAGTAATGGCTCAGTTATACACATTGAAAGACTATAGTTCTTGGCAAGACTGTATTTTGACATTAGTTTGCATGTTATATATTTTGCATATCCTCGTACTCGTAGTATCAAAGAGCTCATCAAGACATACCACAGTAGAAACAGACTGTAAGTTAGGAACTTACGGATGCTTGCAGAGGGTTGGAACCTGAACTGTAAGAGCATACTTGCAAGTTGATAACTCGGTGATAGAGGTAATCATAGTTCTCGGTTCCGCACAGACAAACCTCACCTAGAAGCAAATAAAGAACATAATGCACAATGACAGTGGCAGAAAGAGATGCCTAACTCATTTTAATTCATTATATACCTCGGTCTCTCGTGGATGATTTGTAAGGTCACATTCTGTCCCATTTGTGTATTGGTGAGGGTGATACCTACAAGAGCAGCATTGTACAATTTTGATTATGATAAAATGAAAAATACTGAGACTACTTTGGCTAAGTCGAATCAGAACTCAATTAAGATGCCTGATCATGCGGAATTGAACAAGTTGCATACCATAAAATGGCATTGTAACATTTTCTCCTGGCTTCCTACCAATAACAGAATTTCTCAGCATAACTAGTAATCATACCTTTGTGCTGCATCTTTTGCTCGAGGATCTTTTAGAGTGGAAACATCGGATAGATTCTGATTGAAAGCAGCTGTTGCCTCTTCATCATAGACGCCCAATACAAATTCTTGAACCACCTAATTACAAGCAAATATGTGCATTCTTAATCAACTGTCACACAACTCTGTTTATCATATGAGAACTACTGAAAGCCTAAAAAAGGAAAAATCAAATTGAAGAGATACACCTTTTCATCCTCCAAATGGAATTGCCGTAGCTGCTTCTGGTAGCAAAACTCATACGACCACCAACCTTCTTGCTGCATTAAGAAGCATTAGCAATGTCTACTTAACTAGGGAAAAAAACAAGCACGCTTAGATGCATTGTTTGGACAATAAGTACTGACTCGGAGGAAACATCTTTCTTTAAGAACTTCAAGTAACTCATCCGGTGTCTTCAGTTTAAACCTTATCTCACTTTCCGTGACCATGCTGCTCATGTTTTGCTGAGCAGTTGATCGACCGTTCTTGGATTTCTCAGCCTTAGGTAAGTAACAGAGAAATTTCTGGCCATCTTTATTGGGCATAACCAGTGAATCCTGACCATCATCCTGAAAAGTTGAAAAAAAAGAAAAATTAGCTGTTGACTGGAAATTATTAAGCTAATCTTATCCAAACGAAACTAAAACATTGGTAACAAACATGCAACTCTAAGTTTCCAAACTTTCTAATATGATAATGCCAATCACTGCTGTGCTTATTCAAATATTTTTCAGCATATATTTCTAGGCAGTGGTCAGTGAACAATATTTATTTCGCTTTCATAGAAAAGGGTCTTGAGATAAGAAAGAGAGTCTATTGGGGCAGACTATAAACTGAAACTGCTATCATATCTCAGACCATCCAGTACCAATGGACTCATTTAAAATCAATATTAGTAAAGCCACTTACAGGAACAAAAGGTGAGTCTTCCGAGTGGAACTGGATGTCATACTTTGGTTCACGAAAACTACGACCAAAAGTGCCACCTGCAGATAAAATCTCAACAACTGTAATTGCAGATCGAGCCCGATCAACTTCTCAGGTCGGGCAAAAAATGGATATTAAGTTACATTGGAAATATGAGGATTACGTTCAGAGACAAATTCAGTCATAAAATTACAAATTTCAGACACCTGTTATCATCAAGAATCACAAGATTAAAACTTTGACCGAAAAAAACCCCATTCTCCCCTGATTTCACGAATCACTCCATGGGTTTCCCGACTCAGCTTCGTCCTCCTGATCTTTAGTCTCAGCTCATCCAGCGGCTGCTTGAACAACGTGGGACTGACTGCAAATGTTTTACGACAAGGACTCTTTCTAGAACCAAAACGGATTATCCATTAAAGATTGAAAAGAGAAGAGGGAAAAAAAATTCGAAGACACTTCTACCATATGCCCGCCCCCATACAATCGGACACACCCCAAATAAAGTTGTATGGTTCCATGATCTTTAACCCAATTCACCGTATCTCAAGACCAAACATAATAAAGAAATATCCAGAAGAAAGGGAACCAGTCAGCAATATCTCGATCAAAACGACACAAGCAGGAATTCACCGGCAAGACTGCGACTAACGAATAGGGCGAAACGGCGGGTTTCCTCACCAACATGAGCCGTGAAGATCTGATCAGCTAACACATGGCCGAACACCGCCGCCAGAGAGAGCAGAATCAACGAGGTCAATCTCACCTTCATCTCTTTCGTATGAGAGAGAGAGAGAGAGAGAGAGAGAGAGAGAGAGAGAAGCAGCAGCTGTAGATAGGAAGACTAAGAAATCGTGAACCGGAGGAGGCAGGGGACGGAGATCGGTTCGGTTCGATCAGATCGTTCTTATCGGGTTAGTTTAACTTAGATAATAGACATGCTATAGATTCCGGGATTTGAATAGAGGAAATCGAGATAACAGTTAATGCATGTCGAGCCAGTCGAGGTCAAGGTCCGACCGAACCGGTCCGATTGAAGGCTTGAGCCTCCACGAACCAGTCTCCATTGGATCGACTGAGCTCGGCAGTCTCGGCTCATCACCTCCAGTCCCTCTATCTCCCGTCGGTCGACGCATGTGGATTTGGTGAAGACGAGAAGTGAATATAAAGCTGTCGGAAATCGGATCGCAGCGTCATCGGCGGCGGCTACTAAGATGATTGGGGTTGGGAAGGTCAAGCAATACTCTAACGTCCTCGATAAGCCCCTCAACAAGGGCAAACAAGAGGTATGTCCGCGCCACTCACTCCCCCACGAACTCTCTCTCTCTCTCTCTCTTCTGAATTAGATCATCCTGCTTTCCGTAATTGACCGTTGGACAGGTCTGAGTGATTCCTTATATAAATCATGGTTGGTGTTGATAATTCGACGCCTTACCATATCGATTAGGTTGAGCTCTTACTGGCTGTATCGGATCTCTTCCTTTTAGAAGAACTCAGCTAAATCCTCACGATTTTACTGCTCCTTTTCTATTATTTTTTGAAATCACACATCTTGGTGTTTATTTTGTTTATGGGTTTCTTTTGATTTCCGAGCACAGGTCAGTTTAAGTGCATTCGCATTCTTGTTTTCGGAGCTTGTTCAATACAATCAAACACAGGTTGACAACATTGCAGAGCTAGAACGAAGGTACGCTCTTGTTCTTGTATCAACTTGATTATTATGCATACTGTCTTTCCTGGAAGCTAGCCTAATGTTAGTCTGCTATAGTAAAAGGTTATCACATGCAGTCGAATTCCAATATGCTAACAGGCGCAGTTAGAGCGTTGGCAGTAGCACCTCTGGTGCATTAGTTAATAATTGATGCATTTTATGGATAAGTAGTGATATATAATGTTATCAAGGGAAAGTTAAGTGGAAAGTCTTTGTTAAAATTGAGTCAATGCAGCTAAGAGTGGAACATCTTGCTCTGCATGGAATTGGATTTGTGGGTTAATTATCTTCTTAAAAATATTCTAATGGAGCAGGTTGGAGGCTGCAGGCTATGCTGTGGGGGTTCGAGTTTTGGAACTTCTTTGCCACAGGGAAAGGGTGAGCTGCATTCTCATAATTTGATTAGATTCCCCTGTTTAAATGCACTATTTCGTTATATTGTATTACTTAATTCATACTGCTGGAATTTGTGAATTGTGAGCATTATTTGTTATTATTCCCAAAGAAAACATAAATTGCTATTATCTTTAACTTAAATGCACCGAAATATTATGTTACTTAAGGAAAAGCATTGCATAACATTTTGCTTTCCCATGAACTAATTGATTTGGAATTACATGGACTCTGTGAACGTGCAGCGAGAAGCAAGGCTTAGTCCTTGCTATTTCTGACTGTAAATGCCAGTAAATGGTGTTAATTGATTTTAACAAATATACTTTGGTGCCTGAGGCAACATTACTTCTTTAGTAGGCCTGAAATGTGCTCCATTGAGTACGTCTATATGTAGCTATCAGCATAGATTGAATACATTTAGTTTTGCATTTATTTAACCAATGACTAGCATGGTTCATAAGGGTTTGTTGTTTGAATTCACAGTGCAGCATGTGTTCATAAGGGCTCATCATTTGAATTTGCAATGCCATTAGCCCTGCTGCTTTACCTAGTTTTGCTTGTCTTGCAGGGAAATAGGAGAGAGACTCGCTTATTGGGTATTCTCTCTTTTGTACATAGCACAGTATGGAAGGTTTTATTTGGAAAGGTGAAACATGCATCTATAGGTTCTTTTATCTAGTTAGGCAGACCACAGATCTTTTCAATCGTTGGAAAATGAATTGCTTATATGATCCATTTTGAGAGAATTACTCCTTTACTACAGGTAGCAGATTCACTTGAAAAAGGCACTGAGCATGAGGATGAGTACATGATCAGTGAGAAAGAGCTTCTCGTGAATAGGTAGAAATGTTGGTGCCTCTCTTGTCTGACGTCACCGTCTTCCTCTTCAATGATTCTCACTGATATGATGTCAAACCCACTTCTATTCATAGGTTCATATCAATCCCAAAAGATATGGGGACATTCAACTGTGGGGCATTTGTTGCTGGAATTGTAAGGGTAAGGCTTAGTCGACTTTTATAACATTATGCTTAGAGTAGCATCTGGTAGTTGACTGGAAGTTTTAAAGAAAAATAAAATTCCTTAAAAGATGTGTTGCCTGCCAAGGAATTGTCTTTTTTAAGCATTGTCCCTATAATCTTTCACTAATTGATTTTCTGTTGTTAAAAGCTAGTGTCTGATAAAATTTTGGTGGAAAGCACTTGGAAGAATTTCAGGCTGCAATGCAGTGCTAGCCTACATGAGTTTTTCTTTTTTTTTTTGGCTGAATAGGTGCTAACCTCTATTATAGTGCACTTTTATAATGATCTGAATACTTTTGTCTCTGTGAAGGGGGTCCTGGACAGTGCCGGATTTCCTGCTGTGGTGACAGCTCACTTTGTTCCAATGGAAGGCCAGCAGCGACCCCGAACCACAATTCTGATAAAATTTGCTGAAGAGGTGATTGCCTTTAGTTGAGCACCACATATAGTTTTATCAGAAAGATGTTTTTATCACATTTTGGTTGTTTCTAGATCTTTTCACTGCACTAATGTCTCTTCTTTTAGGTAGATTGGCTGATGTTCTTGCTATAATTATTTCCCAAGGAATGCATTTGTTCCATGATCTCGCTAAAAGGGAAAATATATTAATCGGCAGTATCATCTGCTTTCTAACCCAACTCCTTGTCGACTTGTGATATGTGAGTTTCCTTTCTTCTTTCTGATTCCGCCTTTTCTTCATCCCAGGTGCTGAGAAGAGAAGCAAGGTTAGGTGGGTAGTAGTCTTCAGGATTCTTTCAAAGTAGTGTGTGAACCACGGGGAAATCATGTTGCTTTGCTTAGTATTTTCATGCATCCAAAGTCATGCCATTGGGACACCAGCACTGCAAACTTGTGGCCATGCGCATGTCCATTTGGCTTGTGCTGAAAGTTACACAGGTGATCTCGATTTCTGTTTGGTATAAACTGATTGCTTTCATCTTATTGCTCTTGTTTCCTCAATGTTTTGGCTAGAGATATTGTCACTGCTAGTGTACTAACACACGGAAAACAGAATTATTCTTACATGGAGAAGTTGTCATTTAACTGATTGAACATCACATATGGTAATCTCATAGTTCTAACTTCCAAGATTGCGACATTACATCATTACCGCTTGGTAGTGTTGACATATGATCATTATTTTAACTTCGAGCTGCCTCTGATAGGCTGAGACAGTATCAAAAATTCCATCCACAGTACCCTTTCGTTCCATTCCTCTTTAGCCATTCAATTGCATTCAAGCGTACCAGTAGCGTGTTTTTTTACTTGTGTTAGGTGATCATTTTGCTGGTGTGTGGTTTGTTATTTCCGATCAGTAGAAGGACCAGCCCGGTATGTGCGTTGGGTTGAACTTGATAGTTACCGGGAGGCCGGGTTTTAGTGATGCTGTTTGTAATGCCATCGTATAATGCTTATTGTCTGATAGGGTATCAGATATTTTACTGAAAAATGAATTGGCTTGAGCGATCTGATCAATGACCGCATCACTGTTTTTCTTTTATTTATTAACACTTTGATAGCGTATTATTCATATTTTTTTTTATATTTAATTTTTTTATATATTTAAAATAATATTTAAAATATTATATATTTTTATCTATATAAGTATTAATTTTAATAGTTTACTTATGTGATATTTAAGGACAATACATGTCTGACATGTCAACCAAGTTTTATAATGTCATGATGTTATATTAGGGAAATTTTGTCATGGTAGTACCAGAATTATTATTATATTATTATGTTATAAATATGTTATTAAAATTAATTGTTAAATATATTATAAAATAAAAAATATATAATTGAAATTATTATTTTTAAATAAATAAGAGCCCATTATTAAAAAAATAAATATATGTTATTTTTATTATAATTTATTTGATACATTATTCACCTGAAAAAGGAAATAGTAAAAAAAAGAAAAAGAAAAATGGTAACCTTGGACAAGAAATTCTCTTATAAGATTTTTTAAGTAACGGTTATATCATATTGTAATTTACTTTTCAAAATTAGAAATTAAGAAATGTAATTAAAAATTAAAAAAACTCTAAAGGGAATTAGTTAATCATGAAAAATGATTATTGCATTAAAAAAGAAAATAGTATTAATCATACTATATAATATAATCATTATATAAAATACAAACATTTTCAAAATTAAGAAGGCTAACATTGCCAAAAAAAAGGAAAAATCACGTCTCTTTCTCGTCTACATTAAGTTGTGAAACATCATCGGGTGAGCTAAAAAGTCACTGATAGTATAATTATCACATTGAATTCAGAGCAATAAACACTCTCATCGGTTGAGAAAACAACGTTGAAGAGACCGACCGACCCTTCACGTTCACTCTCACCCGAACTTACCACAAGAACTCTTCTATAAATTCCACCTCAGCTCGAGATTTCCTGCCTCGAGCTCCAAATGCTACAATGGCTGTGGCCGTGAAATCCGGACCCTTACTTCTCGTGTTCGTTATCGCCACGGCCTGGACCACGATCCTCGTGAGACCCAGCCGAGCCCAACCAGAGCCAGAGCCCGCGGAGCCTGCAGAGAGCCTCTCACTGCCACTGCCACCACCAGCAGCAGCAGCAGCACCCACATTGCTGTCATCACAACGACTGCCATCCCCGCCGCCGCCTCCGGTCAATGTTCGAGGGTCACGTCTACTGTCTGGGCCGGAATGCTGGACTGGCTTGAGGGGTATCAAAGGCTGCGTATGGCAGATCTATGATTTCCTCTTCGCCGGAGAGCGGAACCAGATCGGTAAGGAGTGTTGCTGGGCATTCTTGGCCATCACCGAGGATTGCTGGCCTAAGATGTTCCCCCAGCAGCCCTTATATGGCCCTTCGATCAGGAGCCAATGCGACGCTATCATAGGGAAGCCTTAGAAAGCATTACAGTCCATCGCTCTCACTTACTATTTTGCATTTGCATCCTTTTGCAATAAATTTCCATGGAAATTCTTAGTAAAATATCCCGTGATAAGCCGGATACGTACATGGGTGTATACGTACACATATATAAATATCTTATCTCCATGAATTATATATATGTGTGTGTGTGTGTGTGGAAGACATCTCACTAATAATCAGTATCTTATAGGCTAGTTAATGATAGTGGATACAGTCAAGAATCGTTCGGACACCTAAATACACAATATATCGAGCGTTTTCGAGCTAAGAAGGAAAAAAAATGTACACTATTTCCGTGTAGAAAGAAACCCGAAAAATCTGACCCTCGAGAATTTCATCGATCTTTCTTGGAGAAGTTCTGAGGTTTACTGCTCGCAAACAGCAACCAGACGATCGTGCCGGTGAGGTAGAAGAAGATGGAAGGCGCAAACAGCGAAATCTACAGCAGATGAACTTGGCATTAGTATGAGTGAAGGAAACATGGTTATGGGAGACGTAGCTTCGACAGTGGTGGAGAACTTACACTCCAAGAGTGAGTTGAATCGAGGAGATAACCAGTGAGAGCAACTCCGACGATACCCGGAACCGCCCCAACGGTGTTCGTTATTCCCTGAAACAATTTCATTTAGAGGCTAGAACGGGAAAAAAAAAAAAAAACTCGTGGTGCATGATGATTCACTCTGAGAGCAGAGTTTGAAGGGTTTCAGGAGATATACCAGGAGAATACTGGCGAACTCGGGTGACATATCCTGATGTGTACAGTATAGTCCTGAGAAAATAAGGGATAGGTGCATGCATAATCATGGCAGAAAAAAATACAATAGTTTACCTTACTTGTCCAGAAAATCCAAAGACAAACATTACCTGACAGAGCAAAACTTGACAGAGCTAAGCCGCTGCTGAGAATCCCAACCACTTCCCATGGTTCCAGCCCGAGATCTACAGATGAAAGTGTCATGCAGAGTGCTGGTGCCAGGAAGCCAATACTTTGACAAATCTTTCGGACCTGGACAACAGGAGGACCAGCAGAGAAACATGAAGAACCAAATCATGAATATGCGCATATAATTATGAGGGAACTAATGACTATCTGATGTCTTGTTTGTACCTTAGTCGTCTCAACCCCATTTACGATCAAGTTATCAGCAAATTGTGATGCTAAGCTTGAGACGAAGACCGAAGCGAGTGGGGGAAGGATTGACACCTGGCAATTGATCCATAAGAGTTCAAAGAACATTCCTTCCATCAGCACGAATAATAATACACTGTCTTCCTCTGATGCGATTAACAAACTCTCTTCTCAATGCATTTATATTCATCTTGAGCCTAATGGACAACACACACATATAAAAAGTTTTGCATACCCAGGCTGCTTCAGTCAAATTGAGGCTCAGCTCCTCACTGCATTTACAAGTAAAATAACATAATAAGTTTCTGCTGCCAAAGAATTATGCAATAATGGAATCACAAACAGAATTTCAACAATAGCATATTATCTGAAACAGGAAATAACAGGTTGAATGTTTTAAATGTGGTCCTACCTGAAATAAGTGGGAAGCCAAGAGAGACAGGTATAGTGACCCCAGCTTCCACAAAAATGAGCATAAATCATTGCCCACACAGCTCGAGTTTCAAGAAAGGACTTCCATGGCACATCCTACCATGAAAAAAAAACAATCAAACTATGCTAATATTAGCTTGCTATGAACTAATTTCTATTTTATGCTTGTAGTCATATTAGATGATATGCAGATATCTGAATAAGGAGCTTAGGAGTACCTTCAGTGTGCTGCCCAGCTCCTTCAAAGAAATATCCCGTGATTTATCCATATAAGTAGATTGAGAACCTGTCAAATAAAGGAGGGTCTCCATATAACTATATTCTACAAGACAATGAAGTGCTGAAAGGGAACTACAGTACCAACAGCATAATCTTAAGGATGGCTCACGTGAAAATGATACTGAGGCAACTGAAGGTTCTTCGTCTTCATCCTTAATAAGCTGAAACCCCAAATACCTTCAGAATGTTTCATCATCAAGTATCAGTTCATGTTGGATATCCACTAAAAATCTAAAGAAGTGACTAGTTTACAAACAAGGAAAAGGAACCATCATTGGTGAGGGCTGTTGGCCATTGGAACTTACCATGCTACCCCTAGAAACCCAAATAGATAAAAGACAGATTCCCAGCCAAGGTTTTGGATTAAGGGAGGAGCCAAAAGAAGCCTGCAAAATCATCAGAAATTGACCAATCAATGAAGATTTCATAAATTCCTGCTTTTAGACTTATAAGATACTAACTTGCTAAACATCTTACCCTGTTACACTTCCAACACTCAGACCACCAAAGACAAATGATACTGCACGTGAACGTTCTTCCAATGGCATTGTTCTGCATATTAGGTTTGACATGGATGAACAAGTTCTTACTTGAAGTAAAGGTGTTCCTGCTATTTGTTTCTAGTAGCCAGCTATTCTTAAGATAGAAATAGAACTTACAAACCAGACAGAAACAAGGAGAAAAGCAATATTCCTGACAGTAATTAAAGATTTAACCTTCCAAAGTAGGAAATTTTCAAAATCTGCAGCTAACTCAGCACTTGCCTGGCAATAAGGTCAGTTGCAGCAGATGGAGAAACCCCTTCTCCAATTCCAACCTATGACATCAGGCAGAGGAAACATGTGTAATTCCATAAAGAAAATGTAACAGATTTTTTATGCTCAATATTGCATTTACAAATAAATATAGGGGGAAAAAGATGACTAGTTAGGAATACTGCAAGATGACATGTTTACAAGAAAAAATTATGATGATCATTGAATGTACCAAGACTCTCGATAATAGCAATCCAGGCATGAAACCTGCAAGGCTGGGAACAAGAGCTGTCGCCACTGACCATGCTAGCACTCCAATCTCGAGGACCTTACTGTATAAATAGAAAAAAGAAGTAGGCTCTTAATATATAACTGCACAGATCATAGTGAATATAATGTAATCAATCTACCCAATCTCATTAAATGAAAATGAAAATATCTAATTCTCTCTAATTGCAAATCAAGTAACTTATTCAGAAAACCCAAATCTAATTCCATAATCAGCCTCTTGTCTAATTGTCTCAGTGACGGATATCTGAGACAAACAGTTCAAGATCATATATTAATATCAACCTGAAATAAAACAATAAATGAAAATACCCTATTCAATCAATAATACCACAACATGTCTTCATCAGACAACAAGCTGACATTAATGTAAGAAAGTATTCAGCACCCTATATAACAACAAAAAATCAAGAACTAACCGTCCGCCAAAAATCTTGGCAAGCCACCCGCCTGGCAATTGGCTCAGAGCATACCCCCAGAAAAAGGACGACTGAACCAACCCTGCTACTGAAGCGTTCCACCCAAACTGGTGTGACATAGGAATTATGGCAACGCTCAAGTTCACCTGCCTCGTGACATAAAGAAAACAAACCGTAATTATATGCAACGGTCCAATAACCATCACCACAAAACGGTCACTCCGATATATGACAACATAAACTATGTTAAAAATGTGCAAATTTAGATATGGATTCTGCAGAGACATAGCGAAGAGTGTGTTCTCTGTCGATACTGCCTTAAAAAATTACATTTTTGGCAACATCTTCGAATACCCATCAAATATTTTCCTGTAAGTTCGTAACCGTCAACTCTTTTCATAAAAAGGCAAAATACATCATTATCTATCAACCTCAAAGGAAAAAAAGGGCACAGCAAGAACAGGGTGTTCCGTGTTCTTTGTTACCTTATCCATATTGCAGATAACAAAAGCAAGCGATGTAGTGCCAATGAGTTTGTATCTCTGAGCAAGATTCTTCCACGGAGGCCACTTCCAATCAAAGCCCACTTCACCTCCCAAGGAGGATGACTCCTGGCCGGAATCCTCCAAGTCGGGTACCGGGACTCGGACTAGAGGGACTCGCCCGTTGCGTTCCCTCTCGCTCTCCTTGACAGCAGCTTCCCTCTCTCTGATGCTGGAGAGGACTCGGAACTTGGACCAGTTCCTTGAGGCGGAGAACTGGGCTCGGCGGGCTCGGGACGGAGTGCTGAAGGCCGAACTCTGTGAGGTAGTTGTGGGGTGAGGGAGGAGACAGAGCTCGTCAGCTCTCATCAGCCTCAAACTCGCCATGGGTTTGCTTACCGTAAGAAATTGTGAAGAAATGGGTGTCAGGAAGTAAAGATGCGTCCGTCGATCAGGAGGGTCTTATTAGAGTCTTGATTTCGTGCATGGAGACCGTTCTTCGGTGAAGACAGAGAGAGAGAGAGAGAGGACCCAAGGAGGCCACGGAGGAGGGAGATTGTGGTTCCAGCTAAATTGGGATCTTTTGGACTTAACATTATTCTCTTTACATTGTGTTCCTCCACTAGCGAGTATAGGCCCGACCCGACCCGACAGCCTAGTCCAAACTGTCCTTCCGACCCGTGAATTTTTGTATTTATTTATTTTCTCTGGGCCGAATTCCAAAAAACAGTCACGATGCATGAAAAATAAAATAAAATAAAATAATTAATTTTATTCGTAAGATCATAAATCCATTAGTTAACTGCATTGTATCTATCATCCTATTAATATGTTCTTATCAGTTTATTAAAAAAAATCCAGTCATAAATACTATCCATACGAACAGTTCTTATTAGAGATGTTAAATATACTATGTTGATCTATAAACTCTCCTAAAAATTGGCATGTAAATGATCTTAATAGGTTAAACGGCTGCTATGAATTGAGTTCAATAAATAAATTTGTTGAACCAAAATTATCTCGACATATTTTCTCATTGAACCGATTAGAATTATCTAAAAATCATATTTGAATCATTATAAAACTGGCCTAAACGGTTATAAAATTTGCATAGATCGATGGATTGCCAAAACTCATGGATCAAATGTTAAAATTTGTTCAAAAAATATAATGTTTTATTTATGTAAATGACATAAAAATAAATGTATGATTTATAGTTGTAAGTAAAATAAAGAAATTAAAATTAATTAAAATATTTATTTATTTATTTAAAATTTTTGAAAATAATTGAAAATTAGTAAATGATTGTGGTTCACAGGTTCAACTACTCACTTAGACGTGATTTTAGATTAATTCATGATTTTCTCATTTATTACTTGTAACCAGACCAATATGTTAATATTAACAAGCTAAATATTCGAATCAAATAATTTTAGGATCATTTTAAATCGGCTCAGAACTGGATCGAACTGCCCATATTTTATCTCTAGTTCTCGTTACTTTATATATGTATTCAAATATCAATGTCATGCTCCTGGAAACCAGCGCAGTCTCAAAGCAATATAAACAAAGAAATCAGTCCGCATTTTCCAAACTCCATCAGAGACGACCAACAGGGAACGACCGCTTTCTTCTACCATCACATTTTCATCTCTGCCACCGCTGAAACGGAGGTGAAGGCCCATCCCAAGAAGGTGAAGAAGACGGTCCAAGAACTCATGACAGTCTCTAATGCAGACCCAGAAACAGTGCCCGAGAGATTCATCCGTGGGGCAGCAGGAGAAGGTCAGAAGGGAACGTGCAGGTGCTGCTGAGCTTCCTTTGGTGGGTGTTTCAGTTAATGATTTCAGCCTCCTTTCACTGTCCCCTCCTCCTCCTCCTCCTCCTGCTGCTGCTGCTGCTTCATCAGAGGCAGCTACTAGCGATGAGCTGCGGAGTTTTCATCGTGCTCTCACTTCCTGGGGCTGCTTTCAGGTCAGAATCAAAAGACCCACACAAACACAAAAAAAAAAAACGCAGTTGTAGGAAGAGTTTCAAAGGTCTTATTGATGCACTGGGGGCTGTACCGTGGGATCTCTACTTTCAGCAACATCCAAAGTGAAGCATTTAACATTGCTCTACGGAGTCTTCCTTTTCCAGGCAATAAAGCATGGAATGGCCGCAGCCATGTCTCAACCGAGTGGGGGAAGTTGCCAAAGAATTCTCTTAGATACTTGAGGTCAGGTAGACGATGATATGGAAGGTTATGGTACAGACATGGTCCTTTCAGATCATCAAGTGCTCGATTGGAACGATCTGTTGTTTCTCTCTGTGTATCCCGTGGATCAGCGTAAGCTCAAATGCTGGCCCCAAATTCCTGGGACCTTCAGTTAGTGACCAGTTAATTTCGGTGACTATCATCAATAGTTCTAGACTGATTGATACGTCAGTCCATCGGAGGACTTGCTGAAGTACAGCATATTTTGGAAGATGAAAGCTTCGGGAGGCATGTTTGGAAAATGATTGTCTGCCTTGTCTGAGTTTCGAATTTGAATTCCATGATATCATTTTTGTTCATAGTTTAGCTGAGAACCTAACTTGCAGGAAAATACTCCATGAGTATACATACCTTGAAGGAGAGGGAGATATTTGATATAATCTTGTAAAGGCAATGGCAATCTCCCTCAAATTGGACAGCAATGTGTTCCTGGAAATGTGAGGCCTGAGGCTGTTTGTGGACTCAAACCACGTGCTGATGGGTCTACAGAAATGGAAGGTCTTCAGTTCCTGAAAGATGGTCAGGGGTTCAAAATCCCCATCATTCCTCCTGCTCTCCTCATCAATGTAGGTGACCAAGTGGATGTGAGAACTTTTCAGGTATCCTCTGAACTCGCTTTATGGCCCTTTGCTCGTCGTTTTCTCCTCTTAAGGCTATGTTTTATGACTGATCCACCTTGATTCATCAGAACATCAACTTGCGGCTGACGCGATGAACTTAATTGTAACAGATAGTGAGCAATGAGGTACTCAAGAGTCCGATGCGATGGGGCGATCCTGTACACCAAACATGACAGGATCTCTTTGGCAGTGTTCTTCTGTTCCACGGATGCAGAAGGAAGAGACTGAGCCCGCAAGTGAGCTCGTCAACGAGTCAAGGCCCGGGCCACAAAAGAAGGTCAAGAATTACCCGGAGACCGTCTTCCATCACTACCAGCAAGGGAAGAGACCAATTGATGCTCTAAAAACTGCTGGGCGGAGAAGCCCATGTCATTCAAGTGAAGATGTGGTGATGAATACGATTCTATTCCGTTCGATAGAATCCGTCGTGAGGTTGAAATTTCTACGACACTTAGGGGATACACTGTAACAATTCCGAGGCATTGGGCCACCTGATGGAAGGGAAAGGAGAAGCCACCGACATGATGGAAAGTTCCTAAGAAACAATTGAAAAAAAAAATCAATTCAATAATACAAAATTTGAGAAAGTTAAGTGAGGGCAAAGCTACGTCCTTTGACGACATCACAGATGTCAGAAGCTGAAGACCTCTCTCCCTCCCTCTCTCTCTCTCTCTCTCTCTCTCTCTGCGCTGTGCTCCGCGCGCTGTGCAACTGTGAAGTTTATGGCTTTGTTGCGCCATTAGCATGCCCTTCTCCTCCTCTTCTTCCTCCCTAGCCATTCCTCAGCCTCCGCATGGCGGATTCGAATAATCCCAGTTCACAGAACAGGAGGAGCCGGATCAGCAAGGGCAACAGCTACGTCACTGTCACGACCTTCCTCCTCATAACCCTCTTCCTCTTTTCCATCTTCCTCTTCAACCGTCGCTCCCTCGAGCCCTCCCTCTCCCTCTATCGCAACCTCCTCTTCTCCGTCGGCGGTGGGCTCGTCGGCAAACCCCCTGAAGTCGGATCCGACGGGACCAACTTACCGCCGGCGGACTCATCCTCCGGCTCCGACAGCTCCGATGCTGGGGCAGACACCCTCTTGGAAGATAATCGAAGCTCTGTCTCTGACAGTGGTGATCTCTCTGCCATTTTCTTTCGCTAACGTTTGCTTTTGCCATTTAAGATTCCATTGAGTGAATAAGATCGAGATTTGGTGGCATAGTTTCAATCCATATTTTGTTTGGAATTTTCTCAAAGTCGGTTTTTCCAAAGCAATGGTGTGTCTGTATTTCTAACTTCTGAAGAAATGATGGCTTCTACAGGTGACTTGAACACGGAAAAGGCCAATAAGGCAGGTGGTCTAGATGTCAATAAATCCGCCAACTTGGACCAAGCCGACCCATGGAATGACTCACCTCAGGCTGATCTGGGAACAGTAACAGAGAGCCCTGGTGGAGAAGCTGAGTCCCTTCTGAGAGAGAAGGAAGGCTTTATACGTGAAGATGGTGATCTTTCCTTGTTTTTGTACATCTTGTAGTTCTTTTTATTAATAGTTTGAAATTCATTCATGATGAGGTCTGGTGGATTTTAATGAGATTATGATTTGTATTGAAATTGGTTGGTTTCTTCGAAGCAAAAATGTGTTCTTCAGATAAATGAAGGATTTTGGGGGTAATTTATTAACTTGTTTTCATTTTTGACAGTCTTTGCTTGTGGGTTTTTGCTTACAGGTGGAATTAGTGATAGTGGAGGATTAGCAACAGAGAGGCTTAATGAAGGTGATAATTTATATTTAGATACAAGACCAATACACTTTTGCAAATTCTTGTCATTTTTGGTGCATTTCTCTTGTACTTTACCTGCTTCATTACATAGTAATAGGTCTATAATATTGCCACTTATTGTTTTTGTAGGGTCTGGTTCCTCAAATCCTCCACCTGGTCTTCTAAATGATTCAGGAATTCATCCAAAGACTGTAGATGGTGAGAGACTGTTTTGAAAAATGAGCTTTGCCCGGTCCAATTTCCTGTTGCTCAAATTCGCAGTCTAGAATCTGGATGTAATTCTGGTAGTTATCAGCCAGTAACAATTATTATGTTATATGCTGCTACTTGCAGCTTTATCTTGCCATATATTTATTGATTACAATATGATTCATCAAACATTTTTGGTGGTTATGATCTCATATATTGCAAGCAGAGCTAGCAGAGAGGCTAAAGGGCTGCGACTTTTATATGGGGAAATGGGTGAGAGATGAAGAGTACCCGATATATAAGCCAGGGTCTTGTCCATATGTTGATGAGGCGTTTGATTGCCAAAATAATGGAAGGCCTGATTCCAACTATCTGAAATGGAGGTGGAAGCCAGATGGATGTGATCTTCCAAGGTATTGTGTAATAGGCACTTCCTTCGTATGCCTTCCATTTCTTTGGGGAAACAATCTCTTATCCTGTTTGGTCACATGGATAGAGTGATTGCTAGTCCTTAAACTTGCAATATGCTGGTTATTGTTCCCTTGGAAGAAAATGATTACGATAAATTTTGCCCAAAATTTGCTCCATTTCAAGCAGATTTCCTCCTGATTAATTGAATTGTTGTGAGCGAGAATTGACTGCTGCAGATGTTCTGGCAACTGCATAGGCATTTTTCTTTTAATTTATGTGGTACATTCTTCTCCTCTACTTCCATGAATAGGAAATGTAGTTTTTATATACTAAATTCCTTCCCTTCTCTTAATTTTCTGGTAGCTGCTTCTTTTGCACATTCACGCTTCACTCGTAGGTTTAATGCGACAGACTTCTTGGTGAGGCTAAGTGGTAAGAGGCTGATGCTAGTGGGCGACTCCATGAACCGAAATCAGTTTGAGTCAATCCTCTGTCTTCTCCGCGAAGGCTTGCCTGATAAAAGTAGAATGTTTGAAACACATGGCTACAGAATCACAAAAGGAAGAGGTTATTATGTGTTCAAATTCATGGTACATAAATGTGATACATTCTCTTATTTCATTTGCTTTGCTAAGATTGATGACAGTGAGCAATTGAAGTACACGTTTTAACTGCTCGTGCAGGATTACAACTGTACAGTGGAATTTGTAAGATCGCATTTCCTTGTAAGGGAAGGTATCCGAATAAATGGACAAGGGAACTCCAATCCGACTCTGTCGATTGATAAAATTGACAAAACGGCTGGTCGGTGGAGACGGGCGGATATTCTTGTCTTTAATACTGGGCACTGGTGGACTCATGGAAAGACTGCTCGTGGGTGAGTGACTGTTTCTCCTAAAATTTCACTGAATGAATGGAATGGAAATTTTTTTCTGAATGATCATGGCTCCTTTTCAAAGAAAGTTATGGCTCTTCATTCGAACATGTGTCCTGTTTGAGTCTCTTCGAACTTTACTGGGTGCGGTTGAGATTAATTACTCTACAGACCTGATAGTATGCTATTTTGAATGAAATCTGTCTTGTATTTGACTACTTTGCTGACCTCCTTTGGTGAAAACCACTCCATCTCAACCTTGAGTGCACTGAGAGCTGATGGAGAGGATCCTTTTTCCATTTTTTCCCTATAAAAGACCAAGTTGATCAACAAGTGATTTGCTTCATGCAGGAAGAATTATTATAAAGAAGGAAACTTCATCTATCCTAAATTTGATGCAGCTGAGGCCTACAGGAAGGCTCTGACAACATGGGCAGATTGGATAAAATATCGTGTGAAACCATCAAAGAAGTTGGTCTTCTATCGAGGATACTCATCTGCTCATTTCAGGTACTTCAATTGTTGATGGTTTGCTGCAAATTTTCTTGACAAATACTCTTTTCAGCTGCTAGATGGGGGAGTCTTTGATTGATTTCTGATCTAGATAGGTCCCAAATTATCCCAGTAGTCCACATGTTCTTGGGAACCACAAATAGTTGAAGTACCTACTTGGGGATTGCTATTCTTAAGATAGTTCTTGCAGTGAATAGTATATAACTAAAGCAGCAGGAGAGAACCTGAGCTGCCCTTCAAAGCATATAGTGTATCTGTCGCTCTTGATTCAACTTCAAGTGATTTGCTCGGTATCATGACATAGATATCTATCTCAATAATACAGAGGTGGAGATTGGGACTCGGGAGGGACATGTAATGGAGAGACAGGACCGATCCTCAATGGGACTTTCCTTGACAGCTACCCCCCAAAAATGCAAATAGTCGAGGATGTCATCAGAACAACAAAAGTTCCAGTCACGCTTCTCAACGTCACGAGGCTGACGAATTTCCGGAAAGATGGGCACCCATCAATTTATGGGAAGAACATTGCAGAGGGGAGAAAGGTCTCGAGGAGGAGGCAGGATTGTAGCCACTGGTGTCTTCCCGGAGTTCCGGATGCCTGGAACGAGCTTATCTATGCTGAGCTGTACCTACAACAAAGTCTATCCACTAGTTATACATGATTGAAAGGTTTCGAAGGGGGAGATGGCCATAACTATACTATCTCAGATTTACACGGGCACCACCGACTTGGAAGATAAGCAGGGATGCGTGGATTGTAGGACCACAAGGTTTCCAGCCAGCCTGTTGGCCGAGGCTAATCAACGCCGGGTTATCGGATCTGTCTCAGCCAGCTGGGTTTTTGCTAAATTTATCCATGGTAAGTGCTGCAGTGTAGTTTATTCTGTTTCATTGACATCACTGAATCAAACTACAGCTCCTCTACTTAACTGCGATGATGTTATTTGTGAGACTTGAATTCATTTGCGTTTATATGCTGTTTTCCTTGAAAGACCAAAGCAACGCTGTTGACACACGCTTGGATATATGATCTCTCTCTCTCACACACACACACACACACACATATAATGAACATTTATGGGCTTGTTCGCTCCGAAATTTTTTTAAAATTAAACTTTATAATTGAATTTTATTATGGGAGAAAATCCACTATTATATACTTTAATGAAAAGCACGATGATGATTCGATTAGGCTAGCACTTTATATAGCATCATGTCACATTGAATGCAGAACAGAAACGCAAAGCTTAAAGAAAATCAAACCAAGTGTGAGAGATCCAGAGCAAGCTGAAGATTGAATGGCACAAGAAAATCTGACTATAAAGATGTGAATCCCATCTTGAGTGCAAAATCTCATCACACTGAACTTTGGTGCAATTTAAAGAGTATCATCATATCAAGCCTCGTTACCACTCTCAAGCTAATAGCCCACCTACCTACCTAGTAAAGAGGGAAAAATAGGCTTTCTTGTTAATGAATCAGCCTACGGACACGTACCATAACCTTTGGCAATTAGATCCTCAATCTCTCTCTTCTGCTTCTTCGATGATTTTCAAGCAAGAAGGGCATAGCGGAGGAGTCGACGGATTCGAACCGGGAGGCTGGACGAGGGATGAAGATGGCTGGTCCTTGTACGATCTCAATTCATCAAGTTCTTTCTTCAGTCTCTGGTTCTCGTTGCTCAGCCTCTCGCACTCCTTCCTCAGTTGCACCAATTGTGATTCGATCTGCTTCAGCTTGCTCCTACAGAAGAAAAATGAGTTTTTTTTTATAGTCAGTAATGACGGAGGAAAAATCCTGGGAAATCATGCCGAATTGCGTTTCGTTACGCATTTTTTTCCCTCATAATTTCATGGTTGACTTTTTGGATCAACCCTTGCCCGAGTGGACCAATTAGAACATGCCATGTCAAGTAAACCCTCAGACTTTGTGATGAAAGTAAGCTCCACCATACTACGAGGGAAAGAAAAACATGCAACACGTGCGAATTTAAACTATACATGAAATTTCAAATTCCACGTGATTTTATGGTAATTTTTCCGAAATGAAAAATGCCAATCTCTCGGAGAAGAATCAACAAAAGTATTTAAAAAAATAATCTCTCGAATATTTAAAATAATTTTTACTGTTATACTAAATAATATATATTTATATAAATAATTTCTCCCATAAATGTGGGAAGTAATATTTAAAAAAAAACTAAAAACGCTGGAAAATTATTTTTACGTGTAAATTAATAGCTTAAGCTCATTACTCACCTCGCTCTTCTGTTCTGAAACCAAATTTCGACTTGTCTTGGCTTCAGATTGAGTCGATCTGCTAGTTGCCTTTTCTTATCCTGCAATTGTTGTAATGCTGAAAATCAACCCGACCCATACTTTGATCCGTTCTTGATATTTGATCCAATTTTGAAAAAGCTACGCCTACGAATATAAATCTATCCCTCAGTAACATCAGCAACGTACGAACAATGATGATAACATCATCATCATCATCAAACCGAAAATTCTGGTGATAGTAATGCGTCACAGAAGAGAAGCTTCGACTGCATGCAAAAGAATTCTGGTGGAAGACACGTGAGAAGGGGAGATTAAGAGCATCGCACAAGGGGAAACTAAGTACCGCGGTAAGGTTCCTGTGATGTCTGAACGCCTCTTCGAGCAATGCCAGCTGATCCTTCGACAGC
This sequence comes from Sonneratia caseolaris, assembly GCA_900006705.1. Taxonomy (NCBI): domain Eukaryota; kingdom Viridiplantae; phylum Streptophyta; class Magnoliopsida; order Myrtales; family Lythraceae; genus Sonneratia; species Sonneratia caseolaris. Next base: position 4,185,737 of record CXYZ01012692.1, read on the forward strand.
ATTAGCTTCTTTCTGCTCCCGTCGAGGCTGTTGCCGTCAGTGCTTCTAGGGTTGTTCGGGCCGCCCGGAGCTGCGACCTGGTCAACGGGCATAGGATCCTCTTCGTTCTCCTCCTCCTCCTCCTCCCCCTCCCGATCGTCCTCCTCGGTAGACATGGCGGAGGAGGGGCCGAGGCTCAGCGAGATCGACCTTTCCCTTAACTCGCTGCCATTGCGAATGTGGTCGCTCTTTGGCTCGTTATCGGTGTTGTTGTTGCACTTCTCACAGCCCCCCACCGCGAGCCCCAGACAGAGCCCCGAGTAGCAGGCTTCCTCCATGTCCGCCGTGGCCACAGAATCTTAGAGAAACCCTTCGAGACACACAGAGAGCGTGGGGAGTAAATAATTGGAGGGAAGGAGGAGGAAGCGGGTGCAGGAGACGATTTTTACTGATGGAACTAAATATGTATTTTCCGATTTGAGGAGATATTTTCGAAATACGATACTATATCGAAATCGACAGATAGATACAGTCCATGATTTACGATCCTTGTATAGTTTTTTTTTTTATCTATCAATGGTTATTCACAATTATTAGGAAATCAAATATTGGTTAGAATTTTTATCGATAAATTTCATCTTTCTATTTGAATTTGATTTTTAGATTAAAGGCCTCATCAACCCTACATGTGTTTTTAGGTCGGCTAAGAGATTGGTGCACCGAAAAAAAAATTGTGTCAATTTAAAAGTAAGAAAATAATTTTTATATAAATTTTTTTAAAAAAATAATTATACACATATAATTATATTTTAATAAAATTAATTCAAAATTTAGAGTAATGGGTCATTTTTGAAATACGATGTACTATTTATCGAAAACAAGAGCTAATTATTTTTGCCAGTGTATGACTACAACATGAATTTTAATTCACCAAACAAAATACTATTAGTTATTGTGATGTGAAAATCTTTATTAAAAAAACCAATGAGAATATTAAATTATTAATAAAATCTAAAAAAGAGAAATATAAAGCATACAAAATATTTAAAAACTCCAAAATTTTACTGAGCACGACAAAATAATTAATTCATCATACCACATGTATGCACTTTACTTACTAACGATATTGTGAAATTTTCCCTCGTACGATTATAATAAACTTTGCAGGAAAAAAAAAATCAAAATCTAAACTTTTACGGGAAACTAATGTTGGATCTCAATTTCCCTTTCTATGACGAGCGAGCGGAGAAAATTAAAAAGGGAAAGGAGTGTAGAGAGCATAATTTTTAAAAAACCGGATCGGTTGGCCAATCGTATCGATCTAATCGGGGATTGGGTAGTCACCCAGTTCGGTCTACTTAATTAACCCCTATACACTCTAAATCCGATTAGATTTATTTGAATCGACTGGTTTCTGTTTGACCACAAAGCCTAAATAAACCGATAGTTGAACTCGGTAAATTAAAAATCATTTAAAAGAGGGAGAAAAATCTCGGTCAACTCTTTATTTTAAAAAAATATTAATATTATATTTTATTTGTATTAAACTTAAATATATATTTTTATTAAAATAATGAATACTATAAAATTTAAATTTTATATTTAATATAAATTATTTTTACTTATAATATATCATTCAAAACATAAATTCATATTTTAACCAATTTATAATATGATTCGATTTTAAAATCTTTTAGAGCGAGAAAATACTCCTTTATGGTGATCATGCTTGTCTGCATTCTCAACAAGGCAACAGAATCATTTGAATTGGTCCCCTTTGTATGTTTCCCCAGACCACCCAATTATTGATTCTTGCAGACCATATGCTGATCTATATAATCTTTTGGCTTTTCTCTCCTCAATTTCTCTGAAGACACACAGGAGGAACTTCCATGTTTTTCAGCTCACACACAATGAGATCTTCAGTAATCTGCTTCTTCTTCTTCTTCCTCCTCCTCCTCCTCTTATCTGGCCCGTGCTTCTTCTCGGACGATATCGGGTTTTCTAGCCATCTCGGGTACTCTTCACCTGTCCCAGACGAAGAAGAGGGCCAGGCTCCTCGAGACGTGAACTCGCCGTTCTTCAGCAGGAAGCTCAAGTACCACGAACCGGAGGTAGAGATCGATTTGCTGTTATTTTAAATTTGGTGATTGTCATAACTCAACATCTGAAATGTAGATTATGGCTGAGGAAGAGAAGGGGGCGACCGCTATCGCGAGCACTGTGAAGCCTGAATTCTTCGGCAGAGGCGGCGCCCGTGACTTGGATGATTTGGTTTTCCACACCGACTACCACGGAGTCACCACTCATCCAACTCCATCCCCGAAGCACCCTAAACCGTAATGTATTCTCCAGCTGAGATGGTAGTAGACACATACGATTGAAAAGCAGAGATACTGCGAAGGAAAAATCTTTAATTCTCTATGCTTGGTGGAGTCATCCATGTATCTATTGAAGTTGCGTATGATAAACATGACTACAAATGGAGAAATTCTATTTGAAAGAAATATGTTCCTGCATCATATCATATCGGTTTCGTATCTTACAAATCACGTGTATATATATATATATATATATTCTACAAATAACCAGTTAAGACCAACAACAGCCAGTTGCTAAACACGGGCGTACTGGCTAGCCGAAATAGTCAGCAAGAATCTTCCTTAGCTCACAATGCTGTTTACTGGCCACGCTTTGGACAGAAACAGTGGACATCTTGACATGGGTCATCGCATTATTTTGATGTTGACATCGAAATTGTAAGCTGTCAAGAGATGCATTTGTCCTGAACCTTAAGGACAGAGATTCATTCAACACTCATAGAAAAGCAGCAAATTCCATTCAATCAGTGGGTTGGTTTGATTGAGGTGACGATTGGATCCATGGAATGCAAAGGAACAGGGAAACAAATATCGTATTTCTAAGCTACCATCATCTATCAAATTGGAATAGTAAACGGGCGATAAAGTCGAGACATTTCATATCAAAGGGTTGGATAATGAGTTTGATAAGGTTTTTAAGCACGAGAGTGAATGCATCTCGCGGGCGTTCAAGTGGGTCAGCTGTACTCCTGGCTAGGACAAGCAAAAGGGCGTAAGACAACCTATCTGACAGCTCGCTTAACACAGACCAGTACCACATTTATCCAGACCATTACAAAAGGCTCGGGCGAGTAGATTGAGCTCCATAGATGATATCCTTCTCAAGACACCTTCTATAGCTGAAATAGACTGTAGAGAGCTTCACAGGTCACACTAGTTTCATTAGCAGAAGAAACAGACGGGAAAGGGACCGAACACCCTGGACCAATGCAGGATGGAATGTTTGTATTCAGCTGACACGCAATGCGCAAAATCCCACCTGTGTGACATCTTTCACTGATTTTCATTTGGATTCCACGTTGAACAGTTCTTTTCTTTACTTATGTTGATAGAAATGGTAAATTGTGACACTCGACAACAGATGATGAAGATAATGCTGGCAAGATAACGTGAAGTGGTCAACCATCACGTAATTACAAAGAAGACTGCAGCCAAGCTAATTAAGCAAAGTAATTGCTCAAAGATTACCCGGACAAAGCAGTGACATTTGAGATACGAATTCTAAGACCATCATACTAATGTATCAACTTCTGCTATCATCATAGAACATGGTCAAAGACGTCCTGCATTTTATTGAAATGGGGGAGTTCTTACAGTAATCTAACTAAAGAAACAGAGAATAACCAAAGAAGGAAACATTAATAAAATGTGGAGGGACATGTATTCTGTACGGGAGTAGTTACGTAAGGAACACTACAGGGCCACCTCTGGAGCTGCTACACAGGTGGTATGTTCGAGAAAGAGAACCCTTTGTATCATCCTTCGTATGCATAGTACGCAATCCTAGTGTAGTAAAACCCAGGAATAGACAGGATCGCCCCAAGAATCATGAAGAATACCCCTGTCAATATCAGACATAAAGGATGAGATAAGTCCAAGTAGATCGAGTGCCAATTTGGCCGAAAGAAAAAAATGACCAATGAGACGAAAAACAACCCAACTTCAATCTCGTGAACATATTATTATTTTCCTAATTTGAAACGATTAGCTATTAGGAGAAGTAAATCTCCTCAGGAATCTCAGAACCAATAATACGTGGCAGATTTATCTGTAATCTTATCTAAGCACGTGCTGCATTGAGCGAAATCCATTAAAAAGGGATGACCAGCCTATTCTACTTAAGTGGAATGCTGGCATAAGTTTAAGGTGGCATTTGCTCACGAAACATGACTAGAAATAAGGTAGATTTCCTCTATTTATTTCAGCTTCACGGTAAACAGGAACTAGCCAAGCTGTGAATCTTTCAACGGTGAACATATTAACTGATATATAACTACATTCGACTCCTTATCTTCCTGGAAGGAAAACCATAACCCAGAACAAGTACAGAACCAAATAGGTCATTCCTAATTCCGTAATTTAGCATAAAGACATGATTCTGGGAGTACACCAAAGCTATCTGTCCGGGGAAGGTTCAACGATCTATACAAGACAACCTTAATTTCCTCAAAACAAAGCAGTTTAAATACTTCAGACCTGATTCAACAATCAGAAGCTCTGCCACAAGCTGCTAAAGCAAAACTGACCCATGGAACACAAGTCATCCGCGGCAAAAAAGTTAAATGAGCACAAGGAAATTACCATGGGTTCGGTCACCCCCAACTCGATAGCAGCCATGAGGATGCCGATAACGACCTCGACGACGCCGACCACGAGGAGAGAGACACGGCGAGCGCGATCTCCTTGATGGGGGGCCTGTTGTTCAGTGCATATGAGGTCTCGAATACCATGTTCTCGTCCGAAATCGAGAACGCGCTGTCGACGTACGCCATCTCACGGTGGCCCTTTTCCCCGTCGGTTTCTTGATTGGGGAAGGAAAAGATAGGGCCTTTGGGGTCGATCTGAGGCGAAATCGATCTGTTTTTAGTGGGGATTTGGGTCGTTAGCTCGACAACGTCCTGGGGTTTAAAAATGGGAACGGAAGACTAAAGGAGCTGAAAATGAACATGTTATGTTAATGGTGCAGAACATGAAGAAGGCGGACCAGAGGACCGTAGTGATGAAGCGGAAGGGTGCAATCCTCGTCCTCTGTTCTTTTTTTACTTGCTGACTGTGGTCGGGTCAACTGGGTGGACTTCGGAAAGGTCAATACATCTTTCTCCACGTGGACAACCGCGAGACAATTACGGCTTGGGCTAGCATCAATTATTGAGCCCGTTTATCAGTAAATGATAGGCCCAGCCCATTTGGATTCCCCCACTCTCTCCTTCTCTCCCTCTCTCCCCCACTCTCTCTGAAGCAACTGAAAGTTTCTCTCTCTTCTTCCTGCTCGGAGGCAGCTGACGCCGACTACTTCCAGCTGAACCTATCTCTCCATCTTCCTCTTCCTCTCCTTCTCCCTCTCCCTCTCGACCGATCTCTTCTGATCTGCAACTCCAGGAGACATTGCTTTGTTGCGCGGACTGTCTCGAAGGAGGTGATATTATTTTCGGTTTTCGTTAATTTATAGAATCTCTGTCTGGCCTAATTCTTGGGTTGAATTGATTTGCAATCGCTGTCCTGATGGGCCAGTCAGCAAAGAAATAAATACCCAGCTACTGTTTCGGCCTACCTAGGGGCTGCCGAGTAAATGTTTATAGCTGTTAGGTTGAGAAATGGAATCGGCAAAAGCTTGATTTATCTCTTCTGATCGATCATCTCTCCGCAGGGCCTTGTGAATGGGGATTAGTAAAACAGAAGTGAACCTGAGGAGATTGCTTGCGGCTGCACCTGAGCAACAGAACCAAGCCAAGCTTTCCCATGTACGTCCCATTAAATCACGATCAGAACATTTAACCTGCAAGCTTTCAGTTTTCCATTATCTGCTGCTTTCTGGGGCGACTAATTTTTTTCTGAATTGACATTATTCTGTTATTTATGCTTAAGAGGGTTGCGTCCATCTGATTGCGGATTTCTTAATGTGTTTTGAATTCGCCAGTATGTCGCTACTTTAAGGGAACAACTGGAACAACTGGTCGAAGAGAGAACTCCAGAAGGCCTACCAAGGTCCATTCTTGTTCTGCCTTTTTATCATGGCATGTCTGTGATGGAATCGTGCTCAATTGGATCTTCTTTGGTCATCCTTTTGTTCATCACTGCATGGGTTATTTAGTTGTTTTACATTTGATCATGGTTCGCTTGTACACTTCTTTGTCCTTGCCCAATATATGCCAGGAAATGAACTGTTATATCTTTTCTTTTTGATATTACCTCTGCATGATAAAGTTTCCTTTGCCAAACGCATAAATGAAATGGAATAGAATATATCTAGTGTATCATCAACGTGATGGGACATGACATTCAAATTCTTTGATAATGCAGACTTGCAAAGGTGACCATCAATGATTATTCGGAGAAAATTGAAGCAATTGCTGCAAAACTGGTGGCTCCTTCTGTAAGATTATGCGGCATTACATCCTGATGTGATTTTTTTGGCCTTTAAGATATCTGAGATTGTGCTATTGCTGGGTTTAATTTGATTTCTTTAAGACAGTGTCTTGGAATTCTCTCTATTCAATTTTATTTCCTGTTCGCATCCCTTTTCTCTTAAGTGGCCAAACTGATTCTTTCGGTTTTTGTGATGTCATCCCACATGAACCCTTCACATTTACAATAATGTAAGATAACTTCATCTGTGTTAATCATTTGGCATTTTCTCATCTTACAACAGCAAGATGTACAAGAATCTCATGAGTCCTTGGCGATGAGTTCTTCCCAGGGGAGCGCACCTAAAGTAGTAGAAGATCATATATCTCCATTACCAGGATTGAGAAGAAGAGCTGTGTTAGTTTCTAATATTGTTTATATAACTGGCTCCTTGGTTTTCATTTGTTCTTAATGCTCAGTTCTGCCACTGGTCATGTTATCTTAAATATTGAAAAGCTCATCTCAGGTTCATCTAGAGAGGAGATAAAAATGGCTAGGAATTGTACAGATTATGCATGAGAACGATGAGATTTTGGCTCTATGTAATATATAATTTCTTTTTGGGTCTGTGGAGTGGGGAGTCCTGGAAAGTTGAAAGTTGATGTGCTTGTTTCAGTTTTTTGCTCGTGCAAGTATTTAAGGATTGTGATTTCACGGGCATATGTTCTGCATCATTGAATTCTATGTTTTGGGAGATTCTGCAAGAATTGACCCTAAAATGATTCTTCCAGATCATACCAATGACAATCGTTTTGTTCTATAATTCCACATTGATCAATATGGTACTTGCAGCAACCAATAGTTGTGATTGTCCTAGCTTGGAAGAATCTATTGTTATGGCTTGTTTAGGCTAGGAATCTGTCTTCATTATTATGATGCATGTTTAGTAAAGCTAAACTTGATTACTTGATGGGGCTTAAGTGCGTATGCTTATGCCATGTGCTTTGGACCCAATCTGAGCTCTTCTTGCGAAACGAGCCTACATTTTTATCAGGTTTTGTTGGATTTAGGTTGTTCTCGTATTACTATAAGTTACTATTTCTGTCTTAACAACCCATAGTTAATCTCTCTATATCTACCTTTTTTTCCCTGTTTATTCGGTGCAGCTTCTTTAAATAAACGATTTGTTCTAACAGGCCCTCCTCACATTCCAATGAAAGAACTCATAAAGATTCAGCAGAGGACACATCAGGACCCATTAGGCTCGATGCCACAACACAAGCTCACATTGAAAAACACAGGTAAACTAACTTATGGATAAACTTGCTATTTGACATTCCTTGGTTTGCCAGGCAGTAAAGTAGTTCCTGCATACAGATTTCAGCTGATGGGAAAAAGAAGTGCTGGATGTCGCTTCATGAAAACTGGAAACTGGAGCTGTATCTAACATGGATTTACAAATCCTATTCTGCAGAAAGCTTCAAGAGGATCTGACGGATGAAATGGTCGGGTTGGCAAGACAACTGAAAGAGACCAGCCTCTTGATGAACCAGTCTATTCAGGACACTGAAAAAGTACGACTCCAATTTCACGAGAATCAAAACACTGCAACATACATCAACACGGATTTAGCATGTATTGTGAGATGTTATAGATTAGAGCACATAATAAGCTCCCTCTGGTTGTTTTACAGATCCTTGATTCTACAGAGAGAGAAGTGGAGCACAGCTTGGCCAGCACTGGACGGGCCAGTACGCGCGCAGGAGTGATATACTCCCAGAGTTCGAAAACAGGCTGCTTCCAGTGGCTCCTCATCTTTGTGATGACTATCGTGTTCATCATGGTCGTGCTTTTGATTCGCGTCACTTAGCTATGCGTACATACGTAAGTGGACCATTTTTTATTTTTCGTTCTCACCTTTTTGTATTGTTTTGGTTCGCCTCCGGGAGGTGATGGGCCATGCTATGCGCCAGGTGGTTGCACCATGTAACTACTACATTCAATATCTGCAATATCCCAACATAAACAATTCTTACAATATGGTCACGTCACCAAGGAGTGACAATTGTTTGAAACGTCAATTTCAGCTCCAAGCCAACTAATCCTCGGGTCTACCGTGCCCGTGGGTTTCCATGCCTTCTATTTTTGTGTTCGAATTCAATCTGCGACTATCACCATCGATGTTCAAAAGCTGTTTTGGATGAACCAAATTGGAAATGCATCTGAAGAAACGTCCAAAATGTAGATGGGTCAGCTCTGCACCTGACGATAGTGAAAGTTGACTTTTCCCAGGACACGTTCGTGCCAGGAAGCTTTGCAGGCAACAGAGTGTGCGATGAGTCTTGTGGGAAATGGGTAGACAGACAGCTTTGTCTGTACAGCTCCGTCCCCCACGTCCGACCACATGACAGCCCGTATCGGCACATCTGTCATTGTACGTAGGCAAAGTACTTCCCGCTTTACCTTCTCCTTTTACTAATGTTTTCTCAAAATCTTAAACAAATAATCTCTTTCTCGCAGTGCAGTTCAATTGATAGTCCCAGCCGGCACGGTGTAATGGAGTTGTAATAATTAATATGAAGGCAACGCTTCAGACAGAGGGTGGAAATCATGACACGCGAGGAGAGTTTTGTCTGCCAAGCCAAAACCCAGCCTGCTTGCAGATGTTGCAGTGATGGTCTCGTTTACCAATCTGTATGAGGACTCCGCCGGAGATACATCTGAGAGGCCTCGGAGGCCCCTCTTCGTGACAATGGGAGTTTGAATGTGACTGATCAAAGGAGACACGACGCCAGAAAAGGAGTCCGGTTTGGGATCATGACAGCAATAGCAATTGAGTCTTGGATCCACCCCTTACACGAGCATTTACTTGACAAAACCAATCACTCGATATTGTCCCCTTCCATCAGAGTATCATTCCCCCTCTGTACTCTCTCTCTCTCTCTCTCGCTCTCTATTATCTGTCTGTCTCTTTCAGCACCGCACCTCTCTTCATCACCACCACCATCATATCATCATCTTCTCCATTCTCCTTAGCACGCCATCTCTCTCTCCCTCCCTCCCTCATTTTCTTCATAAATTTGGTGTCCATAGATCCAGACTTTCTCAGCATTCTCTCCCTCGTCACCACCATCCGCAGGCAAGAATATGGGTCTTGGAATGTATGAAGAGTTCATGCGACTGACCCCCATTAAAACGTCTCCGGCTTCCGGCTCTCAGATAACCCTCAAATCAGATGCAAAATCTCCGGAACTCTGTCCTCCTAAGGATCCACACTTCGATGACGACGAGTACCGAACGCCAAAGTCGGCATCCAGTCTTCTGACTCCCCCACCAATCTGCCCGCCGGCTCCGCTGAAACCGCGGCGTCCAGGGAGGAAGCTAGCGCCAGCATCTGTATGCTTTTATGAGGTTCCGGAAGATCTAGCTTCTGTATTCGTTTCCGCTGCCGGCTGCAACAAGAAACTCGGCACGTGTTAAGGAAATGGCGTCCCACCCATGCGATTCCTGGAGATCAAGATCTACGAGACTCTTGCCAGGAGCGGCTCTCGGGCGTTGCACGACCTTACGAAGACCTCAAGCTAATCGCTTATTAGCTTCCGCTCTCTGAGCCTGTGGTGCAGCAGGTCTCATAGCCTCTTGTCTTATAGTCCACCCCAAGCTCGTAGTGGGAATTCTTTTGTAGCTAAATTTTCAACCTTCATCCTTTCGTAGTGCTTCGTGTTTGACATAGATTTGTATTGCAGCTCGTGTTGCTTATTTATCACTCTCGACTCGGAAACTACAGGTTCCGGATTTTACCTTCGTCAAGCCCGTCCACTCCCCACTGCTCTGTAACGCCAATTACATTGCTACTGTCAGCTATGCCATTACATTCAGTCTTTCGATCTAAGTCCTAATCATCTTTTAGACATCTTGGTATATGCTGGAGTCCGGCTCGAACAATTAATATATTCAGGCTCGGATCTGTCTCGACCAGAAGCCAGCTTGCGAGTTGATGATGATCTATACCTGTTGACTTAATGTGGTTTTTCGGAATCCAGAAGCGCAAAATTTTCATCCTTTCTGATAGCTCCGTAAGATGTTGCCGCTGCAATTCAAATAAATCCAAAAAAGGTGACAGGTCAGTAGATCCCGTTCGACAGAAAACAACAGGATCGGTAAGAGTCGGGAGAAACGGAGAGGAACGTGCCCATTAACAAGGGCAAACATTATGACCAAGAGATAAAATCCAATGTTCTACTAACATCGGAGTTGGCTGGCCGGTCGGCAAGAGCATTGGACTTCCTGATAGTGTGTTTGTGCCGGTGCCGAACTCACCGCGCGCCCGAGAAAGACTGTTGCCCGTTCTGCCGGACCCCCGGATAGAGAGGTCTGTAAGTCATGAAAAGAATGGCATGATCCTGTCTCCATGTTCGCACCGAGACCAACCCCTGATCTGAATATCAAGAGAGCGCTCGCTCTATCTAATCAAAAGAGAGAAATTTTGACGGATTTCTTCAATATCTTATATTTGGAATATACGAGACATAGTTATTGTCGTAAATAGAACAGCTATTGTCACGTTGGTGCATATTCTCTCCTCCTTGTTCGGGAGAATCCCCCCGGTGATCTTGTGTCTCTCATGCATTGGGAGAAAATATCAAATTGGAATGCATTAAGCCAAGCAATCAGTGATAGTCTTTTTTTTTATGAGTAAAAAACTTCATCAACTCATTAATCCAAAAATTGGAGCTCGGCCCCATCGAAAAGATGAATTTCGTACATTCCTAGCTCGACAAGATCATGGGCATCATTGTTTTCAGTTCTGGGCACCCATTTGCATGACCAACAATCAAAAAGATGTCACAGAGCACCAAACAACGGCAAGTAGTGCTATTCACTTGAATAATTAGACCCGTCAAATCCGACCAAACACCCGAGTTGAATGCATTAATTCATAACATTTACGTGCAACAGATATTTTAATTAGTAGTATTTAAATGATTGTGTGACAGTCATAACTCGTTTAAGAGCTGAAATTGCTGTTGGATGGCCGAAGGAAAGAGGGAGACTTTCTGCCTCCATTTGCTCGTGGAATCGGCTGGGCATTTGAGGGGAATTGGATAGAAAAAAAATAGAGTTCGGGCTTCGTGTGTGGTTCCATTAGAGAACGGGTGTGAAGGTATTTGTGTTGTGAATCGGGACTGGTTATCGCTCGAATACATAGTGAGAGTCCACCGCCGGCTCGCACGTGTCGTGCGGGTGTACGTAATTCAATCCCTCATCACGATCTTGAGCCCATCGGTTTTTAATTTCTCGAAGCATTTCTAAAATCTCTCCGCATGTTTTACGTTCTACGAATGAAACCGATATACTATATATGCGTATAAAATTCTCACTCCTTTTTTTTTTTCTAAATTCATGAATCCTTTATATTAAACACGTCCCTTCATTCTCTTATAGATGAAAAGTGCGAGATTTAATCTTATTTTCTTTTTAAATACATAATTGTTATCCAAAAATTTAATAAATTATGAAAACAATCGGTGCATAAGAACACCTATCAGAGAGGTGGCCAATTTCGTCATTCTACCTTTGGAGATGTCAACTTTGGGATCGGAATCTTTGGAATATGGTGTTGTGTGGGAGTACTAATGCGAGAAGAGAATCATTGTGCGAAATTACTTGCTTTTTCTTACTCCATAATTTTAAAAATAGGATCGAGCTTACATGTTCGATTGGTTCAATCGGGAACCGGCCACTCACTTGATCCGATTCATATAAAAGGACCCAATTGTACTTTCAATGAGAGAAACTCCAGTAGAACTGATCGGTTCCCGATCCGACCGGTAGACCGATTCTTCTATATTTTTGGGATATTTCCTTAGAAGAAAATAAAATTCGGCATCACCTTCGAGCAATCCTCATGCACTGACGCTTTTGTCATCATTTTTGTTCTTTTTCAAGCGTTCTCGTGATCTCTGTGCTGTCAGGAAAGGGCCGGGGGGAAGGGAGGAAATGAAATAATCGACAGCAATGAACGCAAATTGATTTCTTCCTTTCATTTCTCTCAATCCAGACCAGCACGACGACTCCCCGGTCACCCATTGTCATGAGCGTCTCTAGGGCCAGTTTCCCATTGAACCATGACTAGTCTCACTCGAATCGGGTCAGACCACTCAGACCGTAAAATCCCCTCAGACACGAATTATTTCGATTCACAATAGACCATAGTTTTAAAAATTGAACCGGGCTTGTCTATTCCACCGGTTCAACCGAGAACCAGACACTCATCCGACCCGACCGATAAACCTAATTGAACCAGAGAAAAAATCGGTAAACTTAAAATTTAAAAAATAAAAATTTATTATAACGTATTTATTTTATTTTATTATATTTATATTTTATGTTAAAATTTTATTTAATATAATTGTTACATTAATAATTTTTGTTATAAATTATATTATTATGATGTTATATAAATTTATTATTAATATTATTCATTAAATATACGGTTCGACCAATTGAACCTTAGTCCATCCCATGAACTCATGAATCCATATCTATATTAGTTTTCAGTTCGACTTAATTTTAAAAACTATGGTTCGGACTTCAGATCTTATATGGGAGAAAGAGATATCGAACGATCTTAATTAACATGTGTTTGTGAGTCGTACTTCGAGGGTTACCGTGTTCGTTACTTCAGTGCAGATTCTTATCCGATCTTTAGCACAATTGGGATCCCTATTGTAAATGTATAAGAACATTCGCTCCGGCACTTAGTTTTAGATGATAAATGACAAATTTCCGGATCTTCGTCCGATCCTTGACCAAATTTCTAAACCAATTTTAATTAATAAATTCTTTTTTTCATTTTAAAATGCCTAATTAATATTCATAAGATTAATTAATCAAATATTCATTAATTCCAATACGAATAAAACTCTCGAGTAAAATAGAAAAGAAAAACACTCGAAACCGGGCCAACCCAACACCCACAACAGTGGTTTGGAGACCCGACAGCTGGTCAACTGGCGAACAGAACCTCCCCCATAAGAACCCAATAAAGCACACTAGTTGTCACTGGCCCACATCCCGAACAAATCCCATTGACCACCTGCACATGTCAGCGACCGAACACATATGATGATTTGTAGTATCTAATAGTTAGTTGATTATGTGGTTATAATTTAAATTTGAATACATATATTCATTGCCATTGACCATCAGGCAAAATTCCACAAGCGAGACCTAACCCCTTTTTGACTCTAGGGTTGCCGAGGGACAGATTTGAAATGTCAGGGAATCAAATGGGATTGGCATATATTTACCCAGATAAAGCAAGAGCTAAAGCAAAAGCTGACTTTTGCAGGCGCATTGGATTCCCTTTGAACGGCGTATAGTTACAATAATGACCTTCGGATTCCTGCAGATTTACAAGGTAAAAGGGGTTTGGCCAGTTCAGGTTAGGATTCGGCAAATTTCGCTTCTCATCTGGTCCTTCCTCCTCTTCAAGACGACCGACAAGGCATGGTGCTGGGGTTTCCCGGGTGCGTCGTTCGTCCGGGATGGAGTACGGCGGTGACTGACCGGACGCTGCATACACCCGCCGTTAATTAGAGGCGCCAGAGTCCTCGTGGTGGATCTGAATCCTCCGACTTCAGGAGGGACGGAACAGGAGGCTGACGCCGGCGGCTCGTGCCGCCGTTTCAGGCAATGGGGTGAAGGCGGAGGGGTTGCTGGTGTGGCGGTGCTCACCCTCGTAGGTGATGATCATTATCATCGGGTCGTCCTGGGCTCGCTCCACGTGTTTTCTAGCGGGACATCCCCTCACGCTACTGCATCTGTAGTAGCCCCTGTAGAATTGAAACATTTTACAAAAGTTTGAGGACTTGCTGGTAAATGGCAACCCATGTAGGGGCAAAAAAATAAATAATATGGCGACAGATTTAGTTTGACTTGGACTGGATCGGACACGGATAGATCCATTGGTTGATCTTTGAGTATTAGGTACCTTGGAAAAGGAGAGCCCTTGATCGGCTTCTGGCCGTACTTCCTCCACGAGAACTCGTCCGGCGGTATGTCTGCGTTCTTCGAGCTCACCGCCGGCAATCTTATTGTCCTTTTCACCCGATGTTTCCTGTACAGATGATAGATCAGAAGTTAAATAAGAATGATATTTTTACGCCGCCATGTCAGAGGAATGTCGAGCTGCGTGCTGAAATGAGCCGGAGGTGGTTTGGGTTTCGACTGTTACCTTCTCTTTGAGCAGTGGCACCTGGCGGCGGAGGCGGAGGATATCTTGCTTCCAACGACGGAGAGCGCGCGCTCGTGGCACTTCTTGCGGTGGCTAGACGACAACGGCGGCTTCCTAGCAGAAAACGCAGGCGCCGGAGGAGCAGCCAGCGCCGCCCCCACCTTCCCGTTTGACACGCTACCGTCCCCTGTGATCGTCGAGAGGAACGACGAGGAGGTCGTGGAGGACGACAGAGGCTGCGAAAGGGTTAGGCAATCCTTCTCGGTCCGGGCCAACCGGGCCGGCCTCTCAGGCTCCTGTTTGGGCTCCGCCTCCACGTTCAAGTCTATGACGGGCGCAACAACCGGCTCGATCCGGGCGGAGTTCTGGGACGGGGCGCGGCGGAACCGGGCGTGGCCCGTCCGATTCAGGAGTGAGTTGACCTGCTTGAAATTGGACACAGCGAAGTCGGTGAGCTGAGAGCAGTCGAGATGGTCACCGCTTCTCACTGGGCGGCTGAGCTGGTGGTGCGGGGCGACTGGTGAGGATAGGATTTGGATCAGGTGCTTCATGCTCTTCAGGCCGGCCGACACGGCCTCCTCGATTGCCATCCGGTCGTCCACTTGAGGGAACTTGACAACTTCAACAGCCATCGAAGGAGAAAGAGATCTTGAAAGGGAAAAGCGATGGGTGAGAGAGAGAGAGAGAGAGAGAGAGAAGATTGTTCCGGTGCTTAGAGGAGAGGAAGGGGAGCAAGGAGGGGATTTAAAGAGAGGCGAGACTTGTGGGGGAAAGCTGTTCAAGGGTTAAAGGGGAAGTCAAACATGGGAATTTGGGATGTGGGGTTTCAATGGAGGATGAGGACAAGAAAGGTAGGGGGAGAGGTGGAAGAGGAACTGTGAAGGTCAGGAGTTTGAGTGTTGGTGGTGTGCCCATCCGTCACCAAAACTTGAACAGTAGCCTTGTTAATGGTTGAAACGTTCATTAAATGACTCATCTCAACACAGCAGCAACGGGTAAAATCGCAAATACAGTTCTCAATGTCAACACTACTGCCTTCGTATCCTTGGGAGGGAAGCTCCAGAGTCTGGTATTGAATGAGAGTGAACCGTTGGATTTAACCATAATTTTAAAAATTAGACTGATCGGCCTGTGCAACCGATTTAACTGAAAAATGACTACTCAGCCGATCCGGTTCTTACAAAAGATCCAATTGCACATTCAAAAAGAAAAACTTTTATTGAACTAGCCGGTTCCCGGTCTGACGGGTGAACCTAATTAAATTCCTAAAAAAACCAACAAACTTAAAATTTAAGAATAAAAATCTAATATAATATACTTATTTTATTTTACTAAATTAAAATTTTATTTAATGTAATAATTATATTAATAATTTTTATTATAAATCATATTCAAATTATAATATTATCTAAATTTATTAATAATATTATATTATTAATATTATTTATTAAATATGCAGCACAATTCATTAAAATCTCGATTCGGCTCATAAATCCATAAACACATATTTACATCGACTTCCGATCCAATGCAATTTTAAAAATTATAGATTTAACCGATTGAATCTCAGCACTTCATTTCTTTGACAGGTGCCTTAGCTGTGTAGTATAGCGCTCCGCCATTGTGACAATTTCATGTCATTTAATGACGAAAAAAACGATTGTGACATTTTTTGTGTGAACAAAAATGTCAAGTAATTGACAAAAGCTTCAACAAATTGAAAAGTCAACCTCCATTCATTTACGTCGACTCCTCCTTTCGAAAAGTCAAACAAAATACACTAACGTAAAGTTGAAAACGTGGGAAAGACTCAGTCCTCATTTTCCTAAAGTTGACTTTTTCTTTTTGGGTCTGACCATATGGCCAGTTGACCTTGTCGATGAGTCTCGTTTGTGCACCTATAGAAGGACACGGTATGTAGTTTTAATGTTAATATTTTATTTTATATTTTAAAATATTTTAGAAATTTCATAAATGGATAAATATTATCCTTCGAACCAATTTCACAAACTGGCCAATCCTTACCCTTTGCGGAGACTTTTAAGGCAATGAAACTGTTGACCTTGAGCGCACAAAATCTATTTGTATCCGTTGGATGAGCCCTCCATCATCCAACGGCTCCGTAGTCCGTTGACCAAAGCGACAAAATAAATTAGTATAATGGGGAACCAACCCTGCAAAAAGAGAAAAATAACAATTGAAATGAATAGAATTCTAACTCCTTTGTGCTCTGAGAACAAGTAGAACAACATATAGCTCCAGCTATGACGATCATGCCGCCTTTCAAGGAACCCAGGTCAACTACGGCATCTCCTTCAACCCCACCTAAGCCTAAGAGTCTCTCAAGCCTTGCCTGATAAAGTGCCGCCCGTCATCATGCAACCATTTCAACTGCTGATGTCCCCACTATCACAAGCTGAAACTCTGTGTCTTATTTATCGGATTCTCAGCAGAAGAAACTGCTACAAGGCTAAAAAGAACTACAAAATTGGATGGCAGTGTATAGGAGCTAAGCAATCGACAATGCATGCTGTGAAGAAGCTTTGCTATCATAAGCTTAGCAGAAGGTTGAGAAACCTCAAATTGAGCGGGCTCCTAGTCCCAGAGCAACATGACAGGTGAGTGAATAGAAGACAAACGGAAAAAGAAGACATAGCAACAAGTGGGTCAGTGACTAGTCTCGCTCGACCATGTTACCTTCAATTTAAATAACATGATTTTCTAGACAACGTTGGACCCATAATTTCCATCATGCGTATTGCCATTTTGTCTGCCGAGCTTAGATTTAGGCAGAGAGGTTTGACGTGAAGTGATGCTTTTGTTTGGATTTAGCTTCTGATTCAACAAATTCAGGTAAGTGTAGAAGGACATTCCTGCAATAGCTGCAAAGGCCCCGCAGATGCTTGTGTAACCTGGATTAGACCCGAAGATGTAATAGTTCCCAAGTAGAATCACGCATGTCTTGAATTGCCCAAGCACAACATGGGTGATAGCTGACGTGGCTCTGGGAAGAGAGAACAAAACAGATGGAGAAGACAATTAAAATTACAGGGTTTTTACAAGATATATTTCCAGTTTTATGCTTTTTCTTTTTCCATGCAAAATTGCAGGATTGCAGTAGACAAAAATGTTGGACTATGAACTGTCACCCAGGAGTCCAAGATGAGAATCGGAAAAGGATGAAACATGGATCAGACTACATACCCAAGGGCCAGGGCCCCCGACCACTGAAGCAAGAAGCCTAGAAAAGCTGACAAAAGGATTGCTGATGTATTGTTGAAGCTCCAGTTGAAAGACAGAGCACCAGGAGGATCAAGCCAAGGGATCATAATTATGAGAAAGGACAAGGTAATAGGAGTTGTCTTCCACATTAGCCTGTTTGACAAAATCCACAAGTTCCTTTGAAGTATCAAGGATATGAAGATAAAACGACAACACTACTCTAAGAGATGACTCCCTTGTTGGGATAGGAGCCAGAATGGGCTTCGTGGGTTTCAACAGGCCAAGCATAAGGGTAAGCACTCCCTTGTTTGATTTGGTTTCTTATAACAAGCAGTATCGGAAAAGCATTTATCATAAAAAATCAATTTTAGATGAACTAGTTTTCTCTGACCTGCTTCAGTTTGGTTAGGTTCCAGGACATTATTTTTTCCATCAACAATGAACCTTACCGGGAAAATGGAAAAAATGAGCGTAAGGTATAAATAACATACGCCAAGGCAGTCCAGTTCTCCTGTTGTTGCATTCGGGACCAGAGGATTTTGTTGATGGCACTCGGAATTATCCAAGCAAGTGCTACAAGGGCACCAAAGAGGTCAAATTGCAAATCGGTAACTGTAGCTACAGCAACACCGATTGACACTACTGCGAGTGCAAGCACCTGAAAGATACACTGATGAGCATAAGAAACAAACTGAGAAGCCAAAAGCACAGTTTCTTATTATACTGCAAACTGCTTATTTTCAATGTCATCGGTGGAGGTAGAAAAGTGCAGCGTTCAAATAAAAGATAATCAATTACAAGCCTGAGAACTGCATTTTTCTTTGACCATCAGACATATTATCTGCTATCCAAGCAAAAGTAGAGAGATATACCTTCAAGAAAGAAACCCTTTTATAATAGAAAATGAATTCTGCTAGCACTATAGATGGGGTCACTGCAATCTTTGACATCTGATAAAAACCGACACTGAAAAGGAAAGAAATATATCCTGTTATTGACCACAACTTAAAAGGAAAAACCTAGAACTCCCAATAAATTCTAAAGTGAAATCAATACAATCCAAGATCCAGGATCATTTAAATTTGTGGGCTAGGAATTTTTCATTCGTCTAGGGCCTCTTGATTTGCAAGTAATAGTTGCTTAAATAACCATGTAAGCTCTGTATGACTCACCTATTGTACTTCAAGCTAACATTAGCGAGGCCTGTAGAAAGAGACATCACTATGCCAAGAGTAAGTAAAGAAGACAAGCGGCTCTCTGAAGGGGGGGATGCTGGAAGGATGGAGAATAATTTGAAAATAGCCATCAACATCCAGCTTACTACATAGTGAATGAATGTCAGGAATATGGGGAACTGGAATCCGACATTTTTTAGAACCTAATGACATGAAAAATATTTAAAAAATCAAAACTAAGAAAGAAATAGTTACAAATAGATCAGCATAAGACAATGAAGAAAAGACCAACCAGTTTATTTGTGAATATAATTCCAACAGCAACAATGAAATTGAAGGTTAGAGCAACAATGGGACTGCAAAGTCTCTGTTGCTGACGCTTTGCCCCATCAGGTGACTGGAATTCGTGGTACAAAGTGGCCCTCAGGTCTTCCAATGCCCTTCCTGCAATGATCAGCCACTTACATGACATCCGATCACAAAGAAAAAAGCATGACCTGCCATATATATATATATATATATATATATATATATAACATCCAATTAAATAAAAGAAAAGAGCACAACCCACTGCATTAGCTTGGAAAGCTGCATTTTCCATATTAATATCATAAATGAAATAAATGCATCAAAAACTAGTCTCACCATTGATATGTAATACCATTTATCAGCAGACAAACGCATGAGCAATAAAATTAAATTTGCATTTCAGAATTACAATAGCCACAATAGAAGATCAGAAGCTAATAACATGACTTAAAATGCACCAAGCAAAGAGCAAACATGATTATACAGAAAAATGACAACAAGAACAGCATAAAGGACTTGATGTCTTGTGCCCCTTTTGATTCTTATCCGTCATAGAGCCAAGCAACTCAGACAGCATCCACAGATAATCTTCTCATGTTGCCAAACCACATAAGATAATTTTTCTCCTGCCTTATCTTCTACAGTCAACACACCTGTCACATCTTGAATACGCTCTAATATAGATATAGCATACTTATCATGGAAAACCCATCAATCAATCTTATCCAAGATTACAAACAAGTCTCACTTGTACGTTTATTCAACTTACCACTAAGTTTTTTGCACGTATTTCTCATATGCCATATATGACCATCCTCTCAACAAAATACCTGATAAGTTCAACACTATTTTTGAGACAGCCTTTTCTCTTATCAGCGTCAATTGGGAAAGATTCACAATGGATGGAACTGACCCCAACTAATGCAAGCAACTGCCTTAAAAATAGAATTCACGTTTTCACCAAATGCATTCTCTTAACAACAGGGGGATCAGCAATAACAAATGGCCTCATAGACTATGCCATAAAAAAACAACATGAAAATTAAAGATATAACGGCTTAATATGATGTATGAAAAAACCTCAAATTACAGAAACATTGAATGATGGGTGAGAAATACCAACAGATTGAAAGTCCAAAATGAGAATCAAATAAGAACAAATATGTATGGAAAGCAACAGATTACGACTGAGAGAGAGAGAGAGAGAGAGAGAGAGAGAGAGAGAGAATCAAATAAGAACAAGGACGAGCAATATGTTCTTAACTATTACCGACACCCAACTGCATGGCAAACTGAAGCAACAGAGGGTTAAAAAGTGGAAAACCCTAATCTACCAAAATCAAAGAACATAGCTTTCACCAAACTCGACTCGGATCAACAGTAAAGCTAGGAATTTTTTGCTCGTTGAGGAAATCACTAGAAGGGATTCAAACTACCTCTTTCGCCAGCATCACTATCCTTGCGCTTCAGAATCTTCCTCACATTTTTCTTCCACAAGAAACTGAACATTTTAGCTCAGCAGAGAATGGGAAGCTTCAAGAATCAAAAGCTTAACCGTCCGCCCAACACACTCATCGACTCAGATCTGAAGCAAAAATGACCGGTAAAAACAAATGGGCCGAAGTTAGCACCTTTATCGCTCCATTTCTTACTATCCTGGGTAGCGGAGCAGAGACGAACAGTGAGAGAGAGAGAGAGAGAGAGAGAGGAAAAGGGGCGTAAAGGGTGTCAAAATGACAAGGAAGGAAGGTGATGTGACCAGAAACGGTGGGACGAGAGGAGAAAAACAACGGGATGAGGATATCTCTGCTGCCGAGGACGGGGACACGTGAGCTTGTGGCCGAGAAACGTTAATGGCGGAAATTGGAGAGAGAGAGAGAGAGGGAAGAAAATGAGTAAATCACGCTATCCAATGACGGAAGTCATAATAGTGTCAGCGCGAAGTCGTACCGTGAGCGGGAAGGATGGAGGTAACAGTCAGCCCAGCAGAATCACATCCACGCTGCCGCACTCAGGACTGCAGTCTCCGCTCAGTTGGACCGATCCTCCTGGGGCAGCAATAATGGTTGCCAACATAATCAGCAAATGTTTGCCTTTTTTTTTTTTTTCCTTTTTTCTCTCTCTTGTCTTCCCCTGGAAAAATAGTCGGGTATTGGATTAAGGATTTATGCGGAGCAGTGACACAAGACACTGTTAGAGGCTTAAGCAAGAAGTCATCCATAGAGATGATAAACGGACCAGATTTGTTTAGAACCGGCCCAAAACCGGACTACCCAAACCTGGCACAAGCCTATATTGCCCCTAGCCTAGCGTGTTTACCTCTCTTATTAGATTGAGAATTATTTACTAAGTATGCTTAGTGTGTTTAATTGGATCATGTAGGCTTGGAAATCACCGAACGCGGTGTCATTTATTAGTCAGTCCATATGAGTTCGATCCAATTAGAGAAAACAGTTTAGCCCAACAACCCGACCCGTTTAATTTTTGAGTCGTTTTGTCCCCGTTGTGGAGGATGGTCTTAACCCGATCCAGGAATTGTGCGAGTGGATAGGATCCAGCTTCCAAGCGGCAGGCACTAGGTTACGCCAGTTCACCTGCCCGGCTGATTGACTAATTCTTCTCCTCCTCCTTCCTTCTTGGGCAAATTACAGAAATCAACTAAGAAAAATGGCACCGAAGCCCGAGTTCCCGCCGTCTTCCGCCTCAGATACGCCGTCCTCAGCTGCCAGGTCTGCCTCAATCGATCCGCTCTTCCACATCCTCAGCGTCCTCCCCTACAGCCTCCTCCGCCCGCCCCGCCTCCGTCTCAAGCTCCCCACCCTAACCCTCCCTTCCCCCATGACCGTCTACGCACTAATCCTCCTGACCTACTTCATGGTCGTCTCCGGAATCGTCTACGACGTCATCGTCGAACCCCCGGGGATCGGGTCCACGCAGGATCCCGTCACCGGATCCGTGCGCCCTGTCGTGTTCATGCCCGGGAGAGTCAATGGGCAGTACATCATCGAAGGTATCCTCTATTTAGTGCTTTTCCCCCTTTTTTTTTGGGTTACATTCTCAAAGATGCTTCAGAAAATGGAGCTATGATTTTGCTTGGCATAGTGATGCGATCTCCTTTATACGTGGAATTGAGGGTAAATGAAATTGTCTATCAGTTGATGAGATGATCCGCTTGTAGAAAGAGCTTTAAAGTATGCAAATGAAAATTGGTTGGGTCCTTTGTTATTCGTATTCCATGTCGTGGTGATGCCGCAAATGGAAGAACGCCACCAGGAACATTACTGAATTGGAGATAAAGCTATTCTGATCATATCAAGGAAGGTGATTGGATGTATTAATAGATGGGGTGCAATCTAGTAGTCAATGGATAGAATGTCTTAAAAATGTTCTGAAATGGGGAGGTAAGCATTGATTAATTGCAAGATGAACCAAGGGAAGAAAAACTCGGGGTTCCTTCTAGCAAGATGGAGCACATAAGATGTTCTCCATTTTATGGGTGCTAAGTAGCTAGCAAGAATGGGGCTAGCAAGAATGGGGATATTGTTATCTTACCTGGAGAGATGAAAGAGTCACATTCCAAGAGTCAATGAACTTGTGTTCTATTGCAGTGTTCATGGCTGCGAAAATCATTTTTTTAGATTCTTGGCTATTTTTCAGTCAAATCACTTATGTCTAGAGGTAAACCTTTGTCGATGGCTGAGAGTTGCATGTTGCATGTAGAACAATCTCATGCAAGATTATACTGTTCCCAAAGCTTACATTTTATCTGTTCTAGTAACAAGTTTTCATCTGTTTGAACAGGTCTCTCATCTGGGTTCATGTTCATAATCGGTGGGATAGGAATTGTCTTCATGGATTTAGCTCTGGACAAGAACCGAGCAAGGAGTGTGAAATCCTCATATGCCACTGCTGGGGTTGTTTCAATTGTTCTTGCCTATGTGATGAGCATGCTTTTTATTCGCATCAAAATCCCAGCATACCTTAGGTGATTAAAATCAGTTCTTCACACTAATCTGCTCCTCGCTGGTTTTACTTTTTCTTGAACGAACAATTTTGGATTGAGACTAGTTGATGTTCTGCCGTGCACTTGGGTTTAACAGAACATTGTGGACAAAAGTTGTGTGCTTATCTTCATATATGATGAGTTCTACTACATGGACTGGTTGGAATGCCCAATGTGATACCGATTTCCAACTAAGTGGTCTTATTATTGTTGCTTCAAGGGTGCAGGGCCACGTTTGTATTTTTGCAAAACCGTATATAAATCTATTTCTTTGGCACGTTCAGAAATTACATTTCTCTATTCTATCATGTTAGTCAGGAAAAAGTGAAAGGGGCTATAAATTGTATGGACACTACATACTTACTAGTCTTTGGAGATGCTGCGTGATTTTTGAGGGCACCCTATTGAATTCAATCAGGCCTACATCGTCCTCTTGCTAGAATTGCAATTGCTGGACTCGCGTTAGCTGTAGCTGAATCAGTTCCCTTCAGGTTCTTTGTTCGTCTTTGATGATAGTGTCTCAGCAGGACTCAGATACTACAGCTCCAACCCACTCTAGCCCGAGTTGTACAAGATAATCTCAATTTGGTGTTCGAGTTCAATTGGATTTGAGAAATGAGGGAATGAAAGAGCACGGATTCCCTTAGTAATGAGAATCAAACAAAAAAAAATTATCTTGAATTCAATCTTCTGTCGCACGATGGCCCAGTTGGGGACATCTAGTTGGAAGCTCTCGAAAACAGTACTGTCACCTTGTCACGGTCAAATTACTGTAGACGGCGTGCAGTATTCAGAAGTCTAGGGGTTCGAATGTTAAATACTAAATAGTAGAAGAATGGGTGCCTTGTTGTAATTTTGTTGAATATGGGACCTTTTTGTAATGTTGCTGAATAGTGGGTCATTTTTGAATTTTTTGCTGAATATGAGGGCCTTGTCGTAATAAACGCTAACTGATAATAACCAACGGAGAACGACATCAGTTGCCCCGTAGAGCTGTCACTGCATATCAAGTTAGCTATGGCGACCGCCACGATGAGACCGCCATCATCGAGCATCAAGCTCTCCAGTCCAAAGCCACTCAAGAGAAGCATCTTTCGAGACAAATCTAAGATCATTCCTCCTCCTCGTGGAATCTTCAGCCGCACTACCTCGACGGGAGCTGCAGTCTCGAAGATCGACGATTTCAATCCGAAGGTTCCGATCGAGGAAGCCGTCACGCCGCCGAGCTCGTGGTATACTGAGCAGTCGTTTCTCGATCTCGAGCTCGACCGTGTCTTCTGCAGGGGCTGGCAGGCGGTTGGTTCGTACCTTTGCCTGCCTATGTTTATGGACTGTTTTAGTCTCTAGTTGAATCCTTGGGAAAAACAAATTGGTTCCTCCCTGTGTCTCTACCCAGTGTGTTTTCCACATGAAACGATTCAAGTTCACTGGCAGTTTGTTTATAATTTCAGGTTGCGCTGATCAGATCAAATCACCTCATGATTTCTTCACTGGAAGGTATAATTATCTATAATTGTTAGTTCATGGTCTTCTGTCGGTTTGGTATCTATTCGAGTTCTTTTGCTTTATCTTTTTTAACGCTCCCCTAGTGTATCGTTTTCATGACTTAGACGAACTTCTCTATTTTATTTTATTTTATTTTTTGTGTAGAAGAAGTGATTTTCTTTTGCGTGATCTCTGAAAACCAAATTAAAGTTAAAATGCTGCAGGTTGGGAAATATAGAGTTCGTGGTGTGTCGAGATGATAAAGGAAAAGTCCATGCCTTTCACAATGTTTGTCGCCACCATGCCTCACTTCTCGCTTATGGAACCGGGAGGAAGTCTTGCTTTGTTTGCCCATATCATGTTAGTTCACTGTCATTATCATGATGAATCTAAACTGTCCAATCTTATCTGAACCTTTTTCTTTTGTAGATAAGTGTTCTCTAATTCAGACTTAAGTGCACAATTGGCATAAAGTTTGTACCATCAACAGCTTTTCTGATTTCATTTGCCTAATTGCAAATATTATGAGCAACATGTTAATGTTTAGCAACACGAAGAGCTCGATATAATGAGTTTGTCTCAATGTGTTAATCATTTAGCAATTCTCTTTGGTAGATGAAGATTAACTGTTCTCACAATTGAAAGTCTGAAGCTTCCTGGAAATCATTTTGAGTTAAAGACCACTGGACTTTTTATACACAACAACTGCCTAATTTGCCAGTTATGGTCTGGCCCAAAAAAATTAATGTGATGAACATATTATAGCACTATTGGTGGTCAATCTTGAGTATGAAAATGGCATCTGTCGCTGCAGGGTTGGACTTATGGGTTGAATGGAGCTCTTATCAAGGCCACTAGAATAAAAGGAATCAAGAATTTCAATGTAAATGTATGCCAGCAACTCTGTGGGGTTTTGTATCTATTGCTTTATCTACAACTGAAATTGAGAATAACTGCATCGTTTTGGTTCATGGAAGGTAGGGGTATGGGCTTATACCCATAAAAGTTGCTACATGGGGACCGTTTGTTCTTCTGAATTTTGAGGAAGATGTCTCATCTCAGTTGGAGGTTGATGGAGATGTAGTGTCTAATGAATGGCTTGGTAGCTGTTCAGATATACTGAGTACAAATGGTGTCACTGGATCTTCACTGAGCCATATATGTAGGCGTGAATACACAATTGAGTGTAATTGGAAGGTATGGTAGACTTTGATCTAGATTTGATTTTTTTACCAGTTATTTGGCTGTTATTGATTCCTGTATGGTAGATGCTGATCAGATCCTGATGTTGCTGAAGAATTTTTCATATATGCTGTATAGAGATCCTCAGATAGAGCAGATGCTTATCTCCAATTTTTGCCTCAAACTACATTTATAACTCTTTTTCGGAAAAAAATTCATTATTGACTTTTTTCTCTTTTAAATGATTTTCCAAATTAATTCTCTGTTGCAGGTATTCTGTGACAACTATCTAGATGGTGGCTATCATGTTCCATATGCACACGGGGGGCTTGCATCTAATCTCAAACTTGATTCTTACTCAACATGTGTAAGACCTGCCATGAACTGTTAAATTCCTGGGTATCAACTCACAAAATTACATGTTCTCACCTTCTTTGATGAAGTGGCCTTATTCATTTTATAACCGTGCACATGTACGATTGGCATCATTAGTATCATTCAGGGGAACAAAAGGACAGATTGGCATCTTTAGTTAAGGAGGAAATTAGGCTTGGTAATCCTGTAGTCATACTAATAGCCTTAATGCTTCCCAGTATCAACCCATTGACAGTATAAATAGGGTATCATTCTGACTCGTTGCATTATATTGTATAGATATATGAAAAGGTGAGCATTCAATGGTGTGAAGGTGTTTCAGCTGAAAACCAAAATGATTATGACCGTCTTGGAGAAAAAGCTCTCTATGCTTTTGTTTACCCAAACTTCATGATCAATAGGTTTGTATTATTATACTCTTACAATAATTGATGAGGATTTCATCTTCTTCTGTTTTTCTTTGGCAAAAGTTGTGATGAGGCAGATTTATTGGAGTTTACAGGTATGGACCCTGGATAGACACCAATCTTGTGCTACCACTGGGACCAAGCAAGTGCAAAGTGATATTTGACTATTTCCTAGAAGCTCGTTTGAAGGTGATTTGATGTGTTATTCCAATTGCAGAGCATAACTTAACAGTAGTAGCATTAGCAGGAAAAAGAAGTGCCAAAATAAAAAGAAAAAGAATTCTCCTCCGAAAATCTCATCTTTGCCAAGAATGTAAAATTCTATTTCAGGTTTCCAGCACAGTAACGAAGGTAATTTCAGATTGTGCAGAGCCATATACTGCATCTTTGCTCTCTCATTTCCCTGTTCATTTGTGACACTAAGTCTTTCGAACCCAACCCATGAGGATGTTACAGAAGGAATTGCTTCCTGTTCGAAGCTTAGCATTTTCACTTTGGCTAATGAAATAATCTTTCGCAAGCGTTGGGATAAGATTCTTTTCATTCTAAGAAATGGATATCAACTGAATGGAGAAATGATCATCCAAGGTATACTTAGGGCTCGTCATTCATCATACATTTCTTGTTTCTAAGTAATTCGAACCAGAGATGTTTCTACGGGAGAGAAACCAACCCACTTGATGTGCTCTATGATCTCAGTCATGTCTCGGTTTTGTTAAACTTAACAGAACCGTTGCCTGCTCTTTCAGCTACTGACCTCTTCTTCTTTCTTGGCTCCCAGGACGACCGTGAATTTATCGATAGAAGTCTCCAAGACAGTGAAAAAGTCCAGGTACATCCACCTGGTCAACCTCTTATACGATGTTAGCAGCACATCAAGATCAGTTATCTTACTTATTCCCTGAGGGTATTGCAGATGGAGGACATTATGCTCTGTGAGGGGGTTCAGAGAGGGCTCGAGTCCCCGGCTTACTGCAAGGGCAGATACGCCCCAACAGTGGAGAACGCAATGCACCATTTCCACTGCTTGCTACGTCGCGGGCTGGAGAAGTGAAGCTACTAAACTTGGTTTATGTTTGTGTCAGGAAAGCTCGCTCTTTTTCTGGGTCGCAATCAGTTTTTTTTTCTTCTTCTTTTGTTATTAACTTCAGTTTTGATCAGGAGCGCCAATTATTCCAGTCCTGTGAGATATCTCTGTCGTCTGCATATGCTTGATGTCCGCCCATAAAGCTGTTAAATAACTGCACTCCTAGTTGTTGCACTTGATTTGTTTGTAGTAGTCGTCACACAGTGAGTGCTGAACAAAGCCTGGAGCCAGCCCGAT
Source organism: Sonneratia caseolaris (assembly GCA_900006705.1). NCBI lineage: Eukaryota > Viridiplantae > Streptophyta > Magnoliopsida > Myrtales > Lythraceae > Sonneratia > Sonneratia caseolaris. Next base: position 4,213,883 of record CXYZ01012692.1, read on the forward strand.
GATCGGTTTTGCACCGCACTCCAGTATGTCTGGGAGGCGATAATCATCATAGAGCCCCTTTTCTACTAGCTTGTGAAACTCAGCAGTCGGGACGGACTTCTCCTTCCTTCTGGTTGCCGATTGGTAAGGAGAGGCTCACCGCAGGAAAATATCTTCTGGTCTTACATCTAAGCAGTTACAAGTGGTGCACAGCGTCTGATTGCCTTATGGGCTCCGAGGCCCAAGTGGGTGTCGGATGAGTACGTTGCTGTTGTCTGTTGCAGCTGAGTTCCTATCTGCCCAGCCCAGCCCGGAGCAGCCCTTCACCGGAGAACTTCACTTCCATGGCAGTTATGAGTTATCATAAAAATTAAATAAAAATTAAATAAATATATTATAATAATAATTTTGCTATTGGAAACAGCAGGTTCAATCAAGAGCTATTTATATGCACGTGTTAACCTCTTTAGGTAAATTTTACATCATCAATACCAACACCTCCTTTGCTTCGGCACAAAAACATGTACAATCGTTTCAACAGAGGCCAACTAAATTCAAGTTAGATAGAGGGCAAAAAATATCCTCAATGCCGCCACAGAAAAACAAAAACAAAACAAGACGGACGGACGGACGGACGGACGGACGGCGGAACCCTTACTTGAAAACACATTCCTGACTACTGTGCAACTTGTCAAAGCCAGAAGACACAAGTTGTATGAACTCGGTTGTATATGCCGATGCTTCGATACGTGTGTGTATTCAGAGGCGTTAAACCTCCGAAAAGCTAACCTGGGAAAAGGATGTAACAGCCAGGACATGTAGAAAGAGGAATAGGATGAAAGAGCAAGAGGGAGATAGATATTCAGGAGTGACTACTTTGTGGGGGGCTCTTCAACGACGACGGAATATTCTCGCGAGACGGTAATATGCTCTCGAGAAGCACTTGCCGAGCGGAGTTTTGGGGACCGGTACGAGCTTCCCGGCGAGTGCGAGGGGCCAACTGTCAGTGCCGGTGGTAAGAGCGAGGCTGTTAGTACGAGCAGATTTGATATGAAAAGCGGGCTCAGTCGTGTCTGTGATGTCGACTGACCTGATGACAGCAATAACGACGGATGTGATCCACTGCTCCCAGTTGAGCCTCACAGTTGACGTGAACTTCCCAAGGAACTCGATGATAATCACCTGTCAAAGAAAAATTTGAGAGATCGATGAGGCAGGGGAGACCGAGGTGGGCTTTGGGAATAACACCAATCGGAAGAGCAAGGACTGAGCTCACCTGAAGTACAAGCGTCAGACCCACAATACCCATGAAGAGGTGATTCTTAGTGATCCCACTAAACACGTTGAATTCATCCGGTTTCCTCGCATTAAATTCATTGAAAATCTGCAATCGCGCGAGGTAAATCACGTTAGTTAAATAAAATACATCCCAAACCGAGATGAGAAATGCTGTAGCTAGTTCACAGCTTTGTTGATACTAGTAGTAGTTCAGAAGAATAACCAAGTGAAACAGGATAATTACTTTTCTCGATCGTCTGATTGGAAACTATCCTAAATTTTAAATCCTGATGAAACTTCTGCTCCAAGCTAGAGAGCTATCTAAACTGATCCATTTCCAGCATTGAAATACCTATGCAGGCATTAAGTATGCTTCATGCAACCTACATGTCAGAGGGGGAGGGGGGAGGGGGGATTGATCGGTTTGAAGAGAACAAAGATTTACCTGGCAGAGGACGAATGCATTGAAGATCAGTGTGTTCTTAACTTTGTTAGCATGAACATTGTTATCATTTTGCAAGTTCAGCAAGCTCCGGCCTCGGAAATTGAGGACCAACAAGACAGTCACTTGATATGCAGCCTGGCACAACCAGAATCTGTGTTAGCATTCTATGTCTAACAACGAGCAAGAATGTAATAAGCCAAGAAATGGAAAGAAGCTGTACCTGAACAAGCAGGTTTCTCCACATGACGTTGGTGATGAGGGGTTCCCTACAATTATGAAGATAGAACTATCATTAGCACATAACATCCACAAACTCAGAGCCAGAATCCAGATAAATGCCCCCTCCCTTTCCTTTTTCCTTTTAAAGACAACAAAGAATGCCTAGTTACAGTTCATCTGAAAGAAAATAACGAAAAATTCAACCCAAAAAAAAACATGAAAATAACCAAAAGCATAAGATGCCAATAACGTTCAAGCATAAGGGCAACAAATGGTAAAAGTTTGCCAGCATTAAGGAGAGTGCAGCTCCCAAATTACAACCCAGAGAGTCTAATTTGTTGAAAAAGAATATCTGAAATTTGTTGGAGAAAATGAAAAAAAAATTTCATACTTCCTGCCAACTGGAGATCTATGCATCAAATGATCAGTCGGTGGTTCAGTGGCCAATGCCAGTGCTCCAAGAGTGTCCATAATAAGATTGACCCACAGAAGCTGCATGACAAGTCAATTGCACATAAGCAAGCACTATTGAAGAACAGAACACACAATTGTGTATTTTTGGGTGTTTGACTCTTAGATGGAGTTATTGTAAGCTGTTGTTTGAGCATATGCGAGTGACAGAGAGAGAGGGAGGGAGAGGGTGGGAGTGGGAGTGGGAGAGAGAGCAAACCTGGACAGCATTTAAAGGGACATCACCAGAGGAAACAGCAGCCACCACGTTTATGACAAGAGCTGCCACATTAACTGTCAGCTGAAATTGGATAAATTTCTGAATATTTGCATAAACAGAACGCCCCCATCGGACAACCTGTGTGCAGCAGAATTCAAGATTATAGTAACAAAACCGAGGAAAAGATATTCTCTCCCAAAGGTAACCAATGCCATTCATGGTTCTAAAATTCAGAAATCGTTTCTGTAGAATACTTCTTTATTCAGAGGTGTGTTTTCTCTCTTCTACTTGGACAAAGAAAAAAGACTAACCTTCACAACTGAAGCAAAATTATCGTCCAGAATGATGATATCTGAGCTCTCCTTGGCAACCTCTGTGCCTTGTATACCCATTGCTAGGCCAATATCTGCCTGTGCTCCAGTAAGATCCCACCGGCATCAATGTTTTAAAATGTTAGGCAGAAAAAGTTGAAGACGTCTGATGATGATATCAAGAAAGAGAATGCTTAGAGACAGTTGAACAAATCGTCTCTCTATACCTCATGCAAAGCAGGGGCATCATTAGTTCCATCGCCAGTGACAGCAACTACATGTCCCCTTTTTCTCAGCGCCTGGACTAGCAAAAGCTTGTCATTTGGGGATGACCGTCCCATGACCTATACCAGAATGATAGTTGTGATGTAATGCACAAATTAAGGATAGACAAGAAATTTTGGTTAGACATACAGATATCTTCTCAGCAACTTCTTCTCTTTGTGCATCGGATAATGCACGGAATGATTTTCCTTCAATGAGATTTGGCTCTGTGGCATCAGCATTTGAACCAAGGATCCCACATTCCAAAGCAATTGCTCTGGCAGTCTGAAGATTGTCACCAGTAACCATGCGCACCTAGCCAGTAGAAAGAAATGTTTTTCAATTCTTGATCGGCTCGAGAATATCTAATCCATGTATATTATTAATCTAACACTCGTGTCCTCTAAGAGACCATTAGGAATATTAAATAAAAAAGGGAGCTCAATAACCGATGTAACTACAAGAATTGCCTGCGAAAGGAGCTCCACTATCTAATCACTAGACAAATGGGAATTGTTGTCAGGAAAAAAAATTAATAATAATTAATGTTAGTGTGAAAAAGTACCTTCACTCCTGCATTTTGGCATAGCTGCACTGCATCTTTTACACAGGGGCGACAAGGATCCTACATTTGAACATAGAATTAATAAAATAAAAAACCTCAACAATTACAATAATTTCAAAATTTTCCAGTGTTAGCAGTAAACAAAAACACCGATAGTTCTTTGTCTACAATTTTACGCATCTTCTTGATGCGATATTAATGAATTTTCTATATTGAATACTCCCAAAAAAAAAATAAAACAACAATAGTCAAATTCAATCAGATTGATCAGGTTTTCTGCAAGCAAAATGAACCTTCAAGCCTACAATAGCCAACAAAATGAGCTCATCCTCTGGTAAAGCCCACTTAGTCAAGTTCTCTTCATCACTAGGGATATCCTTCCAATCATATGTTCGATAAGCAATTGCAACACATCTTAAACTGTTAGCAGCCATATCTTCAATAGCTTTCTTGAAAAACAGCATCTGCATGACAAGGAAGAGATCAGTTGAGAAGTTTCCAGTTATTAGTCCACTAGATTTTTGGCATGGGAAAAAATTGACTCGGATCAATTGAATCATCACAAGGCCTATCAGGCTATAATTATTATCAGCATGGTTCATCCTACATGCAATTATCTGAAAATTTTCGTGAATATATACAATGAAAGTAAAAGGCCAAAATCCTTTCAGACAGGACGGACAGGGCTATCTCTATTCACATTAGAACATTCTAAAAGAAGAGCCTGCTACAAAATATTGCGAGCACTATACCATTTAAGACTAGAAAACAACTTTATCCTTACCTTTTCCTCATCCATTTCTACCAGTTGATCATTGGAATCCATGAATCGGGTACATGATGCCAAAACTATTTCAGCAGCTCCTTTCCAGTGAATATGAACCTGTGCATCTGCCTACACACATTAATATAAGACAATGCAATATCTTAAAACTCCCATCCTGCAAAGTGCATGATAATATATATTAAGCTTGGCAAGATAAAAAAAGAAACTAGAGTCAACACGAAAAGGGTAAATATAATAAGATGGACAATCCATCACAGATATGATTGCAAATAGGGAAATCAAGACAGTGACATTCAACTTCAACTTGCATGGCAGATGAAAGGATACACGTTTAGTTTGCGGCAGGTTTTAACTAATGTAAGAGATATGTCTTCAGATGCTATTGCAATTTTATGAAGCAAACATTTTCGCATCTAGATTAAAATGATAAGAAGAGTGACTTCTGATGTGAACGTTACGAGCCTGTTGACTCCTATATTTATTATTCCGGTGGAGGAGACAGGTTCCATTGATTTCATTCTGGCGGACTGGCATGGAGGGATCCCCATTTGAATTGAAAGATGAGTTACACAACCTAATCTACCGAAGAGCCAGGGGGACATGGAGGGCACAGGTTAAGTCTTTTCCTAACTGAGACCCATCTTTACTCTCTAGACAAATAAAAAATGAATCACAAGGACTAAGAGCTAAAACCATCTGTTTAAAAGAAAATAGACTTCAGAGAAGGCAGATATACATTGACCTACAACTACCGTGTCCTGTGCATCTTGAACATTTTTCTAACTGAACTGAGCTAGAGGGTCCGCAAGACAGAAACCAGATAATCAGAATATCCAACATTCAGCAGATCTATCTCCGCATAGATGAGAAATAGGGCTCTCTTACCAGCTTTAAGGCAACTCCTCCTCGTTTTTTCTCCGAGTTGAATGGAAAAACATGAATAATTGAGGACTCAGACCGAACAGCATCAAAGTTCATTCCCAACTGCATGTATCAATGAAAATTTTAATTGGTAACATCAATAAGCCACAGCATAAATAATGAAAGAAGATTTAATCAGTGGTAAAGCTAGGAAAGAAATTATAAGCAATCACCTTGATGCCCCAGTGGAGTATAGCCTTTTCAGTGGGGGAACCTGAAACCTCAACCTCACCCCCAACCTGATGAAGTTCACAAAAATAATTCCTTTAAAATTGGGTATTATTTTTATGAAAGAAACTCTCTGCTATGAGTAAACTTACATCAGGTGTATATACACTGCCTTTTGTATTTTGTGCGATGCTTTCAATAAGCAGAGAAATTAGCGTAGACGATAGGTGAGAAGCAATATTTGGAGGCACAATTTTTTTCCCTTCAGCATAAGCCTCAGCAACTGTCATCTGAAACAGAAAAGATAAATGCAATTATAAGAGGGAAATGAGGCCTTCATAGAAACCTAGCATAGCAGAATATCAGCTGTTCTTGAATTAGGCAGTCACTTTTTTGGTAAGTCAGACAACAACTAACTTCCCATTTTCAAATAGAACCCGAAGAATGAATGATCTTGATCAATACCCATATGCAATCAAATCAGGGTGAATTTAGTAATTTACCACATGAGATATTCCAAAACATTGAATGCTCTCCTTCTACATAAAAACAATCAACTGTCAGAAATTCACCTGATTCAGAGTCAGGGTTCCAGTCTTGTCACTGCATATAGTAGTGGCAGATCCCATAGTCTCACAAGCAGATAGTCTTCGTACCTGCAGAGCAATTTATGGGTTATTAAATGCTTGTGCATCTAAACATCATATCTTATATAAAAAATATTAATTTTTCATCAACATACCAAGGCTTTGTCCGCCATCATTTTTCTCATTGAGTATGCAAGCCTGTTCAATCATATGATAAAAATTAAAAAGAATAACTTAGATTAACAAAACATCAGCCCTGAAAATTTCGGGTAAGCACAAAGGAAGCCCTTCAGAAATAAATAATTAAATAAACTTTACGTCAATGTAACAGCCAAAGGAAGCCCTTCAGGGACTGCAACAACTACGATTGTAACCTGAAATTACTCAGATTAGTAATAAACAATTATGTAGATGACAATCAAACAGAAATCCAGTGAAAACTGCACATACAGCAATGGTGACAATTTTGATGGCCCCGTCTACTGCATCGCCAATGCTAGTTCTTCCTGCTTTAAACTGCACAGTACCATCTGAATTTTTGGTATGTCCGCTGAAATATCTGGAATTTTTAAAACCTCAGAAACTGTCAAACTTGCCAAGAGTATAAAAGGCAGATTGCTATATACGTTCTCAGCATCTGATTTTTACCTGATTAAAAGAACAACCAAAACAGCAACAGCTACTGTAAGTCCAACAATTCCGATGAAAGTAGCAACACCATTCAAGCGAACCTATTACATGGGTGAGGCAATTAACAAGTCAAAATTTTTGTTTCAACTGTATGATATTTAGTCTCCCCAAATGGCCTTAAAAGGTTATTTTTAACAGAAAACTAGAATTCACCTGCAATGGCGTCTCTTCTCCAGTATCTTCAGATATACTGGCCATAAGCAACCCCCATTCAGTATTAATTCCAACACTTGTGACCTGAAAGTAGAAAAATTTAGAGAGCACAATATTTGGCTACTATACCTGAACAGGAAGATTGATAACACAGATGAAAAAAAATGCATCCATTTTCTAGGTGATTATATTGGAAAGGAGATGTCAAGATATCTAGAGATGCATTTATTACAATACTCTCAGATAAAACGGAAGTCAACTTAAGTGTTTCCTTGTCAAGGTATTAAAGAGAAGGTTACTAAAAAGTCTGCTGTTCTCTCAAAGTATTGCCTGCTGCATAACACTATTCTTTGATAAATGTATGACCCAGGGGCCTGCTAGACATATCTAATTGAACAAGCATCACTTCGAATTAACCGCCTGCGCCAATATGAACATTAAGTAAGCGTAGAAGCCATTATTCACCAGCATAGTGCCACTACCATCTGCAACTTTACAGCCAGACATCAGAAAGGGTTGTTTGGAGTCCTTGTGAACCTGCAAATAAACTTAGACGTTGAAAATAATCACAAACGACATGCATTTATGAAATCATCACAGCATAAAACAGCAGGTAATTACAATTTTGCTCTCTCCTGTCATGCTAGATTCATCAACTGCAAGAGAGTGGCCAGATATCAAAACTCCATCGGCAGGAACCTAGCAAAGAAACCAAATCACATCAATGTGCAAAATGAATGTCACCATAGAGAGAAAAAAGATAACGTTTGCCTTCCAAAGAAAAACAGTAATTAAATCCACTTGCCTGGTCACCAATATTAAGTGGCACGACATCACCGACAACGATATCATATATTGAAACGTCAACTCGTCTACCACCTCTCACAACCTACCAATACAGATGTGAATTTTGGACTCAGAGAGAAAGGACGACAGTTCCACACAGGGCAACTAACAACAAAATACACATACCTCAAGATGAATATTTCTCTTCTCCTCATTTAGGTTTTGAAACTGAAGAGACTGTCTGTAATCACTTATAGCTGCAAAACAATTGACGATAATTTTCCTCATAAGAAATCATGTATTCATCAAATCCAAGCCTAATTTTCCTCAGAAATTAGTTTTAAAACAAAGATTATATGAGTTTGTCCTAAAACCTTCAGAACATAAACAACATGCCTGCTCATTTCTAGTCTATAGTTGATGGTTCTGTTATTTCATGGCTTAGCAACTTATCAACAAAAAAAAAATGCAATTAACATGCTTCTCAGTACAGCATGAAAAATCTATGCAATTGGAAGAGAGCCAGTATCACATTGTACTGCATTGAATTCTAAAAGAAAATCAATACCTGTAACTACAATGACGAGGATAACAGCAAAAGCAATGCTCCCACCATCATACCACCCTTCTTTAATTCCCTAGAAAAATATTAAGAATACATTCGCATAGGCAAGTCAAATATATAAGGGCATCCCAACAATAATATCAAGATTTGATGAACTTCTTGTGGTTAACAAAGTTTAATATAATCTTACTATACATCCTTGCACGAAAGATACAACTCTCATGTTAACTCCCTTTCCATTTTAACTATTTCTTCCCACTAAAGTTAAGGAAAGTTAAAATATTAAACAAGCAACAACTGAAAGAACACAACAGATAACAGGAACCAAACTCTATACAGCAAACAACACTACTATCAGGTAGTCAACTCACCTCTGTCTTCATTCCCAGTACCAAAGAAGCCACTGCCGCTATTATCAATATGATCAAAGTAAGATCCTGGCAAGCTTCCCAAAGGAACATCTGATAGGCAGACATCACAGAGAATGTAATACTGTCATAATATCTAAAATTTACTACATCCTCCACAAGTAAAACGTCACTTTTGTTTAACAAATTTATAAAGATCAAGTTGGAAATAAGATTTACCCAGAAACTCCTCCCTTTCTTTCGAGGATATGTGTTAGAGCCAAAGACATTCCTCCGCGCCAGCAAATCTGCATCATCTCCGTAAATACCTTTATCTAAGTTTGTACTTAACAGCTCCGACAGCCCCTCAACCTAAAATTCAAGGGAATCTAAATTACTCTATCAAGACATATGACCATTATATTTCGAGTACTGGAACTGAAACACTGAGGTACACATACCCCCCCATATCCTTCCAAAGCAATAGAATTGTGATCTCTTGTCATTACAGCAAGCTGATCTTGACTGATCCCAAAATCCCCACTTGGGATTGGGGGTTTTGTAACTCCTACTATAATAAAATGAAATCCCACAATTATGTGAAGTATTTGCAAAAGGAAGAAATGCAGAAAGACAGAAGGGAGTAGGTGATGACACAGCTCCAACGAAAGAGGCCAACCATGAAAAGGGAAACAATATAGCAACTTGATACAGCATCAACTCATAAAAAAAAGGATCTGAATTATAAGAGGATCTATGCCTGAGCAAACGACAAGATTGAAGAAACGAACACAGTAAAAAGCCAAAGATAGCAAATACAATATTCTCCAATCCCTTCCTTTAGGTCTTACTTGGGAAAAGAAAAGGAAATCAAGAGTGAAAGATGAAAATCAGAGAAGAAATTTGGTACTAAGAAAAAGAAACACATGAAACATTCATGTAGTTAGATTAATGCCTCACACAGACTTCAGAAATGTTTCATTTCATGATGCAGGAATATCAATAAGAGATTTGGCAATCCATAGGGGAAATAAATAGATGTCTAACCTAGCTATCACACATAGCAGCCAAATTCCCTAGCTGGAATGAATTATTCCATGATATTTCACGATTAAGCAAAATTATATATATGTATATAAATACATGGTTGAAGAAGTACCATTAGGTTCTCCTCCAGCTAATTTGAAAAGATGTGCAGCCTAAGCCATTGGGAAAATTACTGAGGTAAGAGATGAGCAGAAAAACAAAATACCAAACATAGCAACAATGTAAAAAGATTCCTACACGAATGGCCTGAGCATGAGCTCTAATCTTTCTTAACGTTTGTTGCTTCTCTTCCTCTTTCTTCAAGTCGAGGGTGTATCTGAATCGACGAGAGGCATTCAAAACCAGTGCCGCTTGCTACAAGAAAGTTACTCAATGAGCTTATAATTTTATATGATTCTTCAGAATGTCTGGAGCAACAGAAGGGACCTACTGCATTACCAAGACAAGATGTCTATCTAGCTCATAGTCTAATCCTGTTAAAAATGCAGCAAGAATGGAAGCACATATGACTGTTATATTACCAATAATCTGCGTACTCAGTTATATTAAAAAAAAATATAGCATACTCGCAGGGTGCTCTATAGAGTCAAACAGTGGCGCATCTATAAAGTAGCAAGGATTCGATTTTGCATTAGAAGACGCATAACCTGGAAATTTTAAGTACCTAGGCACTACTGGAACACGAAATCCACGGGGAAACTGTATATCCATCCAAGAGATCAGTAACCCTTGAATCACTCGGAACACTAAATATTTATATTTCTGACCCTTTTATGCCATTTGATATTCATTGCTCAAAACTCATCCTCCATTTGCTAGCAGTATAGCGGAAAGAGAGCATAACACACAGACTGAGAGGGGAGACGAGTTTACCCTCCATCGCCTGAGCCGCTCTATAGGAGCGTTCTTGGTGCTGGCGATGTCAAAGGGACCAGAGGAATCATCGTAATCTTCGCCGAAATGACTTCCGCTGGCTTCCAAGTCTTGCCGTCGATGGTGGGGCGACCCTTTAGAGTTGCTATCTTCCATTTCTTCAACTGTCGCAGGAGGGATGGCACACGTCAGAAACTCGCTCTCTTATCTCAAACAAGTGATTGACGCGGCCACTGTCATTAGTAGCATTCGGCGACCCGTTAACAACGATACAGACGTTACGGAGAGTTCAAGAAACATTATTCCCATATGTCATCTAGCAGCAGCAACGATAGCAATAAATCGACGGTGGTCATTTTCCCCTATCGCTAGTTTTCTCTCTGTTGATCTCTTCTTCCCTCAACAATGAAACAGTACACAGCAGAATGTGGAGGCTACTTCGAAAGTAGGTAAGAGCTCACATGTACACAACGGCCTTTGTTCAAGAAAAAACAGATGCACACGCAAAAAGCGACCTAAACCATAGACGGTGCACCGCTGGAAATAACATTTTCTATTTTGACTGCTATTTTGATTTGGACTTTAAGTCCTTTACCAGTCCTTTACTACTAAAATGTGAAACCGATGTACGCTATGCTGCATCGTAGCTTGGATTGCTGGAAAAATGCAGCAACAGTTCAAGGAGACCTGTGTCACTCATGCTCTTCCAGAATTGGATGAAGCTGCGGGACTTCCTCGCCAACCAAGCACACTAGTGATTGGATAGATCAGACTGGAGGATGCCGTGGCAGAGATTTAATATGGGCAGTTCAGTCTATGCTAGTTCAAGATGGGCTTACAATTATCTAGCCCGATTACGGTTTAATCAGTTAAACATAATGGGCCAATTCAATTATAAATCATGATTCAAGAAATTATGAATTAGCCTAAAACCAGACTCAAACAGACCAATTCACACTTTGAACTTATTTGAACAATGAGTGACCCCTTTTTTAAGGATTTCAAAATATTTCAAATAAATATTTTTTTTATTATTTAAAAGTTGATTGTAATATCTTGGCTGTCTGGACTAATTTGGTCAAGTGTCGCAATGGTTTGAGGCTGGTTTTCAAACAATTCCAGCCCAGTTTTGGACCGGTTCAATTAAAAAAAGTGTTAGGCTAGTTCTACTTTGACAGGCCTATTGTTAGATTAAACTCATAATTGCCCCCTCAACCCAATAAAAGTGGTTATGTACCTAATAAAAGTGGTTATGTGTTGGGTTTGGAGGCGGTCCGGGCCGGTTCATAGTTTTAAGTACATTAAAAAGAGAGAAATCAAGACACAAAACGTTTTTAGTAGAGTTAAACCAGGGGCTACTTTGGGCTACCTAGTGAATAATTTATAGATAAAGACAACGAAAAGGCAAAGAAATAATTTCTAGAAAGGCTGTGGTGTATACGAAAAATATTAAAGTGTGAGAAAGACTTGACACTTACCAAACCACGTGAATCATGGGAGAGCTGCTCTCAGTAACTCTCCATCATATTAGATAGAGGGATGACGCTCAGCGAACCACATGTTCACGTGCTTATGTTTCATTTCCATGGTCAAGTTCAAATAAAAATAAGTACGCAATCCACGGCCTGATATGCGCATGGTCGGCGGGGACGGCCGCCGGCCCGGAAATCACAGCAACAGGTTTCTCAGACATAGTCAAAGCAACAAAGAGAGAGAGAGAGTGAGTGAGTGAGAGAGAGACGTGTTGCTTTTTTTTATTTGTCGTAGTCGTGCCCGCCTGACTATTTGTTTGAAGCACGATGCACGAACCATTATGGAAAGGAGAAATTCACAGCTTCAATGGTAATGACCGAAATGAGGGGCACTATCCATTATAAGGCAAATCCTAAGCCAATCGGCACATGACCATGGCACCGCCAAGAACACTCTAGTTAGCGTGATCAGACGGTCCCACAACCCAAGGACACTTGAAAGGCACAAGGCTGTTATACCGTCTAGACTCGGTAATGGATGTGAGAGGAGCATAAGAATGTAAGTAATTGAAAAAAAAATGGTGAAATATAGAATTTATAATAAGTTATAGAAAATTCTATACTGTAAAAGAGGAATATTCTATAAAATTTATACAATTATCTTGCCTTTTTTTTTTTACTTATCTTATTTCACTTCTCTTAATTGTGTATTCTTTATTTAATTTTATCCCCTTAATGATTTTTATAGATTTATTTGCTGACTCATATAATGTAGTTTCGCTTGACGATGATTGTGTGCAAATAAATCTATTGATACCAAAGCTCCACCATATACCCTGTGTCTGGAACTCTCAATACTCTCACATTCTCAAACCTTACTGAGTATCGTAGTAATTGAGTCAAAAAAAAAAAAAAGAGGACGAAAAGAAAACGTATGGTTGTGTTATTCCGGTCATCACTCCCGGACTTTTGGGTGCCGGTAATACCCACTCTGTCATCTTTTGCATGAGCTGGGGAGGCTATTTCTCCTACTACATTTATTCTTCATCTCTATGGTCTTATCAGGATTCCAAAATAGGAAAAAGCAACCCACGGAAGTCTTTCCATATATAGTAAGAGGGGCATACTTGGGAAGAGGGACTGAGCTGGAACTCATATTTCCAGTGCCCGGCCAAGGGGGGGATCAAAATGGACGCCATTGTTAGCCTAAGCTGAGCTTGCATTTAGCCTCACAAAAAGTACAAGTATGCAGTGGGGCTCACGCATGCACTAATGGATTTAAGAATTGAATGTGACGGTCCAAACCAAAAATAGGAGTAAGAGAATTTTAGGAGACAATTAACAAATAAATTATTCAACCCAATAAATCTTTTTACTGGGTTTATGGAGTGTCTGCACCCCGTAACTGCGAAACATATCCCAGCACCCGTCTTACGTATAATCACATCAAAAGAGCAATAGTATGTAGAACATAGAGGGTTTTCTTTATATATTGAGGACAAATTAATACGTCAACTAGCCAAAAAAACAAATCATTAAAATCTGCTGAATCAATCATCGTGCAGAAGGATTTGGGGGCAGAGGCATTTATATCAAGATTTGAATTTGAATATAACTGACTCCAGTAACTACAATTACGTCATGAAGATCGGGGAAGGATTGAGAGCAGCTTGACAAGAGGAGTCGCTCTCATCTTCTAAGTATAGTAATAATAATATATGAACGGAAATAATCTTTATTTATATACTCGGGATGCTATAGCAGCCAGATTCTGTTTCCTAAGGGAAGCAAGTCACTATCCACGCAAAAATAGGGAATCCAACTCTAGTGAGGATGAGGTTAAAGAGGCGAGCGTAAAGGAAGGAAGAAATTTTACTTAGTTAGTTGTCTGATCTCAATTAAGGGAAAAGAGAATGAAGAAGAACTCATCTACCTTCGACCTCAATATGGATCAGTGTGCTGAAAGAAATTACAAAAAGAAAATCGTATGAAATAAAATTGTTAAATTATTTATAAATTAAAAAGGATAAAAGGACCAGAGCATCAGCCGTTAATACTCCTTGAAATCTTCATATATATGATAATTAGTCATTGATCAAGTCACAACACAAAAGAAACAGAAAATTTTTACCGTTGAAGGAAGAGAAAAGATATATTAATTAATTAATAATTGACATCTTAAAAGATATTAATGTTTTTCTCTCTTCCTCCTTCATCCCCTTCCCCTTTTCCCCCTCTAATGAGACTCATCCAAACAAGGGAATCAAGAAATTTAGTGTTGGATCCCATGCTCCTATATATATATATATATATATATATTTGCTGAAGGGGTAATGTATAGTAATAAGGTCGTCTGTTTGATAAGGAGCATTATATAGGAAGGGAGGATGCAAGGGTCAGTTGTATCTCAGATGACCTGCCTGGAGAGTACTCGGTGAGGTATTTCGGTGAGTATGACTGACCCTTGCCTTGGTGATACAGATGCCCACTTGGCAATACTGTGAGCCAACAAGTTTTCACTTCGGTGGATACACACAACAGACCAAGTATCAGAAAACAAATTAAAAAAAACACACAAAAACAAAAGAGAGGTAGCTGCATGGTGGATTAGGATCGTTAATTGTAAGCCTTCTTCTGTATTGTCAGCTGAATTGATAGCATACCACCGATGAGTTACCAGGCTAATCAACTCTGTTTATAATTAGAAATATATTGTCTTATCATGTCAAACATATCATTTTTTATGAACTTTTATATCACTTTTGTTCATAGTGATATTGACGATAAATTCATGATTTAACTTTGATACGACAAATGAAATATGCCTGACTCTCCACCTTAGGACTAATAGATGCCAAAACGCGAGAGGAAATCAACCGGGTGTGATTAAAAATAATAAAGGGACTAAACTAAATCAAAGGTGAAAGTTGAGGGACGGCGTGAGGAATTATTCCCAAGAAGATAAAAAGGAAGGAAAAGAAAAAGGAAAATGGAAAGGGTAGGGGGTTCCCCTGGGCATAGTTTTAAAAACCGGACCAGGATGGCCGGTTCGACCGGAAATCGGCCACCCATCCGATCCGGTTTTCATAAAATATCCTATTACACTTTAAATTAGATCAAATTCGGTTGAACCGACCGGTTCCCAATCAAACCAATGAACTCAATTGAACCCATGAGAAAACTAGTCAATTTAAAATAAAAATAAAAAATTATTATAAAGTATTTATTTTATTTTACTATATTTATATTCATATTTTATGTTGAATCTGATATTAATATAATAATTATATTAATGATTTTTATTATAAATCATAATTAAATTGTAATATTAGATAAATTTATGGGTAATATTATTTATTAAATATACGGTTCGATCCATGAACTCATACTCTGACCGGTTCTCGATCCGGTTCAGTTTTAAAAACTATGTCCCGGTAGCTTTAGCTGGAATTGACCACGTAACCTGTTTAAAGCTTCCGAACAAAGGACGTGGCCCCCTTCACTAATTGTAATTGAGAACCCCGCCGGTAGGGCATCTGACGGCAGCTTCAAGATCTGATAAACTTGAGCCGCACAGCTACTCGACACGTGTCGCTCGAAGAAAACATTTTGCCTACTCTGATTACTACGCAAGTCTATCGGCGCTTAGATGGAACGCAGGTTTCAGTTCAATTCTGTGTGTAACTTTGGCCATACTCATGACCCGAATGACAATGAGAGGGAACTGTTTTGGAAAGTTTACCTGGTGGGATGAGGCGTCCGGACGCTGATCACCGCCTTCTTCCCAGCGTTGAAGCGCCTAGCTTACCATGGACTAAACCCGATGAGATGTCTAAATAAACCGGTAAAAGGATCCGGGGACGAGATACATCCAATCGCTGTAGAAGCCGCTCAAAATTTACTCTGCAACCACATCAATTGCGAGAAAATCAGCAGAAACCGATGGTTTTTTTGAGTAAAATCAATGCGTAATCGTAACATTGACTACACTGTTTCTCATAGAAGATAGTGAAAATGCGAGATGATTCACAGATGCCTAGAGAGAATCGGAAAAGCTGGTATTTATCAATCACGTTCTCAAATCTGCCCGTTGGCGGCCATTACCATGAACAGTTGCAGTTGGAATATGGAGTTTAAGACATGTCTTCAGGTAATCTCATCGGACTACGACTGGCGATGGCAGAGAAATATTATTGAGAACTTTAAAAAAATCACCTATGAAAGCGTGCAACCGCCAACTGTCCGGACGAAGACCTGCCGAAAGAATCCAGGAGAGAGCTCGGAGCAGCACTCGGAGATTTCGCCCCGGGAATAAACAAGATCTGGCTTCAGGAGCAAGATTTGGCTACCGACATTCAAGCAGGAGATCTCCGATCGGGCTCCAAGCAAGGGAATCTCGTGACAGATACTACACCGTTACTCTGAGCATTTGCTCCCGTGATTCAATCACCACAAGCTAGAAGGCAACGCGATCAAACTGCTCGGGAGACAGCATGGGAGCGTCCGCGGGAGCGTTTGCACTCGGCATTTTCTTTGCTCTCCCTCTCTCTCTCTTTCTCTCTCTCCTGTAATCCCAGCGGATTGAAGCTGTTGTCACCTGAGAAAAAATGTGACCACTCAGGCTAGTTGTATGTATAACAAGCGCGCGCGCATGAATACACCGTATTTTTTTTTATCTAATTCCGAGGTGGATTTTCTTTCATATTTATATATATAATAAATGTATGAATTTAATTTTTATTAATGAAATTGTGTATATTATCAATAATTCGAATAATTAATTATATACATTATTATAGATATATATATATATATATATATATAAGAATTCAGCACTAGTTATAAAATTTTAACTGAACCGTACAAATTACCTCCTCCCTTTGTCTGCAAGGAAAAGCAATTCACTCTTTCCACGCTAACAAGTCCATTGAATTATTTACCAAGGCAAAGATATCTTAAGAGCTACTAAAAGTTAAACATGGCCAACGGTATTGGGATGTAGCGTTTTTCACCTATTTACAAGACCCTTGATAATTACAGTGCGGACGCGTTAAAATGGGAAAATATACTGTGCGGATGGGGGTCGAAAGGGGGAGGAAAATAATGAATAAACGCTAATGAGGAAAGCATAAAAAAGATTTGATGGGGGGGTGGGGCGACGATTTCCCGATAGGATATCTCTAAAATTTAGGTAGTTTCAGTTAGCTTGTGCTTAATACGAATCATATAAATAATTTTTTTTAAAAAAATAAATTATATTTTAAATAATTTTTTATAATATAATTAATCAATTAATATAAAATTCATTAACTATGCAATAGGCACCGTCTAGTAGAAAAAGAAAAGAAATTAAAAAAGAATAAAGAAAGAAACAGTAGATTATGAATATATAATATAAGTGGCCACGTGAAATGGTAATTAGATGCTAAGCTCGTGTCACGTATCGTCTCAATAAATTTGATTGCACATGATTATACGAGCATGAATAAAGCAACCAAATATTATATCTTGTAAAAATACTTCGAATAATAGTGAGAAGTATAATTTAAATATATAAATTAATCAATCTTTTATATTATAATAGATAAGTTGAGTGTGAAAGTATAAAAGATATAACATATAATTAATTGTAATTTTTAAATGTTAGTTATGGTTCCAATAATAATTTTATTATTAGAACATTATTTCTCTTTTTTAAATTAGTTAAATGAATATTTTTTAATTATTTTTTTAAGAATAAACTTTTTAATATGAATTTTTTAAATAAAAAGGGTAGGCTTGCCTACTTGAAAATTTTCGGTCAACTATGATAGCTATTGTATTTATTCTTTTGAATTTTTGTATAATTATTTTATGTATGAGCTCTTTCTCATCTTGCAAGGAAGGCATAAAGCGCACCGAGTCGATAATGGGGATACCTGTCCCTTGGAAAGAGCAATGCCATTGCCATATTTGGAATTATACGGCTTCCTAGTCATACCCCTTCTTTTGTAATCGTGTATTATTATATTAATTTCTGGGAAAAAGTTCTTTTTAGTCCAAGCCTGTGTTTTTTTTTTGTTTTTTTCTTTGGTCCACAGGCTATTTGGGATATAATTTTAAAAATCGGATCAGATCGATCGATTTAACTAGCTCAATTGAGAACTGACCACTTAGTTGGTTTGATTCCTATAAAATATTCAATTGCACTTTTAAAGAGATTAACTCTGGTTGAATCAGCCGATGTATCTAATTGAATAGATAAAAAAATCGACTGAATTAAAATTTAAAAAATAAAAATATATTATAAT
>CXYZ01012692.1:4232744-4254467 GCA_900006705.1 Sonneratia caseolaris
CCCCCCCCCCCCTTTTTGAATTTTCAGTGATGGTTTTATTGATAAAAAATAATATTTGAATAAGAGAGGACTAAGTGAAGAGCAACAAAACCACGTAAGGTTTGGGACTGAAACCAACGAAAAATTAGTTCAACAGTCACGACAAGGATTCGGGGCCGAAAATGACATCTTTTTTTCCCCCCAAGAAGGGTTTGCCTGAGTTTGAAATATTTTCATCCTTGCCCACTTCTTATTGTCGGTAAATATTTCTTTCCCCTTTTCTGTTGAATAATTGCTTAAATAGGTCCAGTGAGGATTTCCCGAAACAACCAGATCCATACACATGTGCCCCATGTCACATCTCACCGACCCTAGCGTACATTAGAATTTAGATGTGAGCATTTTAATTCCGAAGAGGAATATCATTCCTAAGTAAGGCTGTCTTTTATGTATTTAAATAGTTCGTATAAAAAAAATTTGAACTTCGTAAAATGCTGTTTAACTGGTATAATGATAAAAATCCGATAATAAAATCATTAACAAATAAACTTTAACCCACCTTATGCAACAGATTAGATTAGCAGCGCACCCATTTAAATAATTAAAACCTATTAATATGCTCATAGCATATTTAAATATGTGTGATGAGATTGAATTATATGTCATGGAGTGGAGATGAAGAAATTTGAAGGAGAAGAAGATAAAGCGAGAGGCAATCGAGGCCCACTTCCAAGCAACCCCATGTCCCTTGCTTTCACAGAGGGAAAAGACCTCTCAGATCTTCTTGTTGTGGCCGAATCAGTGTTTACGTACATCGTGGTTTAGGTGTGACCCCTTTATGTAGGGTAGACGGTAGGTGTTTGGGGTGCGGAAATTTCCTGGAAGTTGCAGCAATATGATATGCCCCGTGACGCCTCAGTGTCAGTGACTCAGCGACGTTTGTTGATATACTCAACCAAGACGATGATGACTGGCATTTGGATCACCGCGATCCCTCTCCCTTCCCTCAGCAAAATTCACAGGAATTCGAACGCGGGGAAAACAAATTATCGGTGATAAGTATCTATCATTACATGCAAAGTACCATCTTGTTCCCTTCGCGATGTGAATAGACATAGGATTGAGACTTCGCTACCGTAACGCCAATATCCTCACCTCACCTCACCTCACCCGCCAAAACGCAGTCTTGCGATACGGGGATGGCAACCGGATCGCTCTGGTTCAATAACCAACCGGTCGAGACTTGAGAGGTGGGCATCGAATGCAACGGATTAGACGGGAATCCAAATCGGGGATCTCAAATTGTTGAAACCGGACTGACTGGAAAGGGTGGTGTGGTCCAGTCGCTCGAGTCGATCCCGTTTTATCAGGTAGACCGGAAGTAAAACCTTAACCCCTCTCTTGAAGTTCATCCGTATTTAATGCATAGTTACTTGACCTTGATCTCTAAGGTGAAGTCTAAAATGTTTTTTAAGAGTCCAGCATCAGGTCTTTAACTTGTCAGTCAATGAATGAGGCGATTCAGAGGCCTTGCCACGGCGATGAAGTTGCTGAGAGACCCTAAGAGGGTTGAATACTACCGTCCATCTGCACGATCATTTGGATTGGATCGAATACGATGTCCCACCTTCCACAAATTCGGTGAAAATTGAAAGTATTACTAGAAAGTGTAGAGGTTCTCCTCCTCCTTCTTCTTCTTCTTCTTCTTCTTCTTCTTCTTCTTCTTCTTCCGTGCTCGGTGGGAAGAGAGAACCTGACATGAAGTCTAGCTCCAAAGTTACTCTGTGTCCCCCACTCCTCCCCGTCACCCGTACGAAACGTAACTTGACCGATAACAAAAACGGTCTGTGCAGATTGGTATGTATTCACCAATCACTAGCGGGGGGGTGGAGCCGGTAGAATGCTGATGTCTCACGCAACACCTTCGCCGAATGGAATTCTTTCACGAAAACCTCTCTTTGGTGCAGTCAGATTGTCGGCATTTTGGAAACAAGACGTGTGGATTTAAGTGAGGGATCAGGGAATTCGGCCCAGTAGCCCAGGGTTGACTCCAAAGCCAGGACCTAACCGCGAAACTTCCAGGAAGGTCCACATATGAAAGCGAAAGCCTGCAAAATGTTCTGAAAACACGGAATCTACCGAAATAATATCACTCTTAATTTTATAATCAATAAATTTATTGGGAGCCCTGTACTCCTTTAGTTTCCTTTTTTTTTTTTTCTTATATGTCCGTCGTCCTTCCCCTTTCTGGGTCTTGGATCGTCGCATTAGCATTAGTTGTAACAAACTTTCAATCGCAGACAACTTCTTGCAGATGAAGATTCACCAGATCGGGAAGTTTGAAGTGAAAGAGACCGCACACCCGTTGCCGGGGCCCTTCTCTTCCTCATCCATCCTCCGTGTCCTTCCACCTTAATTATTAATCCATCCGACGAGTTCGTGGATAAAGTTCAGACTACCTTACTTTACATCTCATCTCACCACTCGTATCCAATTTTCATGAATAGAAAGTTAAAAGACGTTAAACGGGTCATGTTAACTTGGAATTGAACCATCTAAAACCGGAAGCAGCCTGAATCCCTCTAGCCTAGCCCGTAATAGCTTTTATTAGATTGAATGGTAGTTACGAGTCGGGTCAATATATATATATATATCTGTTAAACCATAATCGGCAAGAACTGTTACCCCTCTAAACTAGCACGGAACCATTTAAAAACCGACTTGAAACCATAACTTGCCTAAACCACCAAAATCTTATAAATTAACAATCGAATTTTGTTGGATCAATTTAAATTTTAAAAAAATAAAAATTTATTTAAAATAATTTTTTAAAAAATGGACGGTTCACCGGTTAAATTAGTCTAAACCCCGAACCGGCCAACTTCTAAACATTTGTGAGTTAGTTTATATATACCTAAATTGCAACTCATAACCGAATCAATCCATTAAACAAATTAGACCATACCGTAATGGAAACAAATGGTTCAAAGTCTATTTTAAACCGATCTGAAACCGTTCACACTATAGGAAATACCCATACCGAGAGAAAATTTCAGTTCTCTTGACTTGTCCATCCGGTTCAGATATATATCAGCGAGAAATTATTGCAATTTTAGATGCCACGTGGCATCGCTAGCTTGAAAGAGTCTGCGTCCTAGACCCATATTTTTTAATATAAGAAGTAGTTTTTTTTTTATTTTAATATAAAATAACATATCAAATAAACTAACTTGGTCTCTATCAGCAGGATTATTTTATATCCAAAAATCTTCTACCTCCCTCCCTCTCTCTCTCTCTCAGTATATATATAATCATTACTTATTAGAAAAAAGAAAAAAATAATAATTATGATGTTATACTAATATAAATTAATTCACATGATATTTTTGATGTTTTTATCATTTAAATGGTATATCATGTTTAAATATTATTAAAAAAATAATTTGAGTCGAGATTTTTTTTTATAAGTGAGTCGATCCAACTTGAATCGGATGAGTTATTTTTAATACTTTATTAAGGAAGGAAAAAAAATAAGTGTCGGCTCCTAAACTATGACTTCAAAAATCACGAGATTTTTATTCAAACATATCCCTCCATATATTGTTTGTTATTCGATTCATGTCAGATTGATGTGTTACTTCCACCGCGGTTCCTCTCTATCTTCGCTTTAATCTATGAATAGTTATGTTGGTCGACAAGTATTTCTTCTACCACAGGATATGTTTGGCAATCGAGCCACTAACTGTCCGATTGCCTCCGCAATCTCCTAGCTCACGTAGATAAATTTTCCCATGGCATTATAAGCCGAAGTTTTTAGGCAAAAAAAAAAAAATCATGCTATCTCAAAGTACAAATAAATATTTATATATTAAAAAAATAATTAACCATATATAAATAATTACATTTTAATATTTTAATATTTTCTTCAAATCATATAAAATAATTATTTTAAAATATTAAATCATTTAAATTCATCTCTTTTAAAAATCATTTTTTTTGATTGGGATGGACCGAATGACCCAAAGCAGGGAATACTTGCAACTGTAGAAAGTGTGAATTGACAAGTCTACAGGCTAATGGGTAGGTGCCCATCTTCTCAATTGACATAATTCTATCCAGTGTACTAAAGGGGAGCATCTCGATTATGCTTCATCGGAACGCAAAGCGGCCCATCTTCTCATGACGTTGGCCGGATGAAGTGAAGCTTTCTTAGTTCACTGCACGCTGTTTTCGCTTCCTATCTTCTTTCACTTTTCCGAAGGGGCGAATGACGCGGACGACCGACCGAGTGTTTCTTAAACCCCGGAAATCTCACCGAAGGGTTGACACCTGTGCATGTTTTTTTTTTTTTTTTTAATGTTATTCAGTGAGTCGCTCGATGAAGAATTGCTAGTTACTCCCGTGTATTCGACCTTTGGCCCACCATACTCTATGGTTTCTCTTAACTCGAAATTTGACATAGTATCAGAGCGAGTCGATCATAATAGATTCAGTGCACATGAGTTATAATTAGAGTAGAATGATTCAATCGTTAATATGAAGATAGGGATGGAGTTGGAAGACTCAACTTTACCTAGACCTCTTAAAGTCAAATAAAGGAAGACTCGAGTCGATAGATCCTACACCTAAAGGCATGAGACCTTAGGTAATTTGTGATTACTTGACCAGTAAAACAAAGATACTCGAGTCAATTTTTATTCTTCAATTAGTCGACAAAGTCATGTATTCACAATCAACATAGATCGAATAGCTCACATTTAAGTAATTTTATCATGCAAGACCATCACATATTTAGATATTTTTTATTCCCATAATTGATTCTCATATTATAATACATATGCACACATATTTTCTTATATTATTTAGTAAGTTATTCAATAAAAAATTATCAATTACTCATATATATTTGATATTATAACAACCAAGTTCTATACTCTCTCAACTCCTCCTCTCTCTCTTACATCAAATTTGACAGGTGGACAGTAAATTACTCGTAACAGAATATGTGAACTGGAACTGACCCTAATAAGTGAGGCACGTTACTGACATCGGAATACCAAATACGACACAGGTTCCGATGCTTTTGGGCTTGACGAATGGGCCTCCATTAGGCCCATTATATTTTTACATGGGCTGATGGGCTTTCCTGACGGCCTAACCCATTTGTACATTGGACCCATCAGCTTCACCCTTTCCCTCTTTCCGCCATGTCTGTCACTTGGCCCTGCGTCTTCTCCTCCTCCCAACAATTAATGGCGCTCCCACTAGCAAGGCCACCTTCCCGCCTCTCCCTGAAGCTACCGGCGAAAGCCACTGGCGCTGCTATTCGTCCTTCGCCGCCGAATTGCGGCCCCATAGTAAAGGAATTTCCTCCGAATGCCGTACGGCGGAAAACGGACCGGCTCTGGCGGGGCGGGTTCTCTCTCGGCATCGACTTGGGTCTCTCCCGCACCGGCCTCGCCCTCAGCAAGGGCTACTCCGTTCGCCCTTTGACGGTAATTAAACAAACAATCGGCTCTTTCTAACCATTGCACCACATGGGGTGGTTAACTCAACAAATCGGTGCTGAAGAGCAGCTTAGAATGTCGGTGCTGGGTTTCAGGTTCTACAGCTGCGAGGCCAGAAGCTCGAGTTGCGGCTTCTCGAAATTGCAGAAGAGGAGGTACGGTCTCAAAACGAATTTGAGGACTTTCAAATTGCTGAAAAGAAACCTGCTTATGTTGCATCGGTGTTTAGAGAATGGTCTGATTGGTGTCACTGGCAGGAGGCTGATGAGTTCATAATTGGGCTCCCGAGGTCGTGTGATGGGAGGGAGACGACCCAGTCGAACAAAGTACGTAGTGTAGCGGGAAGGCTAGCTGTTAGAGCCGCAGAGAGGTGGAATTCAATTGCCTAAACTGATCAATCTATTGCTAGCCAATACGTTGCTCTGAGTCAACTGAAACGTACTGCTGCCGATGCTCTACATAAGTAGACACAATCTACGTTCTTTATTAGCGTGTAAGGTCAATGCCCGTGTTAGTGGCTTTGCTGTTTTTTGTTTGTTTGTTTGTTTTGCACTACTATGCAGTATCCTCCGGCCAGTCGAAATGCACATCAAGACTAATATGTGGTCGGGTTGGGATTCTTAAGAAAATTCCCGTCAACCCTCTTAACCCGAGATTCGATCCTTAGATCACCCATATGGATTCCTAGTAAGGAACCACTAGTCCAACCCGAAATTGATAGTGGCTTTGTTGTTATGATATAGGGAATGCAGGAAATAATTCTAATTTTCTATTTTGCTACTTGAAACAATAAAAGGGTTGGTTTTTCCTTCAATTTCTTGTATATGCTGTCATGAAAAGCCTTTCTTTTGAAGGGAAACCGCATACTTATTGCCTTTTCATTTTCCGTTTTTCAACAAAGCCAACAGGAACCTATGTGTGCTTCTGAATTTCACTTGATGCATATGTGATTATGTGTAGTGTTATGAGGTTGGATACATCCATCCTAGAGAACTCTTTCTCAAACAAGTCTTACATTTTCATGTCTGCTTTTCGTCCTTTCCCCATCTACAAGTTCTTGGTAGCGTCTTGCTGCAGAAAGTTGATTCCAACCAACTAACGCAGGGGTTGGAGGGTCTACCTGCAGGATGAACACAGCACATCTACGGATGCCACTAACCGTATGATAAACATGTAAATTCACTTTGTCCATTATCTCAATTTTCTTGTTGTCGCTGTCTCACTGTCCAGAGACAAACCGTTAAGAATAATACTATCTAGTGACTCTTTGAGGATATGAATCCCCTACTTTGATTTTTTTTTTCCCGTCATTTTAACCTTATGTGCACTATTTTGGCGATAGAAGTTACTTCCTCTGGGGTTAATTTTCTTGTTGCCATTTTCAGGGGCTTGAGCAAGACAGCCCGGCAAAGACGAAGCGATGCCTATGCTGCAATGGTGTGTCTTGAAATTCCCTTTTGAAACACACAATAACACTCCCTGGACTCTTTGAAATGGAAGCACATTTTTTTGTCTGGGTTATTTGAAATTCTACTGCTCAAAACTTGGTAAACCAAACAAAATAACAGCGGCAATCCTATATATTGCATGCAAAAATAGAACGAGAGCCTTCTTCCACACGATTGAATTGGCTGCAGAAATTTTTGAAATATAAACTGATTTATATCTTCATTCCAAATCCTGTACTCAGGTCCTATGATGTATTCGTGCATGTCCCACTTGTCTGTGAATCCATGTAGTTAAATAATAGCTGCTCAAAATGAAAGAGTGCACTTCTGTTTTTAAATAGTTATTGATTTCATGGGGAGAAAAGATTAACTGATTCGACATGAATGCATCTGTAAATGGTGTTATTGTTCATTTCCTTGTCACATGCATGACAGAGAAACTATAAATAAAACCTTTTGTTTTAATTGCATTTTCAGGGCCCAAGGACCACGTGCTGTTTACAGAATAGATGGTCTATGTGGTCCTAAAGGCAGTATGGTTTGATTACAGTTTTTGTGGCTATGATCACCAGAATGCCGAGAAGTTATGCCATTTTCCTAACATTTTACATTTTTCTTGCGTTAATCTTTCAACGTATTGGAGTTGTCTCTTTTATTTAGATGAGATTGAATGTGTCCCAGGACATCGAATTCCTAAAATTGTTAGTCTTACTGGGGCAATCTCCAGTGGGAGAGGTGCTTGCTCTCTCGATCCCCTCTCCCATACTCTCTACTGTAGCAGTTTCAAGATAGGGAGGATATCCATCTTGTCCTCTATTTCCTGTTGATCTTCATTATGTGACTTCATTCACTGCAGATGATCTTGGAGAGATATTTTTCATTGTCGGGGGAGGCAGCCGAACTTGTACTGCCCAAGGATTCGGACTTACAAGATAGGCTCCGGAGGGGTCCAACCCGAGACATAGACTTCTTCTCCGAATAATCCGTGAATTTGTTGCATGTCCTGAGCTCCAAAAAACCCAAAAAAAAAAGGGTCTCTTGTAAAAATGAGTGCATCTACCAGAGGAGCTTGAACTGAGCCTTGGGCTGTAGCCAGTGTGCACTGTTTCTTGGCGCGTTCTTCTGTAATTTCTCGAACTATACACACTGTGCACGACGTTACGGGGGACTTGACCCTTTCTTTTATCGGGTTGTTTCCCCAGAGATTTTGACTGGATGTGTCGATACGAATTAGAAATCCGATCCATGGGGGTTATATGTATGTATGTATGTGTATTTACCTCATATCAATGCTGGCTTCTTGAGATATTTTCGAGAACTCAAGTCTGTTTGAAAAGCAAACTAGTCACGGGGGCACATTGAAAGCGTAGCCCGCGTGCGTGTACGATTTAACTGGACGTGTGAGGAGTACTCCGTCCTGGTGGATGAATCACTGTGTACCCACTGAGCGGAACAACTGTCTGACCAATGAATAATGGCTTACGGTAATGCAGCATCTGGGGGTTTCCATGAATTCGTCTTCAGCCGACAAGGGAATAAGAAAAATCCTCATTCGAGAAATTAATTGCAGTCAATACCTCTTTACGTTTTTTTTTTAAAATTTAATTCAAATAAAGATGAGTGATATAGAGTTCAACTTACAAGTGTGATGAATTGATGTATAATAAAAAAAATTTAATAGTAGAATACAATTTCATATGTATAAGGATTTATTTATTTATTTTTTCGATAGAAGGTTTAATTCTCCGATACCAATGGATCAGAATGGTTTTATTCGTGTCCAACAACGATGTTACTCTCGTGTTGGATTTCAAACAAGCAGAAGTCCAACATTGATGTCCAACAACCCCGAAATGTTCTCTCTTTATGTGGCATTCTTGGATCAAATGTGCCAGCAAAATTCAATGAAGTGATGATTATTACAAATTTGGGTTCTAACGACAGTGATCCAATTCAACGTTGCCGTTCGATAAAATGATGTTCCCATGACGCCTAACCTAAAAGGTTGCTTTTTATCTCTCCCTCTTCCATCCATCCATAATTCGAAGTCCATTTTCGGGGGGTTCCATGTGCACTCCAACCACTTCCAATGATCAGATCGACTTTCTCTTGTATAGGCCTCATCGCATCGTTCAAAGGCAAACTTATGATTAAAGAAGAAGGATAGGATGTATGCCCATAGTGCTACATATCGTACTGTCAGTTTACATGAAATCCGACTCAATCTCACCCAAGAACTTGATATGATAAAAGGCGGTGTCCTCGTCACCCTCTTTCACAAGCAGTGTGGATGAAAAATCAGATCAGAAGTACGGCATGCAAAAACTTGAGAGAGGATGATGCATCATAGTGGCGAGCCGTGAAACAGAAGCAAGATAACACCCTCTACATCGAGTCATCATGCTGATGGATTTACCGATGCATAATTGCGTGCTGAAAAGTGATTAAACAATGTGTGATTGGCCACTGGTTAAGTTCATCAGAACGAGCAACCCCTTCAACAAATCACTCCTTGCATGTGCTTCATGTGTATGTATATACTTCATTACACTGCAAGAGATCGGGGCTTCCCGTTGCCGCTTTCTTGTAGCTTCAGCCAAAGTCCGATGAGTGGGTATCAGAAGGGCCAGTACATAGATAAGATCGCAATGATCAACACCTTCCCCTTTGTTACAAGACGTCTTCTAATCCGGTGAGTGCCCTCCTAGACTTAGCTGTGTCTTATATAATATCAGTTCCTAAACCCACCCTCATATGCACGAGGCAATGAGACGGAGATATAGGCTCATTCCACGGCGTGCTTGAATGATGTCGTGTCATGTAATGTCTAACTGGCTGTGATCAAAGTGGAGGGACCACTGTTGGTGCCATTTCATGCTGTGCATTTTTTATTTTTCAAGATAATATGTATTAGATGAGATTGGGAATAAGATGTCCAACTTATTCATATCCAATTATAATTTTTTTAATATAAAAATTTTCAATTACAAAATTTGAATATGAATTGAAATTTGGGTTTCAATTGGTTGCTTCGGCCATACACAGTGCATCTATGTATATGAGAATGGTCCTCCGACCCACCTAGGCATGCTTTTCCACTGAAAAAAAAACAGGGGAAGAAGCCCAGAAAAAAGTACTGAATCCCCTCGGGGACATTGCCGTGTGTGATAGGGAAGTTGCCCACTCTGAGATTATCGAATCACGAGGGCGAGATTTCACACTGCGTGTACAATATGCAGACATGGCTCTATGCACCAGATCTTCAAGCCATCTTCCTCTTCATAAATTATGGGCTACTTCGTCGGGTGTTCATTATTAAAGAAATTGGAAAATTACATGTCCCACTCGGCTTGAGGCTGGACACGTACTTATTAGGATCTAGCCAGTATAGCTCTTGCTAGACGTGTGTGTTTCCCGATGGACCTACTGATTGAGACTGATTCTTATTGGGGGAGGGAATGGGACCGAGCCATCTTTTGCTCCTCGACTCAGACCACTCTGCCTATCAAGAAAAATGATCCAACGAGAGAGGGAGACATCTCTCTCTCTCTCTCTGATCTCCAAAAAGTCCACGTCAAACTCATTAACGGAGACACGTGTCTCCGAGAAGTGAAGGGATGAGACACGTAGAGATTTAAACGACGACGAAACGCCCAATCGTCGTGTAATAACGCTGATAATGACGATTATGGAGCATTGATTAGTAACTTTTGTATTGGGCCCACTAGGTTCAACCATTTTTACTCGACCACCTCGTTAGTCTTGCTACACTACAGTACACGACAAAGGTCTAGGGTGTACCAGCCTACCCTCCATATGGAAATATCAGTCCTACCGTCATTTATTTATATGACATATATATATATATATATGAAACAATTTTCATACCATTTTTATTCTAAAATAATAGTAAAAATTGTCGCATAATTAAATCTTATTTTCACCGATTCCAGCTGGGGCTGAATTGTACAATTTCTTTTCGCTGATAGGATGAGGTGGCGGGTTCATGTGATAAGTGTCGATCGTGTCACATCAACAGGAATTATTAATTATTTTGAAAAAAAAGCCATAGCAAGGGAATAAAATAAGAAAAAGTAATTGAAAATTATAACATAATGCAACGATTTCACAAAATAATGAGAAAAAAAATTCTAAAAAAAAAAAGAGCTCAAGGAGAATGGATTTCTCATTTTCCTCTCCTTTCCCACGAATCGCCAACCGTGAGCCTCTCTCTAAGAAGGTCGAGATTCCGTCGAGGAAGATGGCCGCGAGCAACATCGGTCCGGCATCTCCACGCGATCTCGGCCTTACTCGTGCCTCTGCGACGTACGACGACGTATAAAAATAAGCAGCAGATGGGGATGATTAGCAATGATTTTAATCGGGCTGGTGTTAGTTTATGACTTTAGCAAGGCATCAACAACAATTATACATATACATATTATTTCTATTTAACCTACTTTTTTTTTCATCTTGGAATCTTATTTAATAGTGTGACATGACGCAGAAATCGAGAATAAAAAATAGTATAAAATATTTTATAATAAAAAATAAAATTTATAATATTTTAATTATTAATTTAAAAATATTACAAACATTCATGATGATACTGTGTGACAATATATACACATATGTAATATGAAAGGCAATAATTGAGTGAACTCTTTTTTTTTTATAAATAGTCGGTATCCAGTTAACTAATTTGAGTCGTCTCGGGTCGGTCCATTTAAAGGGTTAAGAACTCATCGCCGCAAGTAGTAGTCGAATTCGAGTCCTCCCATTGGGATGATGAGTGTCGAACCACTCGACCATACCCACTGTGGTATAATTGAGTGAGCTCTGCTGCATATGCACACTAATTTTATTTTTCAGTAATTTTTATTTTAGGGATTAATTACAGTCCGACCCTTCAGTATGCGGGAAGGACTTCACAGCCAGACTGACCCCGACGAACCTCGCCGCGGAGGAGGCCGCCGCCGGAGCAGTCGGCTCCCTTCGGTGGCTCCCTCTGTGGCGAGATCGGCCGGGTGAAGCTACCAGCTCACAAATTTTCCTTTCCTTTTCTTGATATACTATTAGTTTATTTCTATTTAAGTTCACAATTATTGAGTTCATGTAACGTCAAATAGATAAAGGGGATATTTATATAGTATTAATAATTAATAAAAAAATTACATATTTAATTATAAAACTTTTATACTCTCATTTCTCTATCATTATACTACATTATTAATTATTTTTTAATAAAAGCGGGCTGTATGCGATGTCAGAAAATCTGCGACGTGGCCTTTGGTCTCTTCCTCTTCTACGTGGAGTTTAAATCAAATTCAAGATACGTTACTACAGGAAATTATATATATATATATAAACGAGTGGGGACACATGAGAGAAGAAGAAGAATTGTCCAAACACTTAAAAAAAAAAAGGAAAAGAAAAATCAATTTCTCCATCTTCGATATCATCACTAGCGTCCTGATATGGAAAGACCCAGAATTCTGAGATCAACAGACGAGGTTGATAGATCAGAAACATGTCGGCTAACCTCCCACTAGTACATAAATAAGAAGGAACAGAGTCCTTCCATCTTCTCAATCACTCTTGACTAATTACAAGGTTCATCACACGACCCATCAGGGACCGACCCGGAATTTGGATCCGGAGATGGGTGCAGGAAATCGATTAAATTAGCAGTGACGAGCGACGAACGAGAGAGCGAGTCACCGGTCGTCAGCTGTTCGATTTCATATTGATTAGCTACTGGTAGAGGACTAGGCGTCTGGAGCAGAGAGAGCAATAGTACTTCCTCTTGACGGTGAAGCAGAGAGGGAGGAAGCAGAACCTCCTATGGCTCTCGACATCCACCGCCTGTACCTTGCCTCCGCAGTAAGGGCACGACCCAGAAGCTTGCTGCCTTCCGATCTCTATCTCTTCCTCTTCACAACCGCACACCAGACACATTCTTGTCCTGTCACACGATCCTCTTCTTCTTCCTCTCCTTCTTGCTGTTTTAAAGCTTTGGCTTTGATGGGATTTGATGAATGTCCTAGAAGGGTATATGGGTTTTGGCCTGGGGGTCAATCTGTTCTGGTTTCTTCTCTGTCTCTCTAGAAGGGAGGGTTCTGGTTTAGAGTTGTTGGCCTCAGCAGAGAGGAGAACAAGAAATTGAAGGACGAAGGGGAAATTGACTGACGGAGAGGTTGGGAGTGTGTTTATATAGGGGACGGTGGACGGCAGTGGAATTAGATATTCCCACGAAGCACGGTGAAGATTAACTTATTGGTGGCCCCCTCCATTGCTTAATTCTCAAGGATACTTAAGTCAAGGAGTGGTTAATGATAATTAATAGATAACGTTCATGATTTAGAATGGAATGGGAAATTAAAGAATAAATATATATGAAAAGTTATATGTATAATTTTTTATTTGTTAAATTAGTAATGATATTACTATATTAATAATTTTTTAATAATAATTAATTTTAAATCTTACATATCCTTATAAGTTAAATTTGATCTATCTCAGGACTTAAATTTACTATCATCATCGTTATAAGTTATTATTATTGTTATTATTTGCACGTATGTTCCAGAGGTAAGATCAATATGTGGTGGTCATCTTATCTTATTAGATCGACCATAAAAGTATGGCGGCATGTATGTTTCATTAACATAATGTATTCATATATATAATATGTTCATGTATTCTATGCCTTCCGCCCTTAGATTTTCCGGACCGCACGTGCGCTAACTTGTCCAAATGAAGAAATTGCTGTCTGATTACTTACGTATTCATACAAAATTGAAAAAAAAAACTCCATCCAATCAAGAAATCGTCAAATAGTGAGAAATGGTAACATTTTACTGTATAATAATATTCTTTGTTGTTTACAAAAATTGAGAAATTATTAAATTATCATAATTTCACGAGAAGAATTTATTGCTGTTAACTCTTTTTCTTCTCAGTGTGAGATTAAAATTTTTTTTAATTCGATTTTGATTATGGGGTGATGTAGTTCCATAATTACGGAAACACGAAAGTATTAAACTGTAGAATAGGGAAAACATTGGGGGACCAAAATGAAGAGCTGGAAAAGATGAGGTCTGGAAAGAGACGGCTGTTGTCACTTCCCGTCCAGTGAGGGGGGTGGTCGTGGTGGTGGTGGGTGATGAGCTGGGGACTGGGGGAGGGGTATCAGGCCATCATCAGCGTCGCACCGCCCTTAGATGAATCTGGGCGGTCAATCTGGTCCGACAGTCCGGTCCCACCAGGGCACGTGGCCGGGTGGGATGTGCTCTTCCATGGGTCCCAGAGGATAATCAATTTCACAGGCGTCATCCACGGCACCGCAGGCGGATTGTTGGAGAAATTTCGAGGCACGAGCAGGCCCCACTTTTTATTTTATTTTATTTTTCCCCTTTTTTCTGTAGGCAGACAGAAGACGCTTCTGGTGGGCTAACGTACGCGCGTGCATCATCGAGCCTCCCGTCTTCTCCCTCGAAGAAATTCATATTGAGAATTAGGCCATCGATGAGATTGCTCACGAGTCCGACTCGTCGATTTTACGCCC
Source organism: Sonneratia caseolaris (assembly GCA_900006705.1). NCBI lineage: Eukaryota > Viridiplantae > Streptophyta > Magnoliopsida > Myrtales > Lythraceae > Sonneratia > Sonneratia caseolaris. The sequence continues at coordinate 4,247,246 of CXYZ01012692.1, forward strand.
GAGTTTATACGAGTCGGACCGAACTCTGATGGGGCAGTCGAGTCGGGCGGCACTCGGATCGTGCCCGGGTGTCAGATTCATTCCCAGTTCTGTTCTTCAAAATTAATTTAACCTGAGCATGTTTGAAGAAAAAAAGGATAAATCCAAAAAATGTGGCGAGCAAGTTAATGTCACACTCTCCATTGCTTTCTTAACCTGTCGGGTAAATTACCGGACACTACACGCTTCTCAGCTTTCGTCGGCTAGAATTCCCAATTAACTTCTCGTGATTGAGAAGATCTTAAATTAATTATATTTCCTACTATTCCATGAAAAATCAATAAAATTATATGACTGATCATGTGATTAATGTACACCTGTAATTTGATCCGCGCACATATTATATCACAAGTAACTAGTCGAATCACTCGATTGGACTTAATCGACTGATTATAATCTGACTGACAACCAATAAGTCGGTAGACTCAACCATCATATGAACGACGAACCCCTTAGTCGAACCAACAAGTCCGCCTCCAACACCCAAGAATTGCACGAGTAGACATACTTCTTAAATCATTATAAATAACATATCTTACAGATAAAAAATATAAGTTGACAAATATCCTAAAAATCACATTTGCGGGCTCTTGATATACTTCTTCTCTCCACAATCTACTACCCTTAAGTTTTTCATATAGAACCTTGCCAGGTTCGGCTTGCTTGCAAGTCCTTCCATTGTGCTCAAAGTCCATTGGGAAAGCTGACCTCGTGTGAAGATCGGGCCTACTTCATCACCAGATGGACCTGATCCTGTGACGAGGACCGCATCAACGACATAGAATTATGTTAAGAAGGAACATGTTTAACCCTAGATTGAGAAGTGAATAGCGGACTACGCATCCCGGTTCATGATGTCTGTCTTTTCACTAGCCGGCTGACTATAATAAATCGATGAATTTCACTGGAAGCGTTGAGTATTATCCGGGTTGATATGGACGCTCAAATGTAAAAAATCCATATGGTCCATTTTGCTGTCTGAATAAGCAGACATATGTTAGGTAGCAATTTCACATTTGAAAGTCAAAGGGAGACGAATATCCGTGGGATGTGCGAGGTGTAATAGTTCAATGTCCATGTCTTGTTAGGCTCTGGAGGAAGTCTCTCATGGAAATGTGAAAAACGTGCCAAAAAAAAAAAGAGAGAGAGAGGAGGACTAAGGCTTTTGACCGTTGGAATATGATTTTCTCTTCCTCCAATGGTCAACAAGGATGCCCCGCTTTTTTCCTCTTTCGTGGGAAACCGGAAACCTCCGCCCGGTTCGTGGGAAACCGGTTCAGCAGCCACATCGGAGGACCGACTACCGACGCCGTCAGCCGGGACTTTCCCTGAAGAAACAACGGCACTTACAGTCTCTTGGCAAGCCTGATTACGGTCCTTCCCTTTCCCCAGAGAATCAAGGTGAGTTCTTTCCATGCTATGATAAGCTCGATGGTCGCCCATTCAGCTGACTTTCGAAACCCAAATTCCATGTATATGGCTAAAATCACATGTGCATTCCCCTCCCTCCTCTCTCCGCAGGCCTCCAACTCCAAGTAAAAATGCGGGTTTTGATCGTGCTCGACGTTCAACATCTTCAATCCCTAACCAAGACGTCAGAAACCATAAATCGAAACAGAAAGCATCCATTGAACTTGTGGAGCCTTCAGCACAAGGGCTGCTGTCACTGATCCTGTCACATGTTGTGAAGCAATTGAGAGACGAGCAATAATTTCAAAACTCAAACGTTTGGAATCCCTGTCTGTTAAGTGTTATCTCCCTCTCCGTAAACAAGGTTCGAGGAAACAAAGATGTTAAAACAAGAGGGTAATTAAGCGTCAGAAACGATTGACGATCCATACATAGCTCGTGAATTTGTGATCGATCCCCGAATGTCTTCATCCCTTCCTGTTCGAGCTTGAATTCGGCTGTCTGACAAATCGTCCCTGCAACGAAAGTATCAATCAGCAGCATGAGAATCGACAAATGCTTTTCTCAAATAAAATCTTCTTCTTTTGCCCCACGGTATTGATGATGGGTTGTTGAGCCAGCCACCGTACCTTCATTCTGGGCCGCTGATCGGCGTTCACTTTTCGGACCTGGTACCTGATCTTCTTGGAGAAGAGACGTGCTCGACGCTTCTCTCTGTACCGCTGAACGCTCGCCTCTCTCACTCCTCCGACTTCGGGGAAGAGATCTATCTGTGCCAACCTAGCCTGATGTCCAGATACAAAATGAGTAAAGCATCGCTATATGCCACCTTATTCTCGGCTAATTATGTATGTTACAGTACTTGGAAAAGCTGTAGAGGTCTCAACTGTAAGACTAAGATTAAGATTAAGGTGTCAATCTTTTCGAAGAATCCTTAAGGATGGACGAAGGAATAACTTAAAGTTAGTCGACTGAGAAAATCCACAACCATGGCAGCTTCATCCCCTTTGCCCCTTAAGGACCCCATATCATGTTTGGTATTGACATTCTAAGTTGGATTAGTCAAAATCTATTAAGTCCGGTCCGCGCCAGTCGGTCCGCTATGAGGTAAACCACCTCAACGGACTATACGAGTGTATTCTGTTGATCTTACTATGAGAAGGCAGGATCAGTTGAGCCATTGCATGGGGAATGGAGAGAAGGATAAATGAGAGAGGCTTTCTATAAAAGGGGCGCGTTTGCTCACGCGCTATGCTCATCGAGCTGAACTGTCTTTATCCTAATGCATCGAAATTGCTCCTCCGATGATACTCTTCGCAGCTATTTTTGCACTTCCATTTGGTAAAGAGAACAGGAGCGAAGACAGAAACTTACAGAAACATCGTTTCCTTGCGTATGGGAGCCCGCACCCTCAGCAGAAAAGGGCGATCCTCGACCTGACCATGTGCTTAGAACCCCGTCGTAGTTCAGTTTCAGAAGCAGCTCAAGCTTCGGTTTCGGTTTAGGCACTAGTGTAGTAGTAGTGTCCGGATTTGCTTCATTCGATTCGGAGCCGTGCTTTGTTTCTCCCTTGGGCTTTGGGGGCTTCTCGGCATTCTTCTTCTTCTTCTCTGCTGAATCTGTTAATGCAGACGTGCTGAACTTGGGAGAGATTTCAAGAACATCCACTGTGGGAAATGGAAAATCCCACCAATTGTTCACTCCGTTAACGTTCCTCAGAGCATTCACCCCCACACTCCTCCCGAACCCGAAACCGGAATCGAATTTCCCACCAAATCCAGAGGCGATGCCTGTTGAATCAGGCTCGTTGTTAGCAGCATCAGCACATGTATTCCCCATGATAGCATCGATAATACCCTCCTCCATTTCTTCATTGAGGATGGAATCTGCATCGAATTCTTCCAGATAACCATTGAAGAACTCCATCGGGTTTGACTGGATTTCAGTTTCTCCAGCGCTCTGGCATGGCTTTTCACTTGAAGGCAACGAATACGGCTCGTTTTGGACACCCAGTCTCCCATTTGCTGCGACCGGGTCATGGTGGAGTAAGAATTCTGAATGGTCAATGGGCCGAAAGGGCAACAGCAGCTCTGAAGATTCAATGAAGCAATTGTTGTCACCGTTCGAGGAGCATTTCAGCGGGTTCCTGACGATCTTAGACGAAAAAATGTCGGGGTAAGCTGTGGATAGAAGAGCAGCTGCTTCATTGTACTTCTGGTTGGGTCTCTTCCTCTGGGTTCGAGGTTTTCGGGTACAAATGAAGATAGGACAGTTGCTCGACTCAGAGAGCGTGGAAGACGGAGAAGATGAGTTGTTTGAAATTCTGGTCGACGTAGAGGAGGATTTCATTATTCCAAGCTCAAACCCGCAACCTTCTCCTCCTCCTCCACTTAGGCATGGAGACATTTAGTGACTGATGAGCTGATGACATCAAGAAACAGAGCAGGCAGATGGGAGTTGGATTTGAGCTCCGATATCACCACAAGTCAAGTGAAATTTCGTCAAATTCAATAACTATAAATCCTGACATATGAGAAATTCTGAAAAACTGGCTGCAGTCGCGCAAATATAGGATGAGGAAAGAGGACTAGGAAGAATCTCAGAAGTGAAAGACGAGCTAAGTTAGCCTATATAGTACTCAGTATGTGAGCTGAGCATTAACAGACAGTCGAATGGAGAGAAAGGGCCCTAGCGTGCAGTTAGAGTCGCACTTGAACTGATTTTTTTTCTCGTAGGTGGAACTCCGTGGAACGATGACCCTTCAATGCTTACGAGCCCTTTAAGAGAGATTTTGCTGTAAGAGAGACCTATGAAGGGAAAGCTTGGAAATTTAAGAAACAAGTCTTGAAGCCATTTGAGTTTTGCATGAAGTAGAAAACTCGGGCGAGAAGAAGCTCAAAGGAGAGCAAAACCTTTCACAGTCAACTTGTTTTTGACCAAACTATATTTATATGGTAAACTAAAAGTACAGAAGCCGTAAACCTTCCTGAGTGCAAAGAGATGACTTTAAGACAAGAGGGAAAAGTACTTTAGGGTTGATTGTTTCAGAGGTTTAAGCTTCTTCAGTAGCTGTGCAAGTACAGGGAAGTCTGTGGGTGTTCATCTAAGCGCTGACATCTTGAGAAGAAGAAAACAAAGGGAACACAAAACCCTAGAAAAACCCAGATGGCAGGGGAACCATGGGAATGGGTTTAAGCCATAAGAAGTGAGAAATGTCTCAGATGAAGATGGAAGCCATCCAATAACGGATGGAAGAACTCAGAGTCCTTCTCTGTAAAGCGTAGAGCTCAAACACGTAGCCAGACACAAGACGGAGAGAGGCATGTGGAGCAGAGAGGAAGGGTTTCACGGGGTGGAGCGAGTTGAGAAGAAGGATCCGTTGAGTTCTGTGCTCTCTGCGTATATAAGCACAAATGGCTCGGCCGCATACACGCATGGTTATTTTTTTCTCTTTTTTCCCCCCTTAATTTTGATAGAATATTTTTTTCTTATAAAGGAGGTTCATGCAAGAAAAGAGGGGAGTAAAGTCACACCTGAACTCCTCCATCTCAAAATGAGAATTTCGCTACATACTTTCTATAACAGAATGATTCATAGAAAGAGAATTACAGCAGGCTGTACATTTTGGATCATAACTGGGTATTGTCCAGTCTAATGGGCGATTCTTGTCGTCGATTGTGTGTCACTTTCACCAGCTAGGAAATAAAGACAGGCTGTAGATGTACAAGCTGTGACAGTAAAAAAAAAAAAAAAAGGTTGGGTCGTCGAATGTACTGTAGACTCGACGATACTGTCTCATTTTTAAACGAGCCTTACGTTTGTAGGCAGAGTTTTCAGTTTCACAGGCTTTGGCTGCCGTTATTCTAGCTAGAAACGTATGCAGAACAGTAGCAGAGAGCTAATTAACCGAGATTAACGTGCGCGTTTTAACTGTATCTTCATGTTTCAGAATTTACAGATATAGGAGGAAGAAGATGGCGAAACCAGTGAGCGTCAGTGAGCCAGACAGTGCTTCGATGGGCAAATGGCTATGCATGGGGAGGGGGAGAGAGAGAAGGAGAGAGGGAGATGAGACAACAAACGAAAGGACAATAGTCCTTATCATCAGCCGTTCCTCGTTAGGACCACTGTTTCAAATTCCGGATGAAATTTACCCCTTTTTTGAAAATCATTTCTCGTACACCACAAACGGGACGAGGGTGCAATCGCATCATCATCGTCAATAAGATACCGAGACAGTAATCCAATCGACTTCTTATCGCCAAGATTACCTCCAAATTAACTTCCTACTTCTCCTTTTGTGACCATGGGTTTTCCTTTCCAGTTGAAAGAAAAACAGTAATGTCTTTGGTCGTAGTAGCTTAGACAGTATCCTCCTCGGTCTCGACGAATTGGAAAGCATGGCTACATAGCACGTACAGACGGGAAATCTTCGAAAACGTGAAGTCTTGTCGATGAATTCGAATGCCCGAGGCGGTGCTACGCATGAAATGAAACCTAACCTTTGCTATGTCATTAGTTAAGTCTGGCAACTTGGTAGTGTGTCGTCGGCACCCAGATCATATCATGCATGGGGCCGGTTCTAATTAACTCTGGTGATGGGATGATGCTATGATAAATCTAGGAATCCGACCCGATCGGAACATTCTACAGCATATATTCTGAGTTCCTGTCGGAGCTTGTTCATTGCTGCTTCCATAGATATACACAGCTACCCATAACCTAGCTAACATGGTAGAATTTAATCTGAGCCTTCGGCCTACCCGATACTCACGCACCCTAGTTTAGATATTCATGAAGAGGGTAACATCCAAGCCTTGCACTTTAATTTGTGTCCCTGGATGAGTGTAGAGTAAGAGCACTTCACCTGATGGTCTCTCATCCGACGATGTGGCACGATCCAATTGGATGCACTAGATTCCTTAGGGCTGACGTGGACTGCCCTCTCCCTCTTGTTACGTGTGCCCTGCGAGAGCTGCCTAGGGGCTGCCAGAGTTGTGAACTGGGGAGGCGGTGCTTGGATCTATCTGCTCGCCCCACCGTTCCAATGAGTCTGAGGTTTTTGTCTGAGATTTTTCTTTTCTGGCTGTCGTTTTTGCTGCCCGGAAATCTTCGCGAGTCGGCGAGAGTCGGCTCATCGTCAGAGTCAACCGTAAATCGAAAATTTCCTTGATAAGGACGTGTCTTCCACATATTTATCAGATCTTATTACATGGGAATTGCAATTATGCATGAAGATCCACCCGTCAAAACTTGGCCCGACTTTGGTGTGGCACGAAAAAACCGTTTTCCATGCTTGTTCGGGTTGTACAAGGCTGAAAAATCTTGCTTCCTCCAAGAATATAGAAAATATTTATGATAAAAAAGAAAATTAAGGGAAAATTTTAAAAATAATTTATTATATACAAATAATTATATTTTAATAATTTTTTTTTTCTGAATTCATACCATCAATTATATGGTATAAACATTTATTTTAAAATATTAATTTATTTAAATTTATCTTCTAAAAATTATTCTTATCCGGTTTGTGCTGGGTTGGGATTTTCGAGCGCATTGAGAATTGCCGGGTCCACAGGAAGATAGTCCTTGCTATCTCCAGCTTGGAACGGACTTGTTCCATTCGTATTTTTAAGGCCATTTAAGTGAATTTGCTTCAATGTGGTATTTTTAAAAATACTATAATGAATGTTAAGCCAAATGACATTCTCCTATAAAAAAAATAATGTGGTTTGATTGTATTATTTTCACATATCTTTTTTTTTAAAAAAAG
>CXYZ01012692.1:4254853-4268723 GCA_900006705.1 Sonneratia caseolaris
ACTATTTTATTTTAGTATATACCATGGAGCAATTCATTAAAAAAAGAAAACTAAAAAACATTATTTAATCAATGGCATGCCCCTCAAATTTTTTACTTTTCACTAGGAGTGAGTATCGTACACCCAAATGAATAAGTAATATTTATTTAATGTGTTGTGTGATACAATATAAAATTTTTGAGAGACGTCTTGCGTTATTTCACTGTCGAATCTGAAAATTGGATTTATATTTTGACTCTTGAGAGTAACAAAAACGATATTTCACACACTTACACACACATATTATATATATATATATAAATAAATATATAAGAGGGGGACAAAACTGTCCAGAGACAAGCACGATTGACTGCACATTACGACAAATTGTTATCTTATAATTTCGACGTGGAGAATTCCATAGCCGTAGAAATTGGATGGAACGGGACGCCAGAATGCTCACACGCATGTGACGACAATGATCCCCTTCCCTCTCTCTCTCTCTCTCTCTCTCTCACTCTCTCTGTTACATTGCTCTTCGTTCATCTTCGGAGTCAGTCGGCAGATTGTCCAAGGAGAGCAATCACAAGATAGCCAGAGATTGAGAGCTAGGGCAAGACCCGATATTTATGCGCCAAGCCAAGTGTATGTTCCTCTGAAACCCTAGTCGACAAAATCATCGGCAATCCGGATTAGTTGAGAGTGCAGACTGCAGATCTCGCAAGTTACTTTCTCGTATCACAGGATGGGAAGCCATCCTCATTGCCTGCACGAAAATCAGCTTAAGCAAATAGGCTGATCAAGAATCCGACGGAGTAACTCGTATTGCTATCAGAATTTAGGGTTTTTTTTTTCCATGGACACCGGACTACAGATTTTTTTTAAAAAAAAATTACAAGGATGGTGATGTTCATGGGTGTTGTAATCCTGTCATGTAAGCAAACATTCGTGCACATACATGTGCAGCTTTACTACTCTGCATAATTAAAGGGTAGCTGATGCTGAGTCTCTTGGGGGACCAGCATATCTCATATCCCCAGTATGGGAAGCAGTAGCACGAATGAGAGCACGGTGAGAGTCAGACGCTCTTATCAAACTTCCTCTGTCTCCACGAGAAGGAAATTCCTCCGATTGGAAGATTTTTCCGATATACTTGTTCAAAACTACCTGTATATATTTCAGTTTCTCGGATCTGATGTTAACAGAGCGAGAAAGAAGAAAAGGGTTGTAACTTTTTTCTTCGTTCTTTCGCACAAGTGTTGTTTTTTCTTCTTTTTCTTAGAAGAGAGTCTACGATTTTGTCGATGAGCCAATTTTTCCATAGCTTGCGACCGACCATAGCTCACTTCCCTGACTATAAAGTTTTTTATGAGAACGAAATTTGCACTCAACTGAACCCAAAAGCACTTTCATCATTATCACTGCAATAATCCAAAATTTGCTATACAGTCAGACCAGAAGGCTGCACAAATTCAAGCCTTCTCCTTCACCACTGCCGTAGGAACATACACTACAGAAGGTTCCTCTGGTAATTTAGACCCACATCGAACCTTAGATTTGCTGTGCTGAAATCTGAGCAGACACTGCTTCAGATTCTCCATCCTGTTCCTCAGTTCGCAGAGTCTCTCTAATTCAATCTCGGGTGTCTGTAACCCGTCAGTAGAAAGAAACTCCTCCCGTGTCTTGTCCTTCTTAGTCTTCGACTTGAGAAGCTTCATTTGCTTCTTTAAGCAAACGTTCTCATCGAACTCAGCACCAACCTATACTCAATGAAATCACAGGCTTCTTTCATTAGGAGCAAAAGGGTTAACAAATGAGATGATCAAATTCATTTATTCTACATGACACATTATTAAAAGAACGCTGAGACTGAATACATTATTGTTGTCATTATTAGCAGGTGACTTGAATGAGCCCTTTTTATGCTTCTTCATCTTCACAGTAGAGCTCGGTGGTGAGCCCTTCCCATTTTCTGATGCGATGATAGCAATTCCTGAGGAATCATTTGCAGTCTCCACATCCTTCAGCTGAACGTGATCGACAACCTTCTCCCCTGCTGTCTCCTCTACAGGTTTGTTGATTGCTTTGGGAGAATTCCTATTTTGAACCACTCTCTTGGCCTAGCGAAGAAGAAAGATATAAAGGAGTAAATGGGAAGCAACAATGGGCATGATGTGAGAGTACATTCTAATCCAAAATATTCGACTTTACTACCATTTGGTACTTGATATTCTGATCAGTTTCTAATACTTTCTGACCTAGTCAAACTATTGTATTCTCAAGAAATGAGCAACTAAATCCTAAAATAACACACGCTTGTATGGAATCATTCATAATCACATGATATTGTTGAAAAATCCCCCACAAAAGATAGAAAGCCTTCTGTACCTGTAGGCACAAATGTAAATGGGGCAAAATCTTTGAGAAGAAACAAAATGGAAAGGTGAGGTACAATTTGCCAAATTTGAGTCCAGTCATTAGATCAATCACCTTTCTAGTTTTAAGAGCCAGATATCTTGCATTCTTGAACCATTTGCTGACCTGAAGATTGACAGAGTCAAGATGGCCACAAGAAGAGGAAGCTCCAACAAGTAAATAGCTTTGTGAAATTAGAAACTGATAATTTATAGAAAGGTCATCCACTTGTTTGAAGTAAAATTGTGTGCTGTCATTGCCTTTTCAGGGTGGAGACCCAACTCTTTGGAGAGCTTCTCCCTAACAGATCTTGAGGGAAGTTCGTTCTCTGCAAATGCTTGGCGAAGTTTCTGTAAGATTTGGCAGACAAGATTATTTAGAATGAAGGAAGTAAAATACATGTGAAACAGAGAGTCCCAGCGAGAGGAAAAGTGTATATACTCAAATGACAATCTTCATTCATGAAATGATGGAAATCATTATAATCAGATGCAGTAGGCTAATCGTCCAACTGTTTGGAGAAAGATGTTAAGTGCGAAGTCTAAATCGAGTTGACAAAAACCAGGTATTTCTGAATGAGGAAAGGGTCTGCCAATAGGAGTTCATAAATAAACAGCACCCTAATATAAAATGTGACTAGAGGGGCCATTGCCGCAAGCTACCCAAAAAATTCACCACAGAAAAAGACCTTTTTTTTTTCCTTTCAAATCTTAAAAAGTTCCTTTGCTTCAGAAACAATGATTTCAACTAATTACCTCCACTGCATTGAGTGGAATTCTGAAAATCATCCTTTTACTCTGCATTGCCTCAAGGGGAACTTCCCTTTCTACTTCCTTGGCTTCGACATGGGGACAAGTTGTTTCAATCTCATGCAGAGTCATGAGGGTGTTGGCGGCATCTGATTCCTTCTCCCTTCGTCTCCTTTTAGTAGGGCCCCAGTCCTCATCCTCGCTGAACTGTTCAGCAATGGCATCATCCTTTCCAAACATTTCCTGTCAAAGAAAATAATATTACTTTGAAATTATAAATGTGAGATAATTATCCTTTGAAAAATATATTGCTGAAAGCTCCTTAAAAATGAGGGTGAGCGCAAATTCCTTTCCAGGAGACAGGACTGAATTTGTTTAGCTCTGGGAAACTGGGAGACTTTCTACCTTTTCTTCTTCTAAGAAATGGGCATCCCTCTCATCAAACCAACAAATAGAAGTTTTCTTTTTCTCGTTTTTATCTATTCATTTTTAAAGCGGGAAAAAGGGAAAAACAGTCTTTGGCATGTTTTTTTTGCATGGCCTGCCAACAGGAACAAAACTGAATGCAATAATTATTGCACAATAATAAAATCACATCCTGTTTCTGTTCCAGATTACCTAACAGGAAACAGTAGAGCGAAATCAAACCTTTTGTTTTATCATTTCTTTCAATTTTCAATACAATAGAAATGGAAAATGAAAAAACTGGGAAAAGTTTCCTGGATCAAATAAAGGTATTCAATCCAAAGAGATATAAGACTATCAGGCAGGGAATGCTCTGCCTTTCCTACATTGTTTGTGTGCATTAAAGTTTTATTGATTCATTAATATACTCACATTATAAAGTTGTTTATAGTCAACAGCACTTCGTTGCCTGCGTCCAGATACGATATCCACATCAGTGAATTCATCGCTGGTATAATGGTAGCCCATGACATCTTGATCTGATTTTTGAGACTCCAAGAGAAATTCATTATCAAGAGACCAACTCAAGCTTGTTGAAGTGCTTGTGTTGTGAGACGAATTGCTAGTTTCTCCACTGTAATCATCATCCTTGGAATCATCTGAGGGCCACAGATCATCTTGATGGAGGGCCTCGATCCCAGCATCTGACATCATTGCTTCTTCCTTGAATATCTCCTGGTGACCGCACAAAAAATTGAGATCATTTGTGAACAGAGTGACGGTACTTGTGCTAAAATCTGTTGGGGAATGCTTTGTTCAGCTAAGGAAACAAAGATCCTGATGAATGTTGACTTCATCTTAGCTATCCAATCAATTAGAAGAAAACATGAAGAGAACATGTTGTAATCTACCAAATTGCGGTGTGAAAGTGTTTTTGAAAGAATCTTTACTACATGTATAACTGTCATTTTCAAAATTTACAAACTATGCTTCTTGAACTATGAAAATTAAGATGACTAACACCCAACTGATTAAGAACACGATCATGATCAACAATTGCCTCGTTGAATGCTGAGAATGAGAAACTATAAATATGGTCCCAGAAACACTAACCTGCCAATTGCTATCCAAGGAAAAGCAGGTCCCTAGATGGGCATTCACAGATTCTAATATTTCCATCTTCAAGTCACAAATTCTGCAGAACCAGCCCTGATCTTCAGGAGGAACTGTACATTATAAATTCCACATAAGAGTATAATTTATTAAATTACAGAATCCCTTGAAGGAAAAAGTATTAGTAGAACCTACTATTTTCGGAGTGCAAAGGAGGGTTGAGACATTTTTGGTGAAATGCACGATTGCATGTCCCATCACAGAGTATAATATCATTATCTGGAGAAGCTTCCCCTTGCATGCACTTAGCACAGAATATCTATAGATATAAGAGAAGGATAACATACATTTCAGAAGAGACAGAAACAGCTAGAGAGCAAAGGGGCGAAGGACAGCATACATCCCCAGTCTCTTCCTCATATCTTAGTCAGGTTTAAAACTGTAATTGTACATACGTCATTTTTTTACCCACTAATACTAGCTAAAATCATGGCAATGCCTTCTATCAAAGGCATCTATGGGAAAGCACTTCCCTGAGAATTGTCTATATGTGGGCTTACATGTTCATGATAAATGGATCCATCAGGAGCCATGACTGACTCTTCAATGCGGCCAACTGAGCTAAGGGAATCCAACAGCTGGATGGCATCTCGAATTCCAAGTTTACAGTTCAATATCTGCTTCTTGGCCCTTAGCAGCTCCTTAACCGGCTTAATTTTCTCCCGGCTGCAATATTGGAAGACAAAGTTACTCCTGTTGCCCACTTTCTTCATTGAACAGGACCATAATACTTTCCTCAAAAATAATTGCTCATGTACAATTCGATTACCTCTGGCCTTTCCAGCCTTCTTCTGAGTAAGCATCAATGAGGTTCTGCTCCATCTTTATTCGAATCAAAAGGTACCTTGTTCTCCTCTGCAGGCGCAAAGGCTCATCTAACTCTCCCAAATCCCTCCGCATTTTCTTCTTCCTCCTCTTTCTCCGGAGCTTTATTACATTGCCATCCTCACATGTATTACTTGCATTTTCTTTAGAAACTGCATTATTATTGTTAGACTTCTTGGGCTTTCTCAGTCTTTCATTCTTGTTTGATGGCTTCTTCACCATCTTCCTTCTAAGAGCTGAGCCTCCTGCTTTCAGCTGAGGTTTTGTTCTCTCTTTGTGTTTCTCTCTTGAAGTTATTTTTCGTTTATTTTTCAATTTGAAAGAAGCTATTAGCTCAGACCCATCTTCTGTATCAGTGAAACGAGACTTGCCATGCCCCTTGCTGTTAAGCTTGTTTCTGGCCGGCATGGTGATTTATTCTGGAGGGGTGAAAAAACACAACAATTTAAAAGCCTATTAATAAGCAAAGATATCTTTTCAAAATTAAAAACTGAATATTTACTGCACAAATTATGAGAAAACCTGATGAAATTGCAACAATATTTAGCGTTTGCATAATAATGCAGACAAAAATATCTCCTTATGGTTGCATGAAGTACATTTGGATAGACAAAAGAGTCATATATAACTGTCAACTCAGATGAATTATCATAAGTCCCCAAGTAACATACAGTAGAAGAGTTGAAGCAGAATATAACTTCATCCGTATTCTAATTCAAGCAGCAACTGAAAGCATGAAAAATCCGCAGGTTAGACAGGTGAATTGGCAAGCTTATCATCGCAATAATAACAGTTCAATATAATAATTTTCCTCATTAACAGAGATATCTAGCCATTGAAAGACCCGCTCTAGTGTATTGATTAATATCAATCCATCAGGAGCTACAGAGATCAACCCAAAATGAACCTTCAATATAGTTGCAGAGGTTAACAAAGAAATTGGAATTTGCCTTTCGGAATAGAACATATAGCACCCAAGAGTGAAACTAAAAGGACTGAAAAAATTGGCACTTCAATCGTGATTCCCTGGAATCGATTCGGGTGACTATTGAGAAATGCTTCAAATTCTTCATGTAGCGCAAGAGAAGCAATATCAAAAGATACCCAGAATGAGGATTAAGGCTAAAAGCACCAAAGCACACACAAACGGAGTTGAAGACAAGGAGAACAGGAAGAAAGATCGAGCGAACAAGGCAACTCAATACCATAGGTAATGCGACAAACTACCTGAGAAAGCAAGAGCTTTTAGACTCCGAAGAACCTCCCTGTCAAAGAGTATTGAATGTGCAGATCATGAGCACGCGCTGGAGGCTCTGGGCCTTTATGGTACTGTACCCACAATTTGTTGAGGACGGTTTTCACTGGAACTCAATCAAGAGAACTCCAATGAAATTTCAAAGAATTCAGCTTTAAGGGACCGTCGTTCTTCCTCAACTCCCCGGCCACCCTTCTGATGCGACGATCAGAGAATACGTTTCTTCATCTCACGGATGCCCCGAGAGATTTTTCAGTGCTGCATAGAGAGCAACAGTAAATGACGGGAACGGTGCCTGCGGATCGTCTTTTGCTGCTTTTCATTATTATTTTCTTACTTTCTATCTCCAATCTGAGACACTGATTAAGGTAACTATTTGCGTCTTCTTTGGCTCGTGATGCTTTTCTATTTCAAGAGCCTGTACTTCATGTAGTAAAGACAGCAGAATCACCTTTTTCACTATTAACCTAAGAAAACTTGGATATGGTCGGAATTCTGATCGTAGTCCTGAACATTCCTCGTAATCGAGACAAACTCCTCCTTAGTTATCTCTTATTTATTTGACTCTGGGTAATATATGCAAATTCATAATCCATGTATCAAGAGGATGGAATGAGTATGTTTCCATGAATTCAACTAGTGAGTACTCCCTCTTTGACGATTCTCGTTGACCTTCTGATGGTCACCACAAGGCCGCCAGTGGTCCTCCAACGGGCAGATCTTGACCGTGAGAGGCCACAGAGGCGATGGTGCGCCTTAGCTCAGATTCAGGTTCAGAGATAGCATGCTACTCAGCATGGATCAGAGGCGAGAACAACACCCCCCCTAAGATCAATGCCCGGCGATCTCCATTAGGACCCCGGTCCGAAGAAGAGTTGTCTCTTCCGCTCAGTGTAGGGAAGGATGCCACCCAGAAGGACATCGCCTCCCATCATATTGACTCTGATCTGCCCTTTTCCTAAAACTCAGCCTGTATAAATGCCAGCATTCCCCACGGAGAAGGGCAACGCCATAAGTTCATTTGGAGTTTGTTAGATTTGAACTATGTCTCCATTCAACACTTGACCTTAAAGACAGCTTTTTCAAGCGGTCCACAAACCTCGGAAGAAAAATTGACAAATTCCTGCAGCATAATGATCATAGACTATACTAAACAGCAAATTCCTATGGGATTCCAATACCCTTTGCTGAGAATAAAAGGTCTAATACTTTCCAGGCCTCAAACTTTCAGCGGCTCAGGAAGGGATAGGAGTCCCACCATTCAGAATAAAACTTCCATTCCATGGCCTTCCAGACTAACAGATCAATAGTTATCCTTATTCTGTGCAATGCACTGCAATGATTCTCACATTAATCAAATTCAGCACCATCAACCATCCAATTTTCTAGGGCTATAGAGGAAATCCTTGCAGCTTATTTTGCCATCAATCTAGAGATGCTGCAAGCTTCTCTTCATCCACATCGAATGCTTTCCTAGCTTGCTTTAGCTCTTCTTGCATAGAGAGTAGTTCTTTGCAGCGATTAAGCTTCAGTGGATCCTGCATTTTCAAGGATATAACTTGCCATTAGTCACATCCAAACTGGGAAGAATATCATACAACAGCCCAAAGTATCCAACATATCCATGTTTTGCATAATGAGCCCAGAGAGGATATTTGACTTCATCTTGCAATGCGGATAATATAGAACTGCAACAGAAAAAAAAAAAAATTGGGGCAGCATGTCTATGAACACAATTTCAGTTTTTCAATTCCATTTTCTGCAAAAGTTGAGTCATGTAGAAAGCATATTTGCTTGTCTTCAATTTCCTGCAGAGAGATCTATCATATGTATCTCTGTTTCCATTCATGGTCAACAACTCATCACATGTCCTATCTGTTCCTAAGATACATAAAAGAAGAGTGAAGTGAACATATCTCAAATTGGAGCAGAAAGAATGATGAGTTAGAGGGGCAACAGTTATCTGACAAACTAAAAGTGGAATACATCTCCAAAACCAAATTAACTTCAGTAACTCCTCCATGAAGCACAAGAAATGGAAATGGAAAACAAGAGCCAAACAACTTGAAAATGGTGCTGGAAGAGCAGTCCGAGAAACCTTGCGAACTAGATAAAGAAAATCCTCAACAGATAGCTTTCCCCTCTTTGATCCAATTTCTTGAGCTTTATGTGCCTGATGGAAATGGATAAGATACATGAGAATAACAACATAAGAGCAAATTCCTCTTTAAAAGAGATGAGATATTGCAAACAACTTCTGCTTCAATGTACTCACAAAATCTGTCACATACTCCACCACAATATCCTCCACAAGTGCAACAGTTTCTGGAAGAGGCTGGGGAAACAATACAAGGGTATCGAAACAATGCAAGAAGATGAATTGACTTTGAATTGAATGAAGAAAAGTTTGGTAAATATTACATATTTCAAAAAGATAAGCACATGTTCCTGCCTCAATAGGCCAATTATTTGACAACTTTTTCCAAAGAAATGGTAAATTTGATTTGATAACTTTGCAGGTCATCTCCACCAAATCTAATTTACCACATGAAACACAGATCAGAGTCATGTTTGAAGATGGTGTTATTAGCATTACCTTGTCCCAACTTTGCTGATTGAAAAGGAAGAAAAGATTGAGCAGAAAAGTGAAAGTGAAACTCACATTACGATCATCTCCAAAACCATACACCATGTGCTGCACTGCAATCAAGAGAAGGAATTAAGTCTGAATCAGTAAAAATAGTGAGATAGTTTCAATTTTCATTGAATTCGGCTAGTATGCTTACGTTCTTTCTGAAAGATTCCTCGCTTCCGCTTAGTCGTACTTTCAGAGGACTGTGAGGTACCAGCTTTTGCTTTGGCTAACGCACCTGATGAAGCATTGTTCATTGTTGGTGTACGGACATCCACTTCTACAATCTGCCAGGATAACTTTGCTCATCAACATCGTAGACAAGGTTCAATTGCCAATGGTGAAATAATTAAATCATCTTGGACGCTGATATTACTGAATTACTAACTGAGAAATGAGAAAACAACTCTTAACAGTCATTTTTTCGTCTGACAGAGCTAAAGGGATAACAATAGTTCATGAATGAAGCTGCCACATAATAAAAGAGCAAATCTTGAGAGATGACGATGTGGAGTTAACATAACACAATACCAGACTACTAGAACTCAAATCATCCATGGAAGACATAGGACAGATAAAATTCCAGAAACCAAAGTACGGATAACACAATAAACCAGAGAGAAAATCAATGAAAACTTTTCGTGGAGGCAACACTTAACCCTGATTTTCAGAAAAACATAAGCCAAATACAATTTAAGTGTAGAAAATATATACTACTGATGCCAGAAGCCACATCAAGAAAGATCCAGAGAATATTATTTTACAATTACATTCTGTAAAATATTAAAGCACTTTCCATTTTTCTCAAGCATGACATTCAATAATCCCCAAGAAAACCTTGAATGGGACATAACCCAGTACAAAAAGACCATACAAATATCCCTGTTAGTCATTTACATGCACAAAATAAAATCCCACTGCTCTCAACAGTCAGGGTCACGACAATGCATCATAACCATAGAGTATGCTCGCATTTACAACTCTTTACATGCCAATCATCCGAGGAAAACTGTCGCACAAATCAATAGGGCAGTGGTCGAAAAGAAACTCATCTTCATCAACTACCATGGAGATGTCAATGATGATTGTCATAATCCATTTCCCACTGCATTTTATGATTCGCATTGATAAATCTTAGAATGAGTTACAGTAATTAATCATTAAGGTTAAGCATCTCTCTCGTTGGGCTTGTACCATTACTTCTCAAACTGAACTACCATAAACAACTAAATATTGCCAAATGTTCAATCGAGCACGGAGACAGCATTTGGGCCAATGGAGGCAGACGAGATTGGGGGTCCTCACAGTAGCCAATGTTTCTGCTCTTAGAACAATCAGCATATACAATAGCAGCTCGTCCAATTTCCGACTAAAAAAAATCAAACTTTTTCCTTCCTGCATCAATCACTATCAGCGGGATAATTAATTGCCAGTCAATCAACCGTTCGCTGAACAGTAGGCCAGAGCGTTCACAAGGCCCTCAAATGAGACGAATTCGTCACCTCTTTCACCTCAGTCAGGGAAACCTGGAGCTACCGTCTGCTGAACGGGAAGAAGTTGCAGGCGCCGGCGATCATAGGTCGCTGATAATCGCGGTGGTGATGGGTGAGCAGAGAAGCTGGCGAAGCGCTTTTAAGGGACGGACGGACGGACGTCACGGATCAGCTTCAGCCCCATCCGAACAGTCAACGAACGGGCAGTGGCAGAGCAGAGCAGGCTAGCAGCGCAGATGAAATGGGCCACATGGGCCGCAACAATGGTCCGAATTAGCCCATATTTAATCAGTCTGATTAGGCTTCCATTTTTTTCAAAACCCAAATGAACCGTTTTATATAAATTTCTTATATTTGCAAGGTCTATTTGCAAGATCCGAACACATGACTTAGTCAAGGAGTATGTTTTTGCATTTGTCGGCCCTGACGTACATCAACTCACTCATATTCGTATGAAGATGTCACACCATTTTTTTTCAAGGAATGTGTATCAGCAGAGACCACATCGAACATGTTCATTAAATAGGCCTTGTCTTCTGTACAATGTACTCAACTGTGGCCATCTGCTCTTAGCCCATCCCATAGCTTATGGCTGCTCATCGACACGTGGCATGTTACAGCTCCGAGATTCAATTGTCACATAGATCCCACAACATACACGTAAGGAATGCCGTTAGATATGTCAGATTTCGGAGGAACAGCAGTTGAACGAAGACTTCATCCGAAAAAAACGGGCCGATACATCAACGAAATGAAATAGAGGGTTAGGAAGGGGAATTCCACTTATTCGAGCAATGTAAATTGGCCAAACTTTGGTCAACAAATGAAGGTAGATATGTCCCAAGGTACGAGGATAAACAGCGATACGGTTATTTTCCAAACGCTTCCTTGCCGTGAGAAAGTACATCTCCTCATCTAATATTCAGCAATTCAAGAAAAGACACAAGAGCCAAGGAATTGGACCATCTTCGAGGCCTCGCAAAGCCATCCTGCACCAAGAACCATATAGATACACCAAAAACCACGCCTCGGTTGACTAAGCATCCAAATTATACGAGGTGGCTGAAGCAATCGGAGTAGCTTGTGAGCTTGGATAACAAGGCGATGCATGGAAAAGATCACAAGAACACACACAAGTAACCAATGAACACCGAAAAATCACCAGTCAGATCTTCAGGGCCTTCCCCACAGGTAGGTAACTCATACATCGACATAAATCACAAAAACAATGAAGAAACAGCCTAACTTATAGAGGAAGAGTAGAAGAGTTTTGACCCTGTAAAATAAAGCAAATTAATTCCCCCACAAAGAAATGTTCCCTGTAAGGCTCACACAAAAGGCAATCATAAGGTGCTGAATCAGTAAATCTATAGAACTAACAGTGAGTACATATGTTCAAACTACTCTAAGAATATGCTTCCATGCAGATCTATCCCAATATAGTTTATTTCAGCAACAACCTGTAACTATGTTCTAAACAATAAAAGGGACGTCTACTCACTGAAAAATAAATAAATAAATAAATAAAAGCGGCATTTGGCATTTGGCATTTGCCCTCAGGATTATCAACTGGGGATATCACACTGCTCTTAGCGAACAATAAGACTTCTCAGTTATACTCAATATTCAATTTCCCCAATGCACCATTTAAACTCCTAAAAATCAGTAAAAGTAGCTATACTCTATCACTAGTGCTCTCTCTTTCACATAGCAAGTACATGTACAAATACTGATACAATGACCATGCTAAGTGTTATCCCCTCATAAAGAACCACAAGTTCGAAATCTACAAGAATCTCCAGTATCTTACATTTTTTCCCCCAGAAATAGATCATTTAAAATCCTACACAAAGTCACCAAATGTAATTGTAGTTCTTCAACAACGACCTACTCACCATTGACGTAGCTACAAAGTGTTATGAGGATGGTACAGGAACTCCCTAAGCCTTCAAACTTCAATTTCTTATCCTTCTAATCAATCTATAGCAATCTTGTATGTTCAGTGTACAACTGGCAACAATCATTCTCAGATTAGATAACACAATGTAGATTCGACATGAAGGTGGGAGAAATGTCAAGGAATAAAGGGACAGGCTGATGCGCATTGTTCAAGCTCATAAGGCACACACAAACACCCATAATAAAACATCATCATTGATTGACAATACACAAAAATTCCTTGGTAGCTCCGGAAATGCAATGAAAATAGGTCAAATTTTGACAATGGAAACAAATTCAAGAAATTTCTGCTAAAGATCGAAATTGGAAATCCCTCAAATTCCAATTGCTTTTTGAAAAGGACGTAAACACCCCCTCAGCCCAGCAGCTCAATCACCAAATATAAAGAACTTAAAGGGCATAACCAGATATAATTCAATCAAGCACCGAGCAGGAAAGATCAATCGGCTGCGGATCAATCAGTGACCGCCGTGCTGCTGGTGCTCGAGATGGCGGCGCTCCTCGGGGAGAGCGACGAGGTACGAGAAGATCATGCCGCCAAAACAGACATGGTAGAGAGGCTCGACCGAGCTGGTCTGCATGTACTTCGCATGGTAGTTATCCAATCCTCGCTGGATCGATTTCTTCACGTAATCGAGCGAGAACATCGGCTTCAAGTGGCTCGGAAGCTCCTTCACCTTCATCCCTTTGATCTCATTGTAGAATTGACGCATTGCCATTTCCGATTTCTCTGCTGTGCAAACCCTAACCCTAGCTTCGGTCTCCCTCATAATTTTGGGGGCGAGAGCGATGACGTCGGGATCTGGTTGAGAATGTCTGGTCCATAGTTTTAAAAACCGGTCCGGGCCGGGCACTTCGACCGGTTCGACCGGGAACCGGCCACTCCCCCGGTCCGGTTCCTTCAAAAAACCCAATTACACATTAAAAGAGAAAAAATCCGATTGAACCGGCCGGTTCCCGGTCCGACCGGTGAACCCAATTGAAC
>CXYZ01012692.1:4269077-4303448 GCA_900006705.1 Sonneratia caseolaris
GTCCCGGCCCGGTCTGGTTTTAAAAACTATGGTCTGGTCAACTTTTTTTTTTTGGGTTCAAAAAATGGTTGGCTATTGGCTATGGTCCGATGGTTCCAGTGGTCCTGGACTGTTGATTACAAGCCTTCTAGATCAACGGCTGAAAAGGATTGGGTCTTCTCGAGGCCATAAGCATTAGGCTTTGGTAATTGGTACGGAAGAAGGCTAGGAACACAACTTAAAGGATCTTCCAGTTTGATCCCTCAAGTTCTGCTTCATCTCAGTTTAACCCCATATCTTGGTTGTAAAGAAGAAGAGAACAGAAGCAATCTCTCTCTCTATTCAGTGGGGGAAAGGCAATCTCTTCTCTTGGCTATAAGAATCTAAACCTGTTTCACGTGCAATAAATCGAGCTTGCTCTTTCTTTTCTTGGGTGTTGCTAGAAGTGAAAGTCTGTCTGCTATATTTCATGGCTTCTTCCGTAGCCCTGCAAAATAATTCGATTTGTTTGGCCTTCCGGTTTCTACTGGTTTGTGTATCAGGATGACCCAGTAAGCGATTGGATCCCCGCCAGAAAATGATAGTTAAGAAAAGGATGAAGTAACGGTGTTATGTCTGAAAGCTCGATTTATTTGCACCAGATGCAAGAGATGCTACAGAGTTGTCCCTTAATATCAAAATTGTGATACGTTGGGTCTTTGAAGAATGTGATGGCGGAAGATCAATTATTCGGGCCATCAATAATTAATTACAAAACTTGTGTATGTACAAAACTAAGTTCCATATTATTAAGAGTACAACACCTCACATCTCAGAGAGAAGGTTGCTGATCTTCCTAAGCTCCTTTAGAGCTGCCATGGCAGTAACTTGTCCTTTGCCTACCAGTACATTCTTCGAGAAGCTCTCCAATGACCCAACCTGACCTCGCTCCTGCTGGAAGGCCAACTCAATTACCTGAAATACCCATCAAATCTCGTAAACCATTTACAGGAGTAATCTTCATATACATCTCTAGCATGCAATTTTTTTTTCTGTTTCTAGATGGATGATTTGGAAAGAGAAAACTGAAAAGTCAGAAGTGTTGAAATGGGGTAAGAACTGAATAGAGGTAGATCGGGTAAGAACTGAATAGAGGTAGTTGGTGTAGAGGATAGCCATGGAAAGGGAAAATTAATTTTCTGGAAGTTGTCCGAAGCAGAAAACAAAATGGTGAAAAGTTTCTGTCTTCGACATTGATATTTATCTCTTGAATATATGTGGAAAGTCGAAATGAAGCTGAGTTCAATTACCTGAATATGTTCGAGCATGGACTGGCCAAGATTCTTGACAGTACCCATCATGTTGAGATCTTGAGCATCTCCTTTACTGCTAAGACAAGGTCTGTGTGTTTCATCAATTACAGATGGTTCTGTCTTAATGTTCTGATTGCCTTCAGGATCAGTCGATTTTGGAGCTCCAATAGACTCTCCTCCCTTATCAGCTGTCTCCTCAGAAGCATGACTCCGTCCAAACTTCCACAGCCATTGGAACTTACCAAACAGTGGCTTTTGGTCCTTAACATCCTCCCCTAGTTCATCTATACAATTGTGATTCAAGGTCATCACTGCAGATGACTCCACAGAGACATTAGAAATAGGAAGTGGGGAATCTCCCAACGTAGAGTTGTTACAGTCTTCATTGAGGGATGCACTTGATTTTTCAGTGTTAACAGTCCCATTAAAGAGACCTGATGTGTCAGATGACACACAAGAATTGTCCTCACCACATGTATTCTCGCTGGAATATTTATCTTCAGGGATGATATCCTCAATGCCTTCATCAGACCCAAGCTGCTGGGATAAATCTTCTAATAGACTCCGCCTAACAGATGTCCTTGGAACCTTCCTCACATTCTTGGCTTGGGCAGGAGAAGGGTCTGATTCTGTTCTAGTGAGGCCAGCTCTTACCTTCTCTGTCCAACCTTTTATCTTGGTGGGGATTGGAACTCGTTTCTCCGAAACACTTCGACTGAGTTCCTCTTCTTCCTTGTGCAGCACTCTCCATCTCTCTTCCCAATAACTATTGGGCACTAAACTGAGAGGGCTTTTCGGAGATAAAGAATCGGAGGACAGGCTATGACCTCTCACTATTGGCTTTCTGTGGTCAAGTTCCCTGGTCAGTGAAGGAGCTATCAATAAGGTGCCAGCAGGATCAAGAGCAAGCACCTGCAACGACTTTGCCTTTTGGATTAGTTTTTTCAGATCCACATTCTGAGGGAAGTTGAGCAATCTCTGAAGAGCAGAAGTCGCAATTTCGGCTCCTAGCAAAGAGGCTCTCAAGTAAAGTATCATAGAAACAGACATTGCCGCAATAAATGCTCCTCGAGCTGAACCAAAAATAGCAAAGCTATCTGCATCCCTTGTCTCAATTTTACTATTATCTTGAGCAAAAACCTCATCCCAAATCACCAAAAGGTCAAGAAGTGTAAACTCGCGTCCAAATAATACACGCAACCACCGAAGACAGAAGTACTGTGGTTCTACTCCCAGCTCATTCAGGTGAGAGTGCAGATGTGAATCAACAACAGAAAGCAGATGGTACAAAGCAGTAGAAGCTTCAATCACAGGTGGTGAGCTGTTATTGGTCCCATCTGCAGGCAAATGTGAGAAGAAGTCTGCCATGGCAACTGAGCCATTAACCCCACTCATAAGAGCCTCAAACATAGAGTAAGCATCATGTTCCATGAATTTCTCAGATAATAGGATGCCCAGTTCACTTTCAGCTCCATAAGGGTCGCTCAAAAATACAATTTTCTGTACCTCAGGATCAAGATCATTGAGACTCGTAGCTTTCCCCGCATTTCCATTGGATCTTCTAGGGCTGTCCATTGAATTCGAGAAGCTTTTGTAATCAAAGCTGTATGTAAGGTCACTTTCGTGAACTGATAACTCATCAAATTTGTCAGTGAAGTGCTCTTCATAAAGCTCACGAACTTCAGAAAGGCGGTTAATGTCAACTTGCAGGACATAAATCAGAGGTGCCAAGAGCTCGTGCATTCCTGTGAAAATAAGGAACATTTTTATTATCTCACCAAAGAAAATGGCAAAGGAATACACCAATCATCGACCAAGTATCGCCATGTACTATTAAATTGCACTACTCTCGTTTCACCTGAACTCTTTGTTTGGGCTGGCTTAAAGCATTGAATCAAGTGAAGCTTTAAGGACATCTGACAAGTTTCCTCCAACAAAAAATCATTATGAATCACCAATGGTTTTATTTGGAGCCATTGGTTATCATTTGCAATCAATGAGCAGAAAACAACGTAATGAAATAATTTAGTGATAACCATCGATCCTCTATTGGTCACAGATCATAACGTTGATATTGGCATTCTGAGACATATCTGAAGGCTCGTGCTTGATAGTATCGGAATACATTCAACCTAACTTCTCAGAATTTAGTATAATCTGGACTTCT
Source organism: Sonneratia caseolaris (assembly GCA_900006705.1). Taxonomy (NCBI): domain Eukaryota; kingdom Viridiplantae; phylum Streptophyta; class Magnoliopsida; order Myrtales; family Lythraceae; genus Sonneratia; species Sonneratia caseolaris. The sequence continues at coordinate 4,272,516 of CXYZ01012692.1, forward strand.
TAGGACCCTCCAATTTTGAATTTCAAATGACGTAGCCAATGATAACATTGACTGCTTACATATATAATAAAAGTTCATACTTACCTTGTCTATACCCATATTGCGGATGTCTAAGGCACCATAGCAGCAAGATTCTTCTCAGCATGCCTTGGCATCCTGGTGTCTGAAAATAACTTCCATCCTCTGGATACAATCGCAGCAAATCTTGATCAACCATTTTCTCTAACTCAGCATTTCGAAAGAAGCGCCCCCAGCTGCTCTCTGCAGTGGAAAAAAATACAGGTAAATGGTAAGAATTAGCACTTTCCAGAACAGCTGAACTGCAAGAGAGGACTAATCATTCATCCCTACAAGCTTGGAAATACTGTAAAAAGTTGCTTCTCAGAGACAGGATTGTAATATAAATCTTCATCCACAAAAAACCAAAAAAAAAAAAAGGAAACCATCCATTAGGAAGATGCACCAAACAAATAATTACTTTTCACCAGAGGCAATTGATGCGCATCAACATTTTCAAAAGCGGAGAGATGCAGCTAAAAGATTACCTGGGTTTTGTGATAATGGGTTGTCCATTGCTAGATCAGGCAAGTTACTTCCATCCTTAGAAGTATGCGGGTCAATCAGGAGGCGCCTTCGCAAACTCGCATAACTGAAGAAAATGTAAAGCTACTCAGAAGAACAGACAAACCACAGTAGCATTGCAACTGTCAAATAGTCAGCGAAATTAATTGCAATCAAGAAGATGCTGTCAAACATGAGCATATTCACCCAAAAGTTTAACTTTTTAACAATTGAAAATATAATTTTCCCAATGCAGTGGTGTTTATGTTAGGGAACTGGTTTTGGTCTCATTATCCACAACAAACAACAAAGCTAAAATTTTTTTCTGGAACTTCCAAACAGCAGTTAAATAAATGAAAAATGAAGCAAAACTGTAATTAAATACATCTAAGCAAGAACTATACCGTCTCCTAGAATTGGCTGTGACACGGCGGAGCTCATCGGTAGAAGCAGACGGAGATGAAGGCAAAACCCCAAGATCTATACGCCACTGGACACTTCTCAAGCCCTTGAACCGGCGCGTAACATCTAGAGTTGCAGGCTTCTCAGGCAGCTCCAGCCGCGATGTGGCGACCATATCATCAGACATCCTAATGGATCAGAAGAAACCTCTTTCAGCAGCTGGAGTAGCAAGAAGAGAAATTTCAAAATTCTTAAGCCAAACAACTCCAAGAGAAGAACTTCAAGTCGATCAATCCCGTCAACATTCAATCAGAACCAAAAGACCTCCATCTAAATATCCCACTCGAGCTCAGCAAATCAAACAGAAAAAGAATGGATTGACATTTTCAGAGGGAGAGAGCGCAAAAATTCCACCTTTTTTCTAAGTGGGTGTGGAGAAAGACAAGTGCACCGACAAACCCAAAACCTCTATTCAATGAAATCTACAAGTCAAAAGACACAGAAGCTTCTGCACAAACAGAACAGAAAATCCGTGCAATTTTTTCATACCAGTGATTGATCGAAGCTAATACAGAGAGGGAAGCTGGGAACCGAAAGCCGAAATTGCAGAGAGGAGAGATGTAGAAGAAGAGACGGCGGAGCGGTTGGTGGGCACAGAGCGAGGGAGAGAGAGTTACGTGAGGGGATTGAATTATTGGGAATGGGGATATCACCATAAAAAATCCATCTTTCGGTAAAAATCGTACCTTTCCGGCAGTTGGTCGTGGACACTGGACCGTGAGATGAAGAGGAAGAAGAACCACGACCACTGTTCCTCTGTTGTCCCCTCCTGTGCAGAGATACAGAGAGAGAGAGAGAGAGAGACAGACAGAGAAGGAAGGAGGAGAAGAATTATTATACAAGAGGCAGCAAAAGCTGATCAAGCTGTCACACCCCCCCTCTCTCTCTCCTCCCTTATTATTACTTGCCAGGATTGTGCTTTTTTATAAGTAATCATTCAATAGTAAAATTCTCTAATTCAATGTTTATAAGTAAAAAATATATAAAATTTTAAAAAATTATCTGTTTAATAATGAATCATTGAGTTTATGGGCATCAAGAATATAACATGTTAAAAAGGTCAAGCCGAAGGAGCTCCAATCTTTCATAAGAGAAGTAAATTTAAAATATCTTAATTTTAAATTGAATGTGACAGTATTAATGTATCTTTATCAATGAAATAGTCTTTTTCTCTTATCAAATGCATAACTAGGGATGAATTTTTATGGAACATAAATACTGTTGTTACCTATTCAAGTTCAAAAGAAATTACGGAACCTTATATAGACCTTATCGATACTAATAATATTTCTTTAATTAAATTATCATACTAAGCCTTTTTTATTCGCCCACAGCCCTGCCCTACTATTGATTGTTAGTATGATTTTTTCCTTTGAGATCCATCATGTACTAAAATCTTTTGGATAGATGTTGGCAAGTGTAACTTGCAAGGGAAGACAAACCTTAAACTGGTCAAAGGAAAAATGTGAGACAAAATCATCCCATCATGGCTCGTGTGGTTTTCGACCAAATTGCTATACGGTGGAAGAGATCTCAAAGGCTGAAAAATCATGTCAATTACTAAGAACATTTACCTTATCATCCACGCATGGAGGAAGGGTAGAAGAAAATCAGCCTGGAAACTATTTCATAAATACTAATTTATTAATGGTACGAGTGAGTCGTACTTATATTATCAAACAAATACGACAGTTTGGATACCTATCCACCGTATATTTATCTAACTTTGTATTTATTGAATTAATGTCGACTATTAAATACATCATTTATTTACCCACTACAGATTCGCTAATTGGGTCGCGTGACATATCTATCTGTAGCCGCCATGTACTCCCCCACATTACAAAGAGAACTGTTATATTTTCGAGCCTCCTGTGATTTATGATATGATAGAGATTGCATGGATGCTTTTGGCAGCCACATGTACTGGAATATATACGTGTATATATATATATATATATACAGTCGAGGTGGATGCATCATCTGACATGTTCTTGGTCGATCGATCCAGAGGCATTAAGTATGTGTACTTCCAAGATATTAATGCGAATTCCTCAATAGAGGGGACAAATTTTATTGAAGAAAAAAAATCAAATGTCCGTCCAAAAAAACAAGAATAAAGTGGGCAGACAACAATGGAATGGGTTTATCGATGCATTGCATCCCATCAATAATCATAATGTTTTTCTGGTTATTCTTAAAATACATTACACGTTTGATATTTATTTAAACATACACATGATAATTTTTTTTTAATAAAATAATACAGAATAACTTACAAAATAAAATGTGTGCTAAATTATTACCATTACGTCTGCATTTAATGGAAGAGGTTGACATTGCTGTTAGTATTCCTACTATCTTGTGAACAAATCAATAAGCATAATATATCGTACAAATATTAAATATCGTGTACATTTTAAAAAGTTTTTGGAAAAATATCATGATTGTACATTGGGTCGTCCCATCTGAGCATGTAGCAGCCTCTTTGATCACCCATGTACCAAATCTTAAAGATCCGGAAGGAATAAATCTTTCGCGATAAGTACAACTTATTAAAAGTATATCGATTTCTAAATAAAATTTTAAAAATATGAATTTAATTAATTTAATAATAAAATAATTTATCATTCGACACACAATGTGAAATGACATACCACTTTTATTAAAATGACTACAAGATGTCACATTTTTTGTGTTCTTCACATTCACCAAGTGTCATGACTTAAGATCGAATGGTAATTAAAAGCGGTCCTTTCCTCCCTGCTTATTATTATTATTTTTTGGCAATAAATATGCATTATATGCGTGTCATTTTTCCATCGATATTAATGGCTGGACTGGACTCTCCGGCAGGCATCCGAGGATCCAATAATTGCACCGCGAAAACAACTTGCAAGGTCTCATAATATACATGAAGACAAAGAAAATAACATACGAGGACAGATTATAGATTAATTAGGGAAAAAATTACGCTAGTATTGAAAAATAAAATACGTGATAATATATGTAGGTGTTATGGTTTACTGGTTAGAGATGTATGCATGTCATCAAATATTATATTAATTTTACTTATTTTAATAATATTTTTTATAATGATATTAACGTATTCGTGCATCTAATANTTTTATATTATATTATTTATTTTAAATTCTTAAAAAAACTCATCCATGTAAAAATAAATTAAAAAATGGATGAATAAACATTCAGACGGTACGAATGTACTCGGATTATCCTCTTGCGGCGCTGACGTGTAAACTCAATCTCTTCCAATGGTATATCGCCAACTCATCAATAAGAAGAGCTGCCGAAATTACATATTTAACACTATAACATTATTTTCATATTATTTTAGATTAATAATTTTTCATATAACTGATAAAAAAAATTATGCTCTTGAGAGTACATCAGAAGTGGGACCTTCCATCTCAAAAATTATTCGTAAAACATACAAGCACCTCTTCCATGTTCTCATTTATAATAGTATTTATTACCTCACATTATAAATTAGTGCTAATAAAATTATGATGAATAGATAAATAATCATATTTATTTGTATATGAATACCAACAATATATATATATATATATATATTAATCGATTATTTACCGTCAATTTTTTTTAAATAAATTTTTTTGTGGGCGTGGGGGGTGGTCATCGTGACCTTATCACGGCACTGCCTAGCGGTGGCGAAATTGCACAAATGTGGGGAAGATCGGATGGGAAAAGAAGAGCGGTCCAATCATCCCCCGTCTTCTTTTGTCTTTGATGACCCAAATAGGGTAAAGTGGCTCTACTGACATAACATTCCCCCGACCAACTGAGAGGACTCTCTTCCTCACCCCATCCATCGAGTGGCTCCAGTCATCTCGATACAAGATCACCTTTCTTGTTAGCCACACATATTCTTCTTCTTTTTTTTTTTTGTATATACAGCCGGTATCCAATTGGACTTTCTCTAGTTGATTAATTCGAATCGTCCCGGGTCGGTCCATTTAAAGGATTAAGAGGTTTCCGCCGCAAGTGAGACTCGAACTCGAATTCTCACATTGGAATAATGAGCGCCGAATTACTCGACCATTCCTACGGTGGATATTAGCCACACATATTCTCGAAAAGGAGATTGACGAGAGGCGAGCGCGCACACACACACACACAGCTGGTGGAGCTTGCACCCTCATCCTCTCTCTGTCCCCCACAACCACCCCCACGCCCCCATACACCCATATTTATTTATTTATTTAAATTAAGAATTACCATAGAAGTTCGGTATTTTGTTTTTTTTATTTGAATCATATATATTTTAAAATAATTATTCAAGTCATATACATTTGGATTTCATAATACAATTCTAATTCTAACGGTTCATCGACGTAGTATGATAATATTTTGGTAAATTGCTCGTATGGCAAAATTCGACCGATGTGGCGTGATGACGTGACCAAAAAATTATATCGGCATGTCATGTTAAGTGAAGTTGATAAATACCACATTAGCGAATCGTTGAAATTAAAACTCAATTATATTAAAGAATCAAATATATATCACTGAAATAAATATTTTAAAATATATAATCATTCATTTAGTTAATGATGCATGGCAAGCATGAGGCGCCATGTTAAATGATGATAAGTATATACATTGAGGAATGAAATACACGTCGAAGAGTGATGCAGTGAGCGTGGCGAGATGAGAGTCGCGGTTCGGAGGCTCGTTCGTCTGTAAGAATAGCGAGAAATTTGACATGGATTGGACAAAATTCCCAACCCGATAAGAGCATCAATTTAGTAGGTCTATCAACCAGAACATGTGTAAGGTATGTGACACTGATTTTGCAACTGCATTTTTTTAGTTTTTAGGAGGAACGCTAACTAATGTGTGGTTGTTGGGCTCATCATTAGGTTGAGTAATTATTATGTTCTAACAAGACAAAACTATTCCCCAACCGAGTAAGATCATCGGGAGACGGCTGCGGGCCAGTGCAAAGACAATCCAACGATAATTTAGAAGTGAAAGACCGAGAAGATAACTCAGCCAAGTTATATTGTTCAGGGATGGCAATTATGTCCCGCCCCGCAAGACCCGACCTGGCACGATATGCTTAGGGCCGGGTCAGACCCACCCTGCACACGAGCTGAGGGCGGGGTCTTGGTATGGCTCGTGGCCCGTCCTGCCCCGCCCCGCCCCGCTTAACCCGCTTTAATATTGTTCCTCTTCCACTGTAGCAATGTGTCGAGGCTTCATCGGGCGGCCGAGGCATCACGCACAGGAAACAGACAAATTGAGTTAAGGCCGGTGCGCTAATTAGATAATAAAATTAAATAGTATATTAATAAAATAAAATAAAATAGTACTGATTAGATGTCAAAATCAGCCTCTCTCGAGCAAACCTTAGCAAACAATCACCCACAAAAAAAAAAACCCAACCATTTAATTAATAAACATATCTTGACAAATAATATATACTCATAGCAAGCATCTTGCGGGTCATCTCCCGACTTGGGAGAGTACGGATCTCTCGTGGAGGAGGCCGCCTCGGCCATATCCACTTGTGTGGCATCCTATCCACCCACCGGGAAGACTTAAGGGGGGCCGAGTGTCTTCCAGACACTTGCACTTCCAAAAATACCCTTCCCTCTAACACCCTCGAAATCATCTCCAACCCAACAGGTGACATTGGTTTAGAATATAGAAAATCACGTGTATCATGCTTGTGTGTGTTCAACCGACCGCACCTATTAATTAGTAAGAATAGCTAGTCGACTGTGGGGCGGTTGATCGGGCCATCGCTGACCACACATAAGTACTTTACTTGGGTGATATAATATACCACGATTAGTTGAGAAGGATGCTCTGAGATAAGATCTACCGGCCAATTATCAGTTACTTTTCAAACTTATGGCCAGCACAGTTGCATCCAACCAATCGGTCCTAACCGACTGCTGCTCGAAATCATGGATTTTCTCGATTCACAGTACTCGAATTCGATATCTTATTTATAAGAAATAAACATTAAATAATCCCAACCGACTAATCACCATATAATTGAAATATTTTATGCGAAATTCATATATAAATCAACATATATATAACGAAAAACAATAACAGGGAAGGAAGAAAAAACAAAGAGAGAAAAATGGACGAGCATGTGAAAGATGGTCGAGTGAAACCTAATGATCATAATCAAGCGATGATTCCATGAGGTACGGTGACTCGATGAATTGATCGATCGTGACCCAACTTGTATAATTGTGTCGACGAGTAAGTGTCATTGCCACTAGGGATGTGGCACTATTATTGTGCATGTCGTTATCGGGGCAGGCTTGAGCCTATTAGACACATCATGATGCAACTGCGAAGATGGGAATACCAATGTATCGATAGTTCGCCCGTGCTTGGGCTCTTGGTCATGGAACTGGGCTGCTGTCCAGTCCATGGAACCCTGATGGATTTCTTAGGGTTGGAAGGATTTGGCAATGCGGCTGGCGCACCGAATAACCAACCTTGATCAACTGAGATGGAAGCTTTGACTCATCCTGGATCCAAACAGGCCGGCAGGCGAATTCCAGGAAAGGTAGTCCCGATACGTACTCTGTCTATTGAAACCATTGATTGCCGCCCCCCATCATGCTTATCACCTTGCGAATCGAAAGACACCATAGAACAATTTTTGAACCGTGAGACGATTAAATTGCTTGACCCATATTTCCAGAGATGCCTCCTTGTAACAGTCAATGAGGAAAGCAAATATTCTACCATCTCTGGCAGATTATGGCTCCTGGAAATTTTCAAAAAATTGACCTGCTCTTTCAGGCCTAGAAGTACTGGGAAAGCTCAGTTTGCCTAACAGGCTCAACTCGACATCCCCTTCACTGCTGAGAGGAACCTTGTGGTGCGGAACTCTGGATACCGGCCCCATCCCCGGAAGAAGATGACGAGGTCTGTCCAGATCCCATAGCGCCAGAGGGCCCAGAACCTTGGGGTCCTGCTGGTCCAGCTGGCACTGGATGCTGATAATGCTGACGTGGCATCGATGACTGGTAGCCCGGCTAATACTGCTGCTGGCAGGGCATAAGAGGAGGCATATATCCATACGGAGGAGGATAATAGTTATGAGGGTAGTAATGGCCAAGAGGTGGAGGCGGCGGAGGCATGGTTCGATAAGAGGGCCCAGGTTCACTCTCCGCTGGCCCACCGGAAGAAGAAGATCCCTCTTGAATCGGGACAAGGGCTCCCATCCTTTGGGGATCCATCGAGGGATAGCATGCTCTCTCCTGCTGAGGTGGAGGTGGAACTGGAACATTGCTAGTACCCATTTAGCCCTGCTGATGCTGTGGTATCACTGCCCTCGGAAGCATCCCGCTCTGTGCCACCTGCCTTGCTGCGGCCTCTCTGAACTTTCAGATTCTGGTTTAGAAGCCTGAGGACATCCCCACATGAGCTTCAGCCTCAGCCCTTTATGACCAGCTTGTTGGAGAGCTCCTCTGCAGCCTTTTCTGCTCCTTCTCAGGTGGTGTAAGTCACAAAAGCGCATGCCCGTTGTAGGACTGTTCACACCGACTCAATCTCACCATGGGCGTAGAAGTGTCCCCCAGGTCTTGCTCAGTAACCCTAGCATCAAGCCCACCCACATACAGAGTTTTGATGCCCTTGTCCTCAGGGGGGTCCGAGGATGGCATTTCACCCGCCTTGTTCAGTAGCTTAAGCGCCACGGGATCATTCACCCTGTCAATAGATTAGGGAACTGAATTAGTAAAATAATCACCGCCTAAAATTTCAGACCTCCAAAAAAAAATCCCTAAAATTACTCCATGCATCCCTGGTTTTATTGACACAATAAAGAATCCCAACAGAGTTACAGTTGCATACACAACTAAAGGCCCGTATGTTTAACTAAAAGCATACACTACAACTAATTTACCAGTTGTACACATTCTAAATTCTTGATTTTTCAGGTTCAGCCCATATGTTTTTAGACAATCTAAAATGCGACATTTTTGCATTTAAGAGAATGCCCTGAAAATGATATGCAGTCTTAACAAAGAAAGCACAAGCAAACATCTGGGGTGGACATGCGAAAGCACTATGAAATCTTTAAAATTAGCAGCTTAACATAGAAAATTTCCATGATAAATTCCATATGGTACACTTATGAATTCATACCAAAAGGACGATGGACATACCCATAGTAATGGTCTTTTATGTTTTGTTGCGACAATTCTCCAGTCACTAGCATCTCATGCCTATATGGACACTCTGCACCTCTGGTACACTCACCCCAAATGTAAAAGCTACACACATGAGCTCCGTTCCTTTTGTGATATGGACTTGTCCGTTGGGCCGGACTTTGCCATACGAGGATTCATAATCCAACCCAGCTCTGGCCTGCAAACCAAGTAAAGAATTTTGTAAAAATAAGCGCAGTTGCATGTTTGAGCAATGATTACCAAAACAACTTAAGAAAATTATAAAGCAATTTGTACTGTTTAACTAGAGGTGCTCAAATAAGGTGCCATTAACATTATGTTTATGTAATTCCTTTTTTCATGTTTACTAGAGATCTGCTACAAGTCTCCCTGTGTTCAGAGCAGTATCAAAGAGAAAATTAAAATGGTATCATAAAAAGATCATCAATTTGAAAAGTATATGGATGTACTAGGACTGCTGCAATCCAGAGTCTGTACTTGATACAGAATATGTGATGTGTATGCCATCACTCATATTGGATAGCATTGGATTCCTCACAGCTATTTGAAATCATAATCAAAGACAGGATTTGTATCTCATATAGTTCGAACTTGTTTAATTTTGAATTGGGAGAAAGTTGAAAAATGTTCTTTGATTCAAGAGGTGCATGCTTCATTTGTTCTAAGTAAATGATCTAATTGCCATTGGCATGATTATTCAGGAAAAAAGTAGACAGATATACCAATATCCAACACTCCACATGAATGACAGAATTCACTTTACTGAAATGAAAAACAAACAGCAGGAATATAAACTTCTAACTCCTTAAAGTTGTAGAATCGGAACATTGCATAAATATAATAGTCTTTGAGATGGGAAGAGTTAGAGCGAAAGTGAGCATACCCTACGATCATGCTCCTCAGCAAAGTATTCCCTGTTGACATCACTCTTGGGAATCGCATCATTTGTATTGATGGATAAAGCAGTGTCTCAAACTTGAACTGGCAACCCATATTCAAGATCTAGGCACACTTGACAGACATTTTTCAACTTACAACATTTCTGACAAATCTCTGTTTTCTTATATCTTGCATCCTGACCAGGTCTCCACTAAAAACTGTGAATAGTCGCTGACAGATCTTGCACTCCTTGTCATATAAAGCTCTGGTCCAAAATGGAAGGCATGAATTGTCAGACAGAATTCTGACTGGGTGAGAAAGAGACATAAAACCTCGAAAATTCTGCTTCAAGTAACAGCTTAAGGCACTAAAGCAATAAAATCTAAACTTAATAAAGGTTCTAAGGCTTGATTTATGAGCAAAAAGGATTCATTAGACCTTTACCGAAAGAAGATGAATTTTCAGACTCCTATACACTGATACAAAGAAAACATTACATTCTGCTACGGTGGTCATATTTAGTTATGTCAACAGCTATTCTTTCGACAAGTGAATTGCCCTGAGGCTTGAGCTGTCGGCAGTAAACCAATTTGCTCACCAGATTCTTTTACAGGAAAAATGACATCAATATTTCAGTAGCATTTTATCTTCCGGACAGGAAGCAGAAGATTTATGCTTGGATATTCAACAGAAAAGCACTATTCTTTTGTAGGTGGATTTCATCATGAAAGAATGAACAAAATGCAGATATACTTCTGATAAAAAAAAAATCTAACTTATCCCCCAGAATCTCTAATATTATACAGCAAAATGATGAATAAGATCAAGAAAGCAGACATATACCATGCGAACATATGGATTATCCCCTGAGCAAGATTCACAGATGATAGGAAAATCTGACCACTTCCATCCATCAGCTTCTGCATCCCTCAACAGCCTGTGTGCCATGAATAATAGCCTGCATCGAGATATTCACTAATAGTTACAATGCACTTGTCGCATCAGATAGCACAGGTTTTCTTTTTTCTTTTATTTTTTCATGCTAGTCAAATCAAATAGCATGAACAAATGACGCCAATCGCATTCTCATTGGGGATCATCATGTGTAGTCCTGGTATCTCAGGGAGCGGGTACTTGATCAGGAGGGAGCTCCTGAATTTCGCCACGTGCCTCACAGTCCCCCTCCCCATCAACTTCAGAACTTAAGGAAGCAGCTCAAGTGAATCGACCAAAAGAAAATATCTTGGGAACCACATGAACAAATCAACTGATACCCAAATCAAACACGCACATATACAGAAAGCAAAGTTAGAAGACATGAACTGCCACAAACTCAAAACAAGAATCTTATGGTAAAAATGGCAGCCAACCCATGAATACAGAGAAAAGTCACCATGAACACGATACGAGGACATCAAATTTCACTTATGACGTCAATTAGAGATGCCAGCGTAGATAAAACAAGAACCCTATTCACACAAGCGCCTTGCATATTAACCCCATTCAAAGAAGTAGAAAGAAAAAGACGAATATCTTTTCCTCCCGAAAGGGGCGACACAAAGCAAGTCCTTGAGGACAATTTCGGACACAATTGTGGGGAATATACAGAATCTCTCCATAACATCAACCGAATCACCAATCGGGAAAGAGAACATTCCCAACTGCAAAACCCTTGAGCGAAGATTCGTATTTCTTAACTATCTTACTTCAGCAGTGCTGCAAAGGGGTGGCTTCAGGGGCGGAAGAAGGCGGATGAGAGTGAGGAGCAAGGTGGGGCAGGGAGGGGAAGGGTAAAGCCAATTCGAGAGATCTCGAGGACGACGAGAAGCAATCATATTTCAGGGGAAAAAAAAGGACTCTATAAAAAAAACAAATCCATATATTTAGATAATGGTAAAGAGATATTGTCATATTTATATTTCCATACATTTCATTCTGGGTATTACACAGGTTACCCAGAGGATCTCAGGACATCACGTTGATCGGTTCTACACAGAGTTGATCCATCTCCTTCACGAAGGTCATCCTCTGGTCTTTGCATTTTCGATTAGATGTTTCTTCAGCTGATTGTCTCTTCTTCTCACGATCAACCGAATCAGTGTGTCTGAAGTACGGTTTGCTCATGGTTCATGCGTTTAAGAACGAGCTCGAAAATGCTGGGCAGGACACTGGTATTGCAGAAACTAGTCCACATTGTCCAGCACGATGGGTACTAACGCTAAACTAAGTGGAGGAAGGGCTTCACTTCATCCATCATCTATAACCAAGAAATCTAAGTTCCATTATCATCTTATATTACTTATTCACTCTTAATCTTTCTAATTCATAAGTCCTCTCTATATCCAAAAATGAAAATTTAATATATATTCAGTTACTTATGAGAAATTTACACAAAAGGTTTCCATATCTTCTATTCTCTCAAGCCAAGCGAAAATGGATTTAGAGAATTTTTCATGAGTCATGGAAACAAGTTATTAGATCCAAAGTGAACACGACGGTGATAGTTCGACTTTGTTATCCATGCTCACTGTGTCAAAGATTAGAGATCTGATGAAATGCGTAGTTTTAACTCGATGCAAAATAGCCATTTATGTCCTCCCTAGTACTGGTTGTTGCAGCAATACCTTCAATCCCGATTCATCGAATTTTCCATACAACAAAACCAACAGAATACCTTTCAAACTCTATCTCCTCCTTTTCCATCTTTTCTCATTGCAGGTGAAGTTGCTTAGACATCATAACACTCTGTGAAAGTAGCTCACCTCTAGGACCAAATCACTCTCTTTTGCTGGCACGGTTCCGATTCTCGGCCCCGTTCCGTACACCCTAGTTCTACTTCTCGGGATCTTTCTGCAAGTCTGACTCGCTCCTTCTGTTAAATGATCTCTCATTTATAGTATCCAGCAGGGGCCTCCAAGCCTGAACCGATCTCTGCGACCTGTAGCCCATCGAGCCGATCTCTGGCTCATAGAACCGCGTTGGGCTCCTTCCCGGAGAGCCCATCGCCACGTTCGACAAACCAAAGCCTCCCGCCGGTGACCTCATGGGACTTGCTCCGGGACTGCTGATAGGAGCCCTGCAATCAGGTCTCTTGGAATTGGCCTTCTCGGTGAGCTTCTTCACAAGAGTAACCAAGTTCACCGGGGACACGTCGGGCTGGAGGGTCGAGACAGGGAGCAGGAAGTACAGCTGGCCGAGCTCGAGCTTCGAGTGCAGGTTCATAGGCTTCGAGAAGGGGGAGAGGAGCTGGGCAGGGGTGCAGATGAAATGCTTGGGGGGCTTGGAAGTGATCAACTGGTTGACAAAGACCGGGTGATCGAAGTCCTCCACGAGCCCACTGAGATGAACGATCCTGACATTGTTGTTGGGTGCGGTTTTTGCCTTGCTGGGAGAGGAGAGGCAGCTTCCCATGTCGATGTTCTTCCTCCCACTTGGAGAAGAGACTGCTGACGATCCGGTTTTGCAGAAGGGATTGAATCTGGAGAGGTGGGAAGTTGAAGAAGGATTGATCTTTCACTTGGGACGAGGAACTTCAAGCGGGTGTTGCGTGTGCGTTTATTTGTACTTCCGGTGGAGGACATTAGCAGAGAAGACTTTCACTCGATTTTCATTCTTTTATTCTTTAATTTATCTAATATTTCCTCCTCCTTCTATGCGCAAATATTCATTAATCCAATCCCAGCTGGACAACATTAAATTCTCTCACCCATTAAAAAAAATTATTAATAAGATTTAATTTTTATTTTTATTTAAATAAAAAATACTCAACCCACATCATTTATTTTCCCTTTTATTAATAAATATTGAAAGAGAAAATTTTGTAATGAATTATATGTATAAATTTTGAATTTAAATATTATAAATAAAAAATATTTACCTGAAAAGATTTTTGTGTTTGAATGAGTTAATATATTATGTAATTATATATACATATAAATGTAATGTGACATAAATTTGCATTATTTAGGATTTATAAATTGAGGTGATGTGTATTGGAAATTTTATTTATTTATTAATTCTTGACTTAGTCCACGCTGGAGGCCCCTTTCCTCATAACACAAGCAAGCTAACGTGTGTAAGCTCAAATAATTAAAACCCACAAATGAATTTATCGCAATCAATTGTCCCATTGTGGAAAGTTTCAAAGCGAACAGGATGAGTCTTTTCAGACCATGTCGATTGATGTCACATCATCGTGTACGGGCGGCTAGACTTGGTCGACACGGCACATACAGTTTCTTCCTCCACCGCTTATCGGAATTGAGATTTGGGATCGCAGGAGTGCAAGGTCGATTACGCCTGTGAGGCAACGAGCACGGCGGTACAAGGTCCAGCCGGTCAAACGACTTGATTAGTTGACTCCTTTTTTTTCTTCTTCTTCTTCTTCTTCTTCTCTTTTTTTGGCTAGTGAAGTTACGAAGCCGGTCTGCATTGAACCAATCGTGATTTTCCACGAAACGTACGAGATCGGGGTCTTGTTTCGGTCTTGTTTCTTTCTGTGAAACCAGCATCAGTCACCCATCGAGTGGGGAAAAAGAGTGATGGCAAGCTTTGTCGTGACCGGAAGACGTCTGGTTTGGGCGAGGAAAATTTTGCATCAAAGGGGTTGACTGACTGACTGGCTTGAGGAGACCGATGCTTTTGTTGAAAAGCTCCGTGGCCGTGGGTTCAAAGCCTCTCCTGTGACTCGTGGGGTCCGATTCTACCTTTTGAGTGGTCAAAGAATTGAAGTACCAACAGGGGGAAAACTTCGATGGCCCGATGTCTCTTCCCGGATCTCATAATTGAGCTATATAAATCGAGAAAAATCTGTTGAGCGGACAAGCTTTCGGGTATCACACTTTAGAATTCAAAAAGGGATCTTAGGTAGCAAAGCTAACATGGAATGACTCAGGTCAATCCTTATCTTGAGAAAACTCCAAATTGGGATGACTTTTGGCCAGTCCTAGCACTTGACCGAGTTCCAACCAACTAGCACACGGGAGAGATTAGAAAATGAATCGGTGGTGGAGTTTATATTTTTAGGTGGAATTTTATAATCGAACTTTGTCACCAATTTTACAGTTTTACCTCTATTGACAGATCTTCTGATCTGGAATAAGAAAGAAAACAAGCATGAATATGACCCAGAAATCCGGATTCAGTTCCAAAACATTGTTCATCGTCGCAGCAGCAAAGAAGAACACTATATTAAGCCGTAAAGGGCAAAGATGCACAATTTTAAGTTACAAAACTTAAGCCATAAAAATGAACTGAGGAATCCTCCATGTTCATATCCCTCATGAATCCCATCCAAATGGGCAGCAATAGATAGCACTGGCACATTTCACCCCATCCCAAATGGAAGAACTAGCAAATCACTAGCCTCCCTGACATACAGACCCTCTTTATGGCTCTGGAGATTTTGCCCTCATACACGAGATATGTGGTTGGGGAGATTACTGACCCTCCGCAATGCAGAGGCTACACAGCCTTCTGAGGGTGTCAAATAATCGACCAAAAGAATACAGTCAAACAACCAAAAATAGTCGAGCTCAGATTGCGGTGTAGTTCGAGAACAGATCCAGCAGCTTTTCCAGAGCTTCTGGGTAGAATTTCCTCGCGAATAAGTAGCAGGGCCGCCTCACTCCATTCCAAAGGCAAGGCTTTACTTGCTCTTCGTGCTGAAAGGTTCGTAAACAATCAGTATCTGCAGTTAGAAATTATCTACAACTTGCACAAAGAGAAAACACGTCCCATGACGGTCCATAAATGGTTTCCATACCTTCTTGTCACTTGTTACATGTATACTTACATCAATAGACTGCAAAATAGAGAACCACGAAGATTGGTTAATTGTGTTAGTAAATCAACTACCAACCCTTGAACAAAATGACATCTGCAGGTCAAAGCTAAAAACACAACCACATAATCAAGAGTTCATTCATGTCAGAATATCCAATGGCCCAAAAAAAAAAACCTGTTTGATCAGTCACTAACATTTGCAGCACAGATATTGAAGGGAATGACAGGTTTAAACACAGTTTACATTTGGTAGCTCAAAAGCAGAATTGGCACCTCTAATCTAGCAATTCTTCATAGACACAAAACCACATTAGACAAGAATTTGCTCACATGAAAGGAAAAGATCATGTATACCGTTATATTCTTTAAAAGCTCGTAGCTGATGTCCTGAGCTCTGTATGACTTGGGATGCCACTTTCTTTCAGACCAATCAACGTTTGTTACGGACCAAGTTGCAATCCCATCGGGATCAACCATCTGAAAGTACAAAATGCATGAATACTCATTTCAATCTGGCTTATCCATTAGGAAGTTTCTGTTGATCTCAATGAGGAAAGTTTATTTTTCTCACATTAAAGAAAGTTGGCAAGTAATGTTCATCAGCAATGCAGTTCTTGCCCTCAACACCTGGCTGTAATTTTAATAATGAAGCACCTACATCAGTTGCACTGCTACTACAAAACAAAATTGCTGTTGTATAAAAATCATTAACTGGATAAGGATATTCTTCACATCTCTCAGGAAATAAAGGTCAGGAAAAACAACAGAGAAGAAAGAGCTTCAATAATTGACATATTAAAGTTGAGAAGCATAATTGACCTTACAATAGTCTCGGAATTTCGAGTAGTATAAATGATCAGCCATAACAATCAAGGCATGCTGCCGCTTCATGGTGAACCACTGCATAGAGAATTCAGCACCACTCAAAAACCCAATTAATATGTCTAACAGATACTATTATGTACAACACTTGTACTTCTGCTCCAGTCAAACACAGATAATTGCTTGTTTAGAAAGAAGATACCTGGGCACCCTTTCGGAAGTCTTTTTTCTCAACTTCAGGTAGCATGTGCTCTGAATATCTGCCATTTCCATGCGGTCCAGGATCATAGAAGCTGAATAGGAGCAAAAAACCACCAGCGAGACAGAGAATAGTTAAGCTTATGTTCATGCACAACAGAGGTTAAAGATGTAAAAGAGAGTAGCTTAAAGATTATGCCCAGCTGTCCAAAAAAATGATTAGTTACATTTCTCTCAATTTCATATTCATGCAAATTAGTTTCACTTTATATTTATATAATGCTGAACTAGTTTATTTTCAAATTGGATCTACTCCTATATACAGGTAGCAGGTTTTCTCATTCATCCTTTAGATTTTTCTCCAATTAAATACATTCCACGCTTTAGATATCAGCTAATTTCAAAATATTCTAGTTTCAAGCATGAAGTATGAGTGAATAATCATACAGTTATAGGGAGGAAATAGCATTTACCAGTCAATGAAGCTGATGTTTGTGTGCATAAGATAGTCATAGACGTAGTCAAAAGTATGCAATGGCACACAGCTACAAATAGAGAGCATGTGTAGTTAGAATTCTGTGCTACTATGTGTGTGTGTAAGAGAGAGGACAGAGAGAGTGCGGAAGGGAGGGACAGACAAGGAAATGGATTAATTACCTATCAGAAAGTAAGATAAAGTGTTGATTATCGGGATCTTTAAGAGCATTAGCCAATAAACGCTTCTCAGCGTCAACCATGGAAATTTTTCCCCAAACTACCTGCATATAGAAATTGTATCAATTCCACAAATTCGAAAGGCATAATAATAACAGTGCCTTGAAACTGCTCCAAGAAATCAATCTTAAAATTGCCGAGGAAAATCATTGTCTAAATTGACAGCGATCACCAGCATAAACAATAATGAAGAAGGTCCTAGCATTAAAAAATTCAGTCACGAACCTGCTCACTGCGTATATCACTATTTACAAAGTATCGGCTAACATGTACTGGCTTTCCTTTTGAGGAGTGCACGTAGACTGTAAATCTTCCTTCATGACCCTGCCAAGTAAAAAAAAAGTTAATTCAACAATGAACATCATACATCAATTTTCTTAAATCAAAGATACAAGAGCCTCACATGAAAGAATCTGTCCCACAACATCTCAAAAGGGAGTGAACCCAGGCTCAAGAACATGAAGGCTATCTTCGGTGTTCTCCTTTCAATTGGAGGATTACTCAAGATATCTCTAATAACAACACGAGATATGATCTCTTCATCAGTGAACTCCCTCACAGGAACAGGTGGAAGCCAATTGGATAGAACCTTGCAGCCTCCAGAAGAGAATATGTAGCAAGCAGAGCTTCTTTTTGGAGGGTAAACATAAGCACAGATGAGGAATAAAATAACAAAAGAAATTAAGATTATGATCCAAACAGGCTTCTTTAATTGAGTCCGGGCATGGCGATGCCCAGATAAAAACTTAAGCTCGCCCATGCCTAATCTCCAACCCTTTGCTGTCTTCATTCAGAAGAAGACCTCGAGTTAAGGCATCAGCACTGAATTATCTCCTCACAGCATGCCTCATATATTTTTCCATATATTTAGGCGACCAAGCCAAGCTGCTACCAGGATTTGGAAATGCAACGTTTCACCGATTGTATACTGTATCGATCAACCCTGAAATGCAGCAACTAAGTCAGGATGAGGGATTTGAGGGCAGACAAAACTGGGCAGGCAAACAAGTTGTGATTAAGCAATTTTTCTAAACAAGGAGAAAGCAGAGATTCCTTCTTCCTCCTGCCAAAAAAAAAAAAAGAGGGCAATTTCCAAGGAATGGATTCTGCCCCACTGATAGAACATTGCAAAAGGGAATTTTTGAGACGAGAGAAAGAGAGATAGAGACTGAAACCTTAGTCCTGCATATCATTTCTCTACGTTACAGGACAAAATTTGGATCCAGCTTAGAAGCAGGAGTTTTAGGAACCAAAAGCTCATTCACAATTGGTCTATGAGTAGCTCATTCCACAATGACCTTCATCTTCCCACGGATTCAGACAAAAAGAAAATGTAGCAGCACATGGAAGGTGCTTCCAAAGATCAAAGGACTAAACAGCAAAATTTCACCTCGAGATGGGATTACTCGGATGCACAGATATCTACTTCAAACATCACTACTCAAAACCAACCCATAATTCGAAACCAATAAACAAGAAACCTAATAACTTCTGGATCAGAGCCAAAACAATCCTAGTAGTTTACATTTCAGAGCAATTCAAAAGCAGCTCAAACATCTAAATTCCCAATCCAAATCCGAATCACTACAAATCATTGCTTACTCCTATCAATTTCGTTCGCTCAACCCCAATTAAACAACAATAAAACAGAACCTCACATAAGTATTGCACACCAGAAAGAAATGCCACTTCCATTTCTATCAATTTAAATCCAAACAGAATTAGAGCGCACACCTGACAGATTGACGAGGTGGGTCTACAAAAGTGACTCAGAAAAAGATCCCCTTTCTGAGCTAACCCCACAAATCTTGATGCCACGATCTAATGACCCTTCTCCAGCTTCAAAAGGTTGTTGGTGTTCCAGGATTCAGGGCGGGCGCAGCAAGAATTAGGACCCGAATGCCGATAGGAGGACCAAGACAAGAGACCAATCAAACTACTAGGATTTATGCGTTCTGTGCACTGGACGTCTGATCATGTTTCTTGATTCCTGAGCGACGATTCGTTGGTGCGGCTGTTGGCGTGTGAGTCGGAGCAGTCAAATTTCCTATTTCTGATATCTCTCCAAGTCTAAGCCATTTTCACTTATTTATGGAAATTAATGTTAAGAATCCGAGTGAAATCTTTTATAAATGTAGATATGATGGTCGGGAGATTAATCATGGATTTTCAAAATTTTTAATTTTCTAATTTTGCGGTCCAATAGGACAATAGGGATCATAATTGATTCCCATAATCTTAAATCACAATTTCGCTAATTGTTTTATTTTTGGACAGTTCAGTTGATAATTAATAAATAATCTAAATGGAGTAGTTTATTAATTCCCACATGCGTATCTTATAATACGGTCACGATCAATTATTCATAAAATTATATGAGGAATACTTTGATGACGAGATTTGACCTCTCAAAAACGGCACGGCATGACACGACATAAAAAAAATCGTGCATGAGCCTGGATTTTCGAACCACCAGTAAAAAAAATATTTAAAATAAAAAGAAAATGATGATAAATTTTCTTAAAATAGTTAATTATATATGAATATTTATATTTTAATAGTTGCTTTAATATTTTCTTAATGCTAATACAATGTTTAGACGAATTGCTTAATTATATAATCTGAAAGCATAATTTTTAAAATTGGATCGGACCGAAAATCAGTTAAAGCATGGGTTTATGGGTCGAACTGAAGGTTTAATGAATCAAACTGTGTATTTAATAATATAATATTACAAATAAATTGGTACAATACCATAAGTTGACAATGATTTATAATAAAAATTCATGATATAACCATTATATTAACAACAAGTTTAACATAAAATATATATGTAAGTTTGTAAAATAAAATATGTATATTACAATGAATTTTTATTATTTTTAATTTTAATTATATTAGTTTTTTCACCGGTTCAATTAAATTTACAAGTCAGACATGAAACAGGTCGGTTTAATTGGAATTAACCACATTTTAATTGCAAATAAATTAAATCTAGAAACTGGACTGGGCGAGCGGGCGATTCCCGATCAAACTAGTTGAACTGGCCTACCTAATCCGGTTTTTAAAATTATGTATGAATTTTTTATTTTGAAATATTAAAATATATTTATTTTTAAATATTATTGTTCGATCGAAGCTGAGATTTCCTTGCCGACGGAGATGGTGGATCATGCCAAATTCACAGTGCCAGCCCGAAGGCGAGATAGGATTTTTAAAAAACAAAAAAAATAAAAATAAAATTTGTCGTGAAACAGGGAATGACGAGAGGAGTCGTCCACGAGAAGGAGCCGACGCCGTGAGTAGTGACTCAGGGCGTCGGCTTCTCATACTAATTATTGCCGGATGCGACACGTTTCGGCGGCGAAGGACAATTCATGGGACTCTCCCCAGACAAAGCAAAATTCCCTTCCGTTTATCATCACATCATTGTCGAATCTCTTCAAAATCGATGCTTGAAATTAATGTTTAAAATAGAGTACAAGTCGAAGGGTATCCAAAACAACCAATTAATGCAGACAAGATTGACTTTTTTAATCATCAAAATCAATAAAAAAAAGATAGTAATACGATAAAAAAAATTAATTAAACAATTTTTTGGTCAAAATTAAACATTTTTGTTCGGACTAAATTAAGTGTATATATACATGTAATACATATGGTTTAGACTAGTTTATGGTCACTAGAAAAATTTCCATCAATTCTCTTAATTTAAAATTTATTTCTCAATTTATAATAATTCTATTAATTTTTTCTCCAATCATAAAAATATTTAATTGACGGCGTTCGTGTTCGCATCCCAAAGTAAGTTCTAAACTTTATTGCTTTTTTTTTTTTACTTTTATATTTGATATTTCTTGATATATCCGCATGCCTTTATTCGAGGTTTTTTTCTCTTTTTTTTTCAAATTCTTTAGATTTTTTAATTTCCAAAATTTGCATTTAATCCCATAATTTTTAAAAAAGGATCGAGCTAGTCGGTTTGACTAATTAATAAGAATTAGCCATTCACCTAATCTGATTTTTATAAAAAAATTCAATTGAACTTTTAATGATATTTTTATGGTAAATTATATTGAATTTATGATATTATATAAATTTATTAATAATATTATATTATTTATATTATTTATTAAATATACAGTTTGACCCATTAAACTCTTATCTAACCCATGAATTCATGCCAATACTTGTTTCTGGTTCGATCTGATTTTAAAAATTATGTTTAATCCTCTAAAAAGTTCAATGGGCAATGCATAAAGTTACAAAAAGCTAACCAACATCGCATGCAGGAGACAGTTCGACATCTCATCCACTTAAGCGAGTTCTCGGGTCCGAATACTGTGAATGAAAAAAACTTATATTTGGATGGCTTTACTCCCTTACTGGGCCGATCATAGTCAAATTGGATTAATTAGTGTCCGATGACTTCCGAATATCCATATATACATATAATTCAAAATCATATTTATTGCTAATAATGGACCGTTAAATTAAGGCAATCAGTGCAAGCATATTAAGTTTGAGTTTTTTCCCTTTAAATTTCAAAAAAATATATTATTATCATTATGATGCCTCAGTAATCTGTAAATTACAGTACTCTTCATCATTGTTAATTCCCGAAGTGGTGGTTGCCTTTCAATTCTCCTGTCACCGAGTTCTGTTTCGGTAATGAAAGGCTGGGCCTAGTAGTGGGCCCAATGTTATGGGCTCATAAGATCAATTCAGCCCAACCAAGTGAGGTAAGAGGCCATCGTTGAAATTGGGCCACGAGGCCCATGATGACCCACATTTCAGGGTGACCCGATCCGACGCCTTCTACTTTATTCTTTTTTGGGGTTAAATCCAATTCCCTGCATATAATTATACAATCCAACCAGATTATGATGATCGCAAGAGTCATTAAATTTTTAACCCATTATCTTGAGCCCTAGTGTGAGCTTTCCCCTGTATCGATCCTATCGATCCTGAGCATGTTGATTTATCATTACTTTCACGAACGGACCAAGTCACTATTGATCATAGAGCGTCAGGTTTTGGTTGCCCGTTTCGATTTCGAATCATGTCACTATCCTATCCAGGCAGTTGGGTTATCAATAGCAGGATGTAATCCTAACTCAGCTTTCATTTCAAAGAACAAATACCATTGATCAGCATCATCTCCCAAGCAATCAATGTGAACAAGAGAATATTTGAACTTATGGAAGAAATCCATATGGGCATAGTCCATGACTCGAACTTCTGATAATCATAATATATATTCTTATGTTAATTTTTATCTGTGAGATGTTTCATATTATTATTATTATTATTATTTTCGTATATCATTTTATACCTATAAGTAATAAGAGGTATGGATTCATATTATTATTATTATTATTATTATTGGTTGTCTTGTTTGGAGGATTTTGGAATTATTGGCAGTATGGTGCGATCGATATTGCACAGCAGGCTTCTTTTATCCCATTTTCAATAGAAAATACACTTCCGTCCTATGTCCGGCAATGTTCGACTCTATTGGTATTTTGCTTTTGAGCTCGATTATCTGGTCTTTGGTTGTGGCCTGGTCTTATTTTGGAAACTTAGAAGCATAGTTTTTCAAACCAGACCAAGCCGGCTAGTTTGATAAGAATCGGTCATTCACCCAGTCCGATTTCCAAGAACAAAGCTAATTACATTGTAAATGCGGTCAACTTCGATTGAACCAATCGGTTCCTAGTCGAACTTACAAACCCAATTGAACCAGTAAAAAAATCGGTCAAGTTAAAATAAAATAAAATAAAAATATTATAATATATTTATTTTATTTTACTATACTTATATTTATATTTTATATTAAATTTGGGGTTGATATGATCGTCATATTAATATTTTTTTATTATAAATTAGTGTTAAATTATGGTATTATGTCAATTTATTAGTTACATTATAATATAAATATTATTTATTAAATATACAACTCAACCCATTAAACATATACCTTGACGGTTCCCGGTCCGGTCCGATTTTAAAAGTTGTGCATAGTAGGTGACTTATAATTAGGAGATTTTCATTGTCACCACGGTCGACAATATCATGATTCTCTTTCTGGCTATGTCTTGCCAAGCTATCTCCACCCTCGAATCACTCGTGCGATGGTGGATAGAACTCCCCCGAACTGATCTCGGGGGGCGATGCTCTGTAGTTGTGCAGCAGTCCTTGGAGCAGGCTTCTGCAGATCTCTATATTCACTGGTTCAGAAGAGAAGAATGGCACAAGAAATCCACGCTGCACAATCGTACGTAGGTCGTGAGGCACTGATAGACGACAGTTGCGATGGCGTCAGCCAGGAGGCTACATGTAAACGGAAGACACTGTAGATCAATGAAGTTATCTGTGCGATGTTACAAAAATAATTCGACCTCCGATACCATTAGGGTGTCAGCATTCAGGTATCAGCAAAAGTCCAGCGGCATGAAGAGCTGCAGCGTCCAGGTATCGAATGGTCGACTAACTTCAAGAGATGCTACTTTCTACGAAAGAAAAGTGCTTCAACACGACATAGATGGACTAGATCTCCACGAATCCTGACCCATGAATTTTCAGCTTGGGAGAAAACCCGAAATGTGGCTTGGCCTGGCCGAATCACGATGAATATCTGGGAACCCCTCCTGCAGCTCCGAAAATGACGAGAAATTGAGCAAGATAGAGTCAAGAAATGACTTGCCGAAGGAGTTGATCCTGGCAACTTTTTATGTGGTAGGTAAAGCCGACCCGGCAAGTCATTCTTGACTCAAACTTGCTCCATCTCTTCACAGCAAGCTAGTGCTGCACATTCTGCTATGCCCTGAAAACTTCATCAAATTGTGAAGTCATATAGAGCAGCAGCATGGGAGGCATCCGATGTAATTGGATAGGCTAGATTCTCATCCCCCATGTTGGTATTTCTTATCCAAACAGCTGAATGAGAGTTTCTGCTTGACAAGTTGCCTGTACGACCACTTATGGCATCATAGCTTTGCACATATCATTCATAACTCTGAGCTGAAACCACATTCGGGTTCATTACATTATATCCTAGATCTTCTGGACTGGATTCGCCGCCACTGAGAGATAGCCCACTTTGGATGGAACAAGAAGAGATTATCACTTGTTAGTTTGATGAAGAATACTTAAATCAGTCTGTCTTGAAGAATTTTGAGATGATGAAATGGCATATATGCAGTCTGGATGAGCTTATCCTACCCAGAATCTTTTGCTTTTCCGAGACGACTCTCAGCTTAACTAGCCTTCTTTTGGGGATATCACTACTACAATACGACATTCTAAATATAGGGTATGGGAGGATTCTTATGAAGGAAGGTGCAGTTGGACCAATCTCCAGCCACTCCCGAATTACTTCTTACAAGATCATGACTTAAGTTTATCAGTTACTCGTCAGTTCTTTTCTGTACCTTCAGAATTAATTGACTGTCAGCTCGCTCCGCAGCTACTCATAACTTCATCCGTGTGAATGTTCTCTCTCGTTGCGAAATTTAGACCAGAGGGCTTGTTCGAGTTTAGACCTTCATGTAATGTTCTTCACCCACAAAGAATATGAAGGATCTTTTATAGGTTTATGCCCTCGCAACTTGCTTTCTCTTTAAGCATGGTCGAATTCTTCCAATTCCTGGAATGAACTAGAACTAGATATAAAGATAAAGGGTGGAAAGAGAGGCATCATACCCATTTCGATTTAAAGGTGCATAAGGTGTAATCTCTTGCCTGAATTCGAGAGAAACTTCAAAAATATTTATTCAATATTCATCAATTTTAATTTTCGACCAACTTATATTCTGCTTTCCTTAACACCACATTTTTACTCTAAGTTTTACCCTTCGAATTCAACTTCTAATTCAGAGCACATTTGATTGGAATACATGAGATTGATGTATTTGACTAATAAATTACTTGTATAATAGAATACTAATTTCGACGTGGCCCATAGGTATAGAAGACTTATAAGTAAGAAGAAAAGGAAATAAATATATGGATATGAGAATCTCTTGATCAAGGTCAAGATCATACGAATATTCAAACTTAAATGATCAATCCATTTGATGGTTTTTTTTTTCAGAACATTGAGGTTCCGCAGAATGTGGTGCTGATAACTGCTGGCAGATCGACTCCACACAAGATGATAACTTGAAGACTGGGCTTAGAGGGGTCACTTCTTCCTACACATAAAGATTTTCCCATGATGAAAAGACAAGGGGCACGGGCCTACACTTACCGTTGAAGTATTTACACCATCACAGTTCTGATATGCAGAAACCAGATCACAATATAGACATGGAACCATCCTACCCATAGATCAGTTGGACGATTACAACAGTTTATCATCTGCACTGTTAACCTGGTTACGTCAAGCAGAGCCTCCACAGGATTCCTTCCTTGAGCTCTTCTTGCAGCACCCACCTATCTGATTGCTCTTCAGCAGCACCATGTTCTCCTCATGAATGATGCTCGATTCAATGTCCTTGCCACTCTGAATTGGTTCAGTGAGTCTGAAAACTATTTCTGCATCACCAAGGTTGCTCCCTTCCAAATGCTGAGTAGCAGCGGTAGCAGTACCATTTGTCATGCTGCATTTCTCTCGGGAGCAACAGCCTGCTTCTACTGATATAGCACTTTCACTACTTGAAAAGATTTTAGGAGCCATCACACTGGAAGGTATATTGGGATCAATCATGATGGGTCCACATTGCTCCATGTCTTGTAATGGTGCGTCCACATTTCCTTTTGCAATGCTGCATCTCCCTCGGGAGCAACAGCCTGTGATTACCAATTTCGCATTTTTGCTTCCTGAGCAGATGCTCGTAGCATTCCTAGTCAGACGAATATTTTGGTTGTTCTCTCTGTGCAATACTTCATTCATGCTCGCATCTGGCATTCCTATCGGTTCACCTGAGCTCACAATGCATTTGCTAGAATTCTCCTTCTCACCGCAACTGTTCTCAGAACAGCAGTGCCTTGACTTGCACGAAACCAATTTTGTTTCATGTTGCTCGGTCATACAGCAACATATTTCACAAGTAACCTTTTCTTGTAAGCCCTTTCGCTCAAGGGAGCACTTTCCAGACTTGCAACAAGTCCTCTGTCTTTGACTTCCAAGTACTTGAGCTTGAGGAATATAGCATGAGTCCTCTATAACGAGAGAAGAACTTGAATTTTCTCCACCACAGCAGTTACTCTGACTTTGACCCAAGGAGATCTCATCAGCATTTGGGTTTTGTGCAATTGTGAAAGGAGATCTTCTACAGTGTTCTTGTCCAGGTTTATCTCCATGATTCTCCCGTAAAAGGAGCATACTATTTAGGATCACAACCAGGCATGTCCCTGTATCAGCCAGGACTGCAGCCCAGACAAGTGGGTAGCCCACAAAGGCCAGGGCTAGGATCACACCCTTCATAAGTACGGATATTATGACATTTTCAATTACTTTCCTCTGCCCTCTCCTAGCGAGGATCACAGCTCCTGGGATTTTGCCGATATCATTTGACATGAGAATCATGTGTCCTGTCTCTATTGCAAGTGATGAGCCCGAAATGCCCATTGAGATGCCAATGTCTGAAGCAGCCAAAGAAGGGGCATCATTTATGCCATCTCCCACCATTGCAGTCAGCCCATCCTTTTTAAGCTCTTCGATGATAATCAACTTTTCTTCAGGTAGAAGCTCGGCATAAACTAGATCAAGAGCATTATGTATCTGAAAATAGAAAGATTTGATTTTGTCAAACATTACAGTGTGCAGATCTTGATTTATATTTCTATCAAAATTGAAAGAGAAAGGAGCGATTACTAATATTTCTGTTCATAAACATTGTAGAACAGTACATGATTCTCTGCATAAATTGCAGCTTCTAGGGTATCCCCTGTGAGCATTGCAGTCTTGATATTGAGCGACTTCAGCTGTTGAATTGCTTCAGTAACACCAGTTCTACATTCATCTGAGAGACTGAACATCCCGACAAGAGTTGCTCCAACAAAAACATATACAACAGTTTTCCCTCCCTTTGGGTGGGCACGCAAAATTGGAACTGAAAGATTTATGAAGAAGAATTATAAAAAATTGTCGAGAAATAGAGGGACAGTTCAAAGCTCGAGTCCAGTGGAGCAACAACCAAAAGAAGAGGTTAGTTGTTTTACCAATTTCAGATCCTGCTTTGATGGCAATCCTTTTGCTCCCTATGAAGACATCTCTCCCATCAATCTTTCCATAGATTCCTTCACCAGGAAAATTCTGGAAATCTTTAACATCATTTGGCCTTGGTTCAATTCCAAAGGACCTCGCATATTGTACTATTGGAGCTGCTATTGGATGGCTCGACTTGCTCTCAATGCTCGAGACCCTTTATTTTCATTTTACACAGTTAATATACCATGCTCCTGTTTTTCCTGTAGGCTTTTAAGGCCAAAGGACAAACTCGTAAAAATAAATTTGCAGTTTCTTACCAATACAGCAGAGTCTCCAAGGTTACTTCTGCATGAAGGGACTGAAATTCAGACACAGAGAATTCACCTTTAGTGATTGTGCCAGTTTTATCTAAAGCTACAGTCTTCATCTTCCCCAGTATTTCGAGATAGTCTCCTCCTTTGACCAAAAGACCATGTTCTGCTGCCTTTGTCATGGCACAGAAAGTAGCCACTGGGGTGGACAGGATCAAGGCACACGGGCATGCACTCACTAATACCACCAATGCCAAGCGAAGCCAATGGTCTCCATCAGGGACCCGTAAAGCCACAGGAATAATGGCTAAGGCTACTGATATAAACAAAACCACTGCCGAGGGAGACAGAAAAGGGGAAATCTGTGATGAATCCACACAATATAGAAGTTTTGAATACACTATACTTCCTCAACCAAGTACCTGGGGTGTAAAACTTGGCAAAATCATCAATGAATCTCTGAGTCCCCGATTTCTTGCTCTGAGCTTCTTCGACAAGCTTTGCCATTTGGGCCAACACACAATCTTCAGCTAGAGCTGTTGTTCTCACACTAACGTAACCTGCTAAGTTTGGTAATGTTAATATCACCAAACTAGAGTGTGGAAAAACTGAGAGGTTTTGACATGTGCATTGAGAGAGGAAGTACCATTCAGATTGATGGTGCCGGCCCAAACTGGAGAGCCTATATGCTTAGGAACTGGGAAACACTCTCCAGTCAGAGTTTTCTCATCGATCTCAGAAATTCCGTCAACTACAACACCGTCCATGGGAATAACTTCCCCAGCCTTCACAGCCAGAACAGTGTTCAGTTGAACCTCATGAACATCAACTACTTCTCCAGTTTCTGCTATTGTTGCCTTCTGTGGGGCCATGCCCATCAAAGAGGACATGGCAGCACTTGCCTGATGAATCAAACAATCCAACAGTAAGCTATCGGATACAAGTTTCCCTCAAAGAAGTTACTATATTCTCAAGGAAGGGATGAAAGAAACTAATTACCTTGTGGCTAGCCCTTGATTCCAGCCACTGAGCAATCGTGAAAAGAAAGACGATTGTTCCAGCTTCAACATATTCTTTCAATGTTATTGTCCCAACCACTGTCAGAAGTACAAAGATGAGAGATATGATAGCACACAATTGAATGACATGTTATGGCTGTCACTGAGAATCACATGTACCCATTACTAGCGACAGATTTTAGTTTGTGCTCAAACAAATGCAGCAAAAATTGCCATGATAAATATCCTACAAAAATATTTAAGTAGTCGTCTCCAGAGCAGCTATGCTAAAGTTTTGCTTTTATTGGACAAATCACGGTAATATCAAGAAAAGAAAAGAGAATGTAGGGGTTAGATAATGATTAGATATTTCAACAGAATCAAGAACTCCATAGATGAAAAAAGATGATGAAACAGAAGCTCTACATAATCACAAATCATGAAAGAAACACAAACAAGCAAATTAACAGAAATGTTATGAGCCAGAGGATTTTCACCAGCAGAAAGGACAAGGATGTTGATGTCAATCCTCAAACCCCGAATTGCAGCAATTCCTTTCAAGATGATTGGGAAAATCCCGACAGCTACGGCACCAAGAGCAAGCCATTTCAGTGGGTCATAGACATATTTGAAAAGTGACAAGAGAAGCAGTGCACCCGAAGCAATTGCATAAGGGCTTGGCCACTTATTTTTAGGAAGGAGACCTTCTCCACTCCCTTTGATGCTAGCCTCCAGCCTAGCTTTGTTCAATAAGTCCACTGCAAACATTAGAAAAAACAACTAACATCAAAACTCCACATCATACTTAATAAAGAATAAGAATATGGCGGTATCTTTTCCCTTTACCGATTTGAGTCTGTGAGACAAGGAAACCATCATGGATTACAATGACCGTTTTAGACACAACAATGACAGAAACATCCTCAACCCCATTAATCGGCTTTAGAATATTCTCAACCAATGAAATCTCCGAGGAGCAGCAGATCCCCAGTACGTCAAAGTAACTCTTCTGCAGCTTTGCAACTGGTCCTCTCCTATTGTCTCCCTGCTCCTCATCCGTCAGCACCTCTTTCCTAGCTCTTGTCCTGAGGATAAAAGGCATTAGGTACATTATAGAGAATTCAATTTTTCTCGTTGCCCGACTAAAGATTTACTTAAAAGCTAAACAAAAATGTTTCTTCCCAACTGCTGAGCAGAATGCGTTCACCTCCTCCTTCGAAGCCTTTTGCTATGAGAAAGCTATCAGCAGCTTAGTTTATGTTTCATATGCTTTTTGAATTTTTAGCGTCACTTTCCCCCTTAGAAAAAATTCAAAATCTAGAAATTTCAGAACATTTGTTGAAAATTACAAAGGATAGATAAGCTTTAAACCTTTTGCTCCAGTCAATTGAACGGGCTTCTCTTTAAAAAAGAAGTTAAATTTCACTGTTTCCCTCAATTACATTCCTCTATGTTTTTTTAAAGATGAATGTCAAGACCACCGTATTTCTTCTGTATTATATTTCATTTCCGATTCATTGCCCATAGCATGCATGACCTCCGAGTAACTGGCACCATAAAAGGCTGAAGCCATCTCGTGGCTCTGGCAAGTAACCTCTAAGTAACCGGATACGATTGCTTCGCAGAATACTGTTTAATCATTGGACTATTTATTGAACAGGGGACTACTCCGGAAAGAGGTATTGGGGGATAGCTATGAGAGGAAATATGATATCAACGTTGTTGTGACAGAACTACTTATCAAACTCGCTAGACTAAGATCAGAAGCTCCTAGTTTCAAAAGGAAGACCATCGAAAGTGGGCTCTGACACAACCCGTAGCCGCCCCCGCCCCACCCCCAC
>CXYZ01012692.1:4303703-4318560 GCA_900006705.1 Sonneratia caseolaris
CCCCCCCCCCAGAGTCTGCAGGCAAAAGTACATAGCCTGAGAATTGTGACGAACTACTACCAGCCAGCCAGCCAGATAAATGGGCCAACCGGATCTCAATTTCCAGCTACATGTAGTAACCCACCCCTGAACCCAACGTTCCCAATTAATTCTTGCTACAGGGGTCCATCTAAAAACTAAACTAAGTATCATTTCATCATCCAAAATGAAAACTTTAATCAGAGATTCCTCCTTACCTCCATGACTGCAGTAGGGGCTTACTGAGATCCATCACACAGTGATCGTCGTGGATATGGAGACTGAGAATCACAAAACCCTAACTGCCTCCAGTGAAGAAGAAGATAAAAGGGCGGGACAGAGACGCTTTAAAGATCGATACCATACCTTCCGGATCATAATTCTTTCAGTTAATAATAATTATTTGTGGCTGACCATCGCGCATTGATTAATTATTATCATAACATGAGAAATTGAAGTTAATATATTGGTAAAAACTTCCACCTATAAAAATGGTAATTTAATTTTCGTAATGAGATTATCTATTGATGATTTTTATAGTTACAACTATATTTATTCGAACTTAATTGACTTATAATAAGATAAAATAATTTCGATTTTTGTTTGACAAACATAGTAAGACATGCAAAAATCTGAAAAATTTTGACGAATTCAAATTTGTACACGGTGGCATGCAAGCTGTAAACTTTCTTCCTATCTTCTTGTCGGATGTTCATTTGGTTTCTCTAATCTCTGTAAGTCAACACCTTGGTTGTGGTATTCATCAGTTATTCTTATTCCTATTAAATATTCATTGTTATACAAAAATATTCGTTAGATGCTTTCTGTGTGAATGCTGATGGCATGAAGTGAATGTGCAATCCAAAGACAACAAAAGATCAAAGTATCTATCCAAGAATGCTTGCCCTTATACCACGACCGGTATCCCTGGCTCTGTTGCCTGTGTCGAGTCCATATCGCATATAACCTAAAAGGTCATTGCTGGACAGTAAGCCTCGAGCATGGAAGCGCACATGGGAATCACTACGAGATCTGGGAGGAGTTTCTACGCAAGTGAACTTGGCTCCAACCTGTTTGGTTGTTTCAAGATAATGCGCTGAGTGTACAGCCTGCTGGTGGGGTAGATACCAGGCATGAAATAATTGTCTATATAATCCAGGAAATCCTTGGAGGCAGCTTGATCTCGTGTATGTTTGCCTGGATCACTTCTTGTGCAACCTATTTTTCCCCTGACCAGGTCTCTCAAGAGGGTTTTGTTACCGATGATTTTGATATAGTGTTTGGCTCTTGAGAACTTTCCAGTTTTCTTTCCATTCTTCAGGGTGAGAAGCTCTAGGCAGAACATGTTTGATCTACCTATATCTGCCGGAGTTTTTGCAGGATGCAGGAAATGTGTTCCCTGCATCAGCCATTAGTCTGCAGGCGGGTAATTAGTATGTCTTTTATCCCGTGATGCATTGCAGATGATATTTGAATAGAATCCTGATCTTCCTATTCTCGGTTTGCATTGATCCTCATTCTGATCATTCAAGACAAGTTACCAAACATTATGGATCTGTACCAAGTCTTCACATACGTCAGTAACAGTCCTAAGCTTGCTCAGCTCAGTGAAGAATTGATGTCAAAGAAAGTAGCATATGCAATGGAAAATGAGATGGTCTCTCTTCATGGACTAGAAAACACCTACCTATTCACAAGAAGCAAACTCTGAACTTCAGTGATCCATGATCATATGAATAGGAAGAAGCTGGATTGGGAACTTGAGATCTATTATCTCAAACCATGTCAAACATTCTTCTGGCAAAAAATGCAAGTGCTGAATAGGGCAAACTCCCAATATTTCACTATCTAATCCCAGACCTGAAATGGCCCAGTGCAGCCGTATTACCTTTCCGGTTCAGATGCCTTCTTTGAGCCGCTTTTGTCAGGAGCGGCACTGCTTTGATTGGATTCCATGGAAAGAAATGAAGCGAACTTCTTTTCCACCATGACCTTCGGCTTGCCCCTGTTCCATTCCCCTCCTAGACTCAGAGTCAGTTCCGTGTCAAGTTCCTCAATCTTCCACTTGCCCTTGCTCATTTCCCCTCCAGTACACAATGTCAGCTCTGTTTCAGGTTCCTCCTTGGAACAACCATCATCGAGTTTCATTGTGTGGCTCGTATCAGTTGAGAAGTCCCCATGGACAGGCATTCCAAGATCAAAATTGCTGAGGCTCGGGTCACTTCCTGGGTTGGGGAAAGCTGGAGGTAGACAATAGCTGGGGTTCATGT
Organism: Sonneratia caseolaris; assembly: GCA_900006705.1. Lineage (NCBI taxonomy): Eukaryota > Viridiplantae > Streptophyta > Magnoliopsida > Myrtales > Lythraceae > Sonneratia > Sonneratia caseolaris. Next base: position 4,305,992 of record CXYZ01012692.1, read on the forward strand.
TAGTCGTTAACAAAGTCGCAGTCTGCAAAAAGTCTTCTCCAATCTGCAAAGAGATGCCCAAGTGAAGTAGTTCAAAGAAAGACCACACTACAATCAGGAATAAGCAGCAGGTCCGATAAACAGTATTGGAGATGATTAGCATATCAAAGATTCGATCGTGGATGCAGAATGACATATCAAAGACTGCGAGAGAGTAAGTTAAGGAAATCATGAGCAGGGAATGGGAAGCATTTCCCATAAACTAGAAAATCTGAGATGCGTGTTTTGCTGTTCAAGGTAGAAAATTTTCAAGCATGTCTATTGGGAGTTGTATCATAAATTTTGTTCAGTTACTTGTCTCATGAGGCTGTCCACTTTCCTCATTACGGCCTTCCTGGTGGACTCAACGTATTGAATTCTTTCATTATCCATCTGGCCACCTTCTTCTTTCCTGCGAATTCCTCTCTTCTTTGTCCTTTTCTCTGCTTGCAGCTCTCTATTTCGTGCCCTTCTCTGCACTTCCGCACTCTGAGAATAAACTGGTTCTGTTTTGCTCATTTCCCCTCCTATACTCAAATTCGGTTCTACATCATGTTTCCACAAGGAGCAACCTTCATCGATCTTCTTGCCATGGCTTGCATCAGTTGAGGTGTCTCCCTTTGCAGGCCTTTCAAGGTCGATATTGCTTGGTGTTAGGTCAATTCCTGGGTTTGGGAGAGCTTGTAGGGGCTGATCAATGATGTTCTCAATGACTGCTGGAGAAGTAGTAGCTGTCTGTCGGTCCAAGCTTCTTTTTTGTTCAATTTCTTTCTGTATCTCTCGCCCTATCTTCTTTTGAACATCGATCAGTCTATGGAGTTCTCGGTTCTGCAAAGCGATGCCCAGACGAATTGGTTTAAAGAAAGATCACATACTAATCGGGAATAAGCAACCACAGTTCCAATAAACAGGATCCGAGATAATTCGCATGTGAAATATTTGGTCAAGATGCAGTACGAGAATATCAATCTAGGAGATCGCCAGTGAAGAAAGCCGTGAGCAAGAAATCAGGAAGCAGTTCCCATAAAACCCGAAATGCATGGTTTGCTGTTAGAAGTCGCAGAACATAAGCATTGTCCAGTGAGACTTATACCATAAGTTTCGCTCATTTACCTGTTCTCTGAATATCTGATTTTGCATTATCATTGTCTGCCTGATCCACTCCTTGTTCGGAATGAATTCATTTCTGTCCATTGGGTCACCTTCCTCCTCTCCTTCTTTTTGATACTTTGAGTCCCTCTCTTCTCTGCTTTCAATTTGCATTTAGTGGCTTTCCCCGATCATCTGCACCGTGAAAAGAAAACGTTTGTGTTTCGCTGCTGCTTCTGCTTAATGGTGAATTCATTCATTGGCAAAAACGCGCACTTGATATGTTCCGAACAGAACCAGAAGAACCGAGGGAGGAAAGTTGGAAGAACCCCTCAGGAGAAGAGTGAGGGGAGTGGCTCTATCCACGATGAGCGAAGGAGGACGACGAAGATGATTCGGGGGAAGATAGCTGAGTCATGCCTGGGCAAGTAGTTCTGTCAGTTACATAGCTTATATGCACTCGCCGCCAGTTTAACGAACTTCAACGGTTTAACGAACTAAGTTACTACGTTTTACAATCTTTCCCAGCTAAATTATTTTGTTACAAGTACGTCCTTCATAGGCAATTTGTTTTTTATTTCATTTGGGTCCAACTCCGATGTCACAGTTTCACTCACTACCCAAAATTTACCTCGTAGAAAATTGCGGCGGCAACCTTCTTCACAGTAATTACTCTACAAATAGAACCCGACAAGAATTACAACCAGAGAGAGAGAGAGAGTAAGATCCGTAATCCTGAAATCTATCCACATCAGCTTCTTCTTCATTCTTCTTCTTCTTCTGCAGATTCACTCTCCTATACCCGTCACCGTGTATCTTATGGAGGCCATCGTATCTTTTCCATCCCTTTGGCGAGGCGTCTGCAATGGTGGGTCGGCGTCAGTCTTCGGCTTGTCTCCAAAATTGTTGAGCTTCCCTGCTCATGGGCGGAAAAGGCGCGGCCTTGCGGTCACCAGAGCCTCCGTGATCGTCGAGAAAGAGACCCAAGATGCCAAGACCGCGTTCCTGGTCATTGGTACCAGAGGAAGGTACTATCTTTATCTTTGAATGTCAATCTCAGGTACATTGGTCAACGGCAATCTTAGTTTTGCACATCTCGGTCAGCTGCAGCTGTCCCTTGGGAGTGGCCGACTCCCCGCTTGATGGAATGCTTCAGTGAATTGCTCAATTGTGTTCATGTCCTGAAAATTCCTCCACGTTGACTTTAGTGAATATATGTCTTTGATCTTGCATTCTATCAGATGCTTTAGTTGTACAAAAGATTTATGTTTTTGTTGGTTTTTCACTGGATTTGCTTGTTGCTCAGTTTAGCTGATTACCTGTTAGGTAGCGGTACTTCAGCTAAATCATTGGATTTATCTATTTATTTCTAAAGCTATCATCTTGTCATGATGCTAGTGAAGTAACTTAGCGCTTTGTGCTTCTCCACCTTGAAAACATGGATTGAGATTCCCCTGTTCCTCATTCTTCATTCATCTCCAGGTCTTTTGTAATGGTGTTGTCCTTGACTTAGTGAATTCACTCAACTCCAATAAATAAAAAAAATTAGAGGCATTGCTTGTGTATGAGTCTTAGTCCTTTATTTTCTTGTTCTAATTCTGTTCCTTCACCATACTTGGAAAGGGCTGTTAGTGTCATTCCAAATCATGTAAAGCATAACAGGTGGTCATAATTTTCTGCCCAGAGGAACTGCTCAAATTTACCCGCTTTCAAGCACAGAGAATGCATTGGGATTCCTTATTCTTCAATTTCTTTTCCCCTGGAAATTATGACAAGTTTCTTATTCTCTTACAAAAAGGTACCCTTAGAATACAAATGAGTGGGCTTCCTGAATTATTCAAGAAAATATATTATTCTGTATCAAGATGGTTCTCTTCCTTTGTACTGCCCATTGGTCATGTTACATGACTATCTACACGTATTCACTTTTAGGACAGCCCATTGGCACTTGCTCAAGCTTATGAAACAAGAGATAAGCTGAAGGCTAGACATCCAGAACTAGCTGAAGAAGGGGCTATCGAGATACAAATTATAAAAACTACTGGGGACAAGATTCTCACACAACCACTTGCTGATATTGGGGGGAAGGGACTGTTTACAAAAGAAATAGATGAGGCGCTCATAAATGGAGAAATTGACATCGCTGTTCATTCCATGAAAGATGTTCCAACTTATTTGCCTGAGAAGACTATACTTCCTTGCAATCTCGAACGAGAGGATGTGAGGGATGCATTTATTTCTAAGACTGCAAATTCTCTTGCTGATCTTCCCGCTGGAAGTATTATTGGTACTGCTTCTCTTCGAAGAAAATCACAAATACTTCACAGATATCCTTCACTCAGTGTGAGTCTACATATTTCAGATCCATTTTGTTTCTCAACTGTTTGAAGCCTCAACAAAATGTTGTCTTCGTTCTTAGGATCACGTGGAACTTTTTATTGATTAAAGAAATACAAAAATCGAACAGCCAATTTAGTGCTATATTCTTTTCTCAAGGGTTCATGAAACAAGGCATGGTTGTAATGGGTGATTAGGGGTACACTACCAAACATCCAAAATTGTTCACTTTAGTAGAAGTATTCTCACTATCGACCGTAGTAAATTTTGGAAAAGAAAAGGTTTCTAAATACGCATCCCCACATGGGAAATGGAGCATTCTGCCTAACCAAGTGGACTAGCATCACAGAGTGTTACTTACTGGATAGTGAAACTAGTACATGCTCCACTTTGACTCTGTTAGTTTGGCAATTTCCTGATTAATTTGCTGTATGTTTTCTTTTTTTTACTAATTTAGTAAGATCTTGACTTTATTTAATTTTCAGGTACTGGAGAACTTCCGAGGAAATGTCCAAACACGTTTGAGAAAGCTTGATGGAGGAATAGTTCATGCGACCCTGTTAGCACTAGCAGGACTCAAAAGGCTGAGCATGACAGAGAATGTAACTTCTGTTCTCCCAATTGAGGATATGCTTCCTGCTGTTTCTCAAGGCGCCATTGGAATTGCCTGTAGAAGCAATGATGAGAAGATGGTGTATATTCAGCTCCTTCAATTAATTCTATTTAAATGAATATATTGTAATTGTGAGACTTTTGCTTTTATCTTTGTTGCTCTATATTGACTTTCTTCTTTTTGAAGGCTAATTACTTGGCAACACTGAACCATGAGGAGACGAGATTAGCAGTTTCTTGTGAACGGGCCTTTTTGGAGACATTAGATGGTTCGTGCAGGACTCCTATCGCGGGATATGCCTGTAGAGATGAGGATGGGAACTGCCTCTTCAGAGGGCTGGTTGCATCTCCTGATGGGACTCGTGGTGAGTACTCGCTCTTCACCAATTGGTTGTGAAAAATCTTCCAATCTGAGGAATGGGTGTTCTAAAATAGGATTGATTAAAATATGGTCATTTATATTTTTTTTCCTGGAAAGTGCAAAAAAATTGAAGCAACAAATCCGAATTGCAGTTGGTAAATACGCTTCTTAATGGTAGCATTTAAGTAGAAAGAATTCAAATGCATATCAGGCAAGAAAAGAGAAGTGAAGTAAAGCAACAATTTCTCTGGAAACTATGAACTTATGATTGCAGATTGACATAGAATTGAGTAAATCAACATCAGCATTTTAATCTTATGCTTAGTTGATTGGGAAACTGTACTCAGCATTTGCTACTTCTTTCTAATGATTCAGTCCTTGAAACGTCAAGAAGAGGATCTTACACGTATGAAGACATGATACTTATGGGAAGAGATGCTGGCAAGGAACTCCTTGCAAGGGCAGGTTCCCGGTTTTTCGATTCTTGAGAAGTCTGAATGTCAACATTAGGAGGAGAACCCAAACATGGTTACACGGTATTGATGGGTTTTCACTCCTGAGTTCACAGGCGATCTGATCATCTTTCTTGTAGCCTCAGAATGTGTTGGATGTTGCAAACTAGGAGATGTTGTCGGGGATTGATCAGTGAATAAAATGTATGCTAATTTTCTCTGTATCGTTTTACCTGCCTTCTGTCTATGAGATTTACGTAAGAAGAGTCGCATAGCTTCAAAATAATTTTTGCATACTTACCAATGAGAACCATGATAACTCTGCTTTTGGAAACTATATTTTGAATTCAATTGTACATTTTTTTCTGCAGATTATCTCAGTATCCATGATTCACCCAGGTCCAGCAAATAAATAAAAAAACATATTACTGTTAAGCATAGATAATCTATCAAAACTGTTTCATCTGCTCTGATCCAAAATCATATTGACTTGTATATGATCCCACATTCCCGCATTCGAATGCAAAGTGGGCTACCCCTCAAAGCCTGCTGTCCATTTGTTAGACACCCTTTATAACTCTATATTCTTCCAATTTCGCTCTACTTTTTTTTGGAAAGTTGAGCATTGTATGTTGTTTGCTGGTCAGCACAAATACTGAAACTGTAATCATATGACCAGTTTAAACTTTTATATTTAATAATGATTCTAAATTATTCCAAATCTTACACAGATTTTGTAGTTTAAATTGGTTGAATCCTCAACTTTGATCTTCTCCTCTCTCAGCCATGCCTCATATGATTGATATGTCGTCAGCAGTATCAGTTTGGCCATCATGACGTGGATTGAGGCAACTGAAACTACGAGAGGGTTATCTAAGACAAAGATAAAAACCTCCGGGGTCCAAATGAAATTTCTCTAATAATTGCATGCCATTTTGCAAATACAGGAAAAGAAAAAAAATAAACAGAATTTTGTAAGTCACTGACAGACAAAGATCTGACAGCCTGGGGCTGGGGGGGTAAGAGTTCACTCCTCACTCTCTGTTCTCACTCTGCACTTTCCGTCACTCTCTAGGACCGGATTCTCTTAGCTTTCACACGATGCCCGTCAACAACAGAGACTCCGTACCGCCACCGGTGATCGGCAAAATCGGCCCTTACACCGTCTTCTTGACCCCTCCTTCCACCCCCAAGCCCCCCGAACCGAATTCCATTTCCCCCAGAAGCCCGGTACAGCCTCCAGTTCAGGCTCCCCGGCCACCGGTCTTGCCCCCGCCTCAGCAATTCCAGAAGCCGGTTCCAACTCATCCCCTCCATGATGGCTCCATCTCGGGGTTCTTTAAGAGTGCCGTCACGAAAGTGCAGAATGGTAGGTCTTGCGCATTTTCCACGTGCATTTATGAGCCAGTTCGTTGTCGTACTGAGGCAAAAGCATTGAATTTGTGTTCAAGGTTGTTTTTTTTTACGGGCGAGGGGGGGTGGGGACACTTTCTGTTCAAATGGAATCTACAAAGCAAGCTGGAAACTTTGATATGGATCAATCTTTCTGATGGCCAATCTTCCTGAAAGATGCGGACTTGATTTCATCTGAGATGAATGTGTGCAGTATTATTATTTAAACTGTTCCAATTTTGATCAGAACCCAACTTTCTTACTATCTGTTGTTGAAGAAGTGCAAATCGGGTCTAATTGTGATGTAGTAAGTAAAAGTTGCATTCGGTTGACATTGTATATATGATTGTCAAGTTTTCTTCGGCCGAATTTTGGTGCAGCTCATTCGAGTTTGGATGACCATTTGTCACGGTGGTTCGGGCTGGACCAGTCGAAGTACCAGTGGGCATTAGATGATTATTACAACAACAAGTTGTTGGTAAGCAAATGCAGGACTACTTGTCTTGATATTAACCAAACTCACTCTCTCTTTTGTATCCGCGGTTTGTGATTCTGTGGGTTCATACATACAAGCAGATGGTACGTTCTGAGTGCACAATCTAGCGACAGCTTTCTACATAGCTCATTCTGGTTTCACTGTGAAGATTTTCTGAGGAATCTGATTTTTCTTGTCAGATTCTGATGGTCTGTGCATTGTAAACAAGAAGATTACAAATTGACCTTTAAGTGCAACTAATGCACAAAACATATTGCATGACTGCACTTCCACAGCTTGCATGAACTATGTTATATTGATGTTCGAGAAAACTGTTGTCTTGTAATGTGGTGTCGTGTGAGACTCATTTGATTGTCATGGGTATACTTGGCCCTGGAGATTCAGCGACTAAGCAAAATCAATGGCTATGGGTTCTTGAGGCTTGAAACACATTACCAACATCAACATGGATATAAGTGGGCCTTTGGAATTATTTTTATGAAGTTGTTTTCAACTGTTTCTTTAACACCTAATACTTTTGGCAATAATTTGTCAAATCCAACATTTATGACTGGCAAGCAGCAAATCCACCCTTGTGACTCATAGATGGCAATTGGCAGATGGTGGCTGAAAGATGCTACCAGTGGTTGCTTTCCTGAAAGTTATGTTTTATAAGAAAGCTCCATGAAACATCTGAAAACTCTATGCCACACAAAGTGACAGATGGTCAGCTTTAATGTACTTGTAAGAGGGGCCATAAACATCTAGAATTTAACAAAGTGGTAAGGTATCATGACCCATGCCCTTTTTCTTAGTTTTATGTGCGACAAAGTGGAGAGAATGCTTGCCCTGTCATCTTTCTGATTTTACAGATATGAAAAGAATTTGTGACTACTCTACTCATATTTGTGATGACTGGTCTATCTCAGCTGGGCATTTATGATATTTCTGGATTCAGTGTCCACTTTGTGTATGTACAGGAATGCAATATTGAGCATTGAATGATTCCATAGCTTAGGCATCCACTGGGTGATATTGATGCAATCAAGCTATTTGGAGTTTGAGATCTTGTAATTATTCTTTTCATTGGGCCAAAGATTTAACTGCCTATCTGAATGTAGGAAAAGGAAGGTGCCAAAGCTAAATAAGTATCCACTGCCAAGCTTCAGAATGTACGACATGCTCCTGCAGGTAAACAGATTGTGCCCGTTTCTCTTGCTTATGTTACAAAGGCCACACACCTTTTACAAAAGGCTGAACAGGCCTGCACCTGAAAGCACTACAAATAGCCTAGTCCTGATAGTTTGTACCTTCAGATGAGGAATTGTATTGCCAAAAGATGTACTCTTAACTATAGACCATTTGCTCATGAGATCACTCAAAATGTAATCTTGTGTATTAAAAGAAAAAGCAGTAAATACATAGCTTAACATCAAAGTTACCCATGTTGTCTTTGATAATACTGTATAAAATTTTCCTTGTACCAACTCTTGAAATTGCTTGGTTTGATGTGCAGAAGGTTTTGAGGTAAGAGGTCAACTCTTTCATTGAAGATGTGTTGTACCCATGTCCAAGAATGCTGATTTGTGCGGGTAAAATGACTTTCAGGCGAAGGACACTACTATTTGCTTCCCTGTGATTTTTTTTCAATGTATGGCAATCTCTCGCTTCACCTAATTTTGGTCACTATGATTAATTATTGTAAGCTGATGTTCTGAATGGATTGCCTCATGAGCAGAATGGAGTCTGCTGCTGATGAGATTCTGATCTTTATACAGAAGAATTTGTGGGAAGTTCTAGTTTATGTCCCTATTGCACTTTCATTTGTCGTGTCATCTCTTGTGCAACAAACGTTGGGGCTAGATAAAAGATTTAGATGGGAAGGACCTTCATATAGAGAAAATTCATACTTCTTGTAGAGAGAGAAGCTCGGAGGAGGAGCTTTCCTGAATACATACTAAAGGTGAAGTCGACCTAACATCCATTATCAGAACTAATAGAAGAAGAACATTGCGATTGAAAGAGTTACAGAAACTGAGACACTAAGTGCACTACATAGACGATTAGCTAAAATGGATAACTCTGAAGGAGATCTAGATTTGATGGGACATTATGTGGTTATGCTCGCTCAGTTTAGCCCTTTGGTGTCATTGGAAAGGTCTTGGCATTCACGACAACTTGCATTGACTTCAAAGCGGGTGGGGGAGTATTCTGAGCTCTTCTCCGAGTCAACGTCCCTGTCATATGGGTTGCCTATAAGAGACTGGAATTTTCTCATTATTCAATAACACTAATCCATTACTGTAATTACTAGCTTTGAGTTATTTCAACTGGATGAACCTTAAAGATACCATAGTTAAATGCAAGGTTGATGATCAGCTTATACCTCCGGAGACGATATAATTGAGCCCCTGACAGAATATACAACCAAACATCAGACTAGCTGTGCTATGTGCTTTATGCATGTGCTTAGCCAAACGCAGGAAGAGTATGGTCTGACCTTGGTCTTTCAGACTTTGCAAGATGTTTCGACAATATGGATGCCTGCCAAGGTATTAATCACATCAGCTCTCTATTCCTATCAACTTTACAACTTAGTACACGAAATATGCGACCAAATAGATGTCCCGAAGAATGGGACCAAACTGATCAATCAATGAGTAACAGACAGAAATTTCCAGAGTACAGACTGTAAAAAGATCCTATCTTATCCAGAATTAGAAAGAAAGGATGCAAGGAGTTAATACAAAAGGGGGCAAATCTTTTGAAACCTATCAATGGGTCACGCTCTGCTATTCATAAAACCAAAAATTTATTGGGCTAATGTCATACTTATGAGGAAGAAGCTAGATTTCCCTGTTAATCATCTTAATGTTCATTAAACCGTAATCAAGAGCATGAAATACCTGCTCCTGAATGATGCTCCTTGCCTCGACAAGTTGAGCTTCAAGCTCAAGTTCTCTCTCTGTAGCTTCACTTGTAACTTCTGATTCTTTCTGAGCATCTTGCAGTTGAACCATACGCTCCTTCATGAAGAAAATTGAGTGGTGCGTGATATGGATATAGGATATAAAAGATAAAAGAATAGTTCACCTCGTACTCACAGCATAGCTGCAAACATGTACATACGTGGAAGATGTAAACAAACTACCTTAATTGAAGCCATTTTATTTCTAAGACTTTCTTCTATTTGGTCTCTTGCCATGTGCAGAGGGAGGTCAAATACATCCTGAATACATTTAATCATAAATAAGTTAGTTATCACCCAAAACTAAAAACAGCGTTAATAGATGTTAATACCGTCTTTCCACCCAACGGAGATTGGGTAATATCAGCCTCTCCTCTACCATTGACAGCTAGGGATTGCTTGGATGATCCATTGGGAGCATTTAAAAAATCACGCATATCTGTCTGCAGGCCAACATTAAATGCAGGTATTCAATGACTCCCATTGCCAAATAAACAAGGGAACTGCAACTGCCTTCTCACTTTAAAGCTCAATATTCAGGATGAAATAAAAGAAATTGGCAAGATGATGCCAAAAATGCCCCTATCTCTATCCTACAGTCATGGCCAGTCCAGGAGATTTTGTACATTTAGACACAAGTTATGAAGTTTCTTTTCTTTCTGTCTTTTTGTTTCTGTGTAAATACATAGAGACTGTCTACAAAACCGAGCGTGAATGAGGGACTAGTAAAAATGTTGTATGGAACCTGCATTGAACGTAGCAATGCTCTCAAATCATTGTTCTCAGCCATCAACTCTTGGTTTTTAGCTTCATAAGCATCTACCTGCCATGAGAATAATATATTGACATTTGTTGGCACAAAAAAAAAATCTCCGAAAAACAAAACAAAGAAGCACATGATATTTCTCACAATCTTCTTATAGAAGTCATTGTCAGCCTTCTTCCCATTCCATGTCCCACGCTGCCGCCCTTCTTTCTATTGAAAATGACTCATGAAAATGAATGAATCATTCAAATTCTCACCAATTTCAGAAGTAAGATGTCCAGCAATACCTGAAGTAGATTCATTATTTCCATGCCTGATCTAGATTCCTTCTTCTTCTCCATCAACACCTGATTTAACCTCTCCTGCAAATAGAAAACGATGGCTACATATATCCACCGAGAATGACCGCAACCTACCCAACTACTTTAAAAGTGCCAACTCACATTATCTAAACTTTGAAGGAAATTCTGCATCATAGACAAGGTATAAGACTGAAAGAGCAACCATACCTGCAACTTCATGTATTCCTTTTCTTTTTTCTTCGACTCATGGATCTGTTGAGTCCTCACTTGCTGCCACATTATAATCAGACGGTAAGAGATCACATATTTCCTTCGACATAAAAAAGGAAATGCTTCAATGACTTCCTCTATGTTATCCAACCTGATTGCCGATGACCATCCTCTGAAATTCATCTCTCTCCTGATGTAGCTTCTCAATTTGGGCCTTAAACTGAGCAGTATTTTTGGCTTCCTGATAGTATGGTAAAAGGTGATACAATCAGAAAGGAAGATAGCTCAATGTAATATACATTCGAACTACAGTTGCTGGATTCTCACCGTACGGGTAATGGTAGCTATCTCCCTATCTTTACCCTGAATTTGTGACTCCAATCGTTCGACTTTTGCCTCTAACCTTGATATGTCTGAAAGCAGTCTACAAAATTGTAAATGCAAAACATTAAAGCATAAATGCTAGATGACACATTAAGCAAGTTTCTTTTTCAGCAACCATGTCCCCTCAAAAGGGCTAAAAGTAAAGTTTTTTTCATTCAAGTAAAAACATTCTTGGATTTACGCTCAATTTTTGCTGATTTACTGGAAGAACTCTTGATGGAACCGTCCATCCATTGAAAAATATCAAAGTAATATTTTTTTATGCTATAATTGATGGATCGGATTGAATTCTGACAGCTCATATATAAAAGTTGAGTGGCAAAAATGGAAAAAAAGTGAAAAAAATGAAATATTATAGAAACTTAATACCAACCAACCTCTGCCTCTGCTCATTAGCAGATTCCCTGAACTCAACATCGCGCTGCCTCTGCTGAAGCAGAGAGTAGATGCAATTGCAGGTTCTTGCAATCGAAACCTATCACAACAGCAGACAGATCATGAAAAAATCCAAAAGACAAGCTGCTGAAAACGCCATAGAAGCAGGTTGAAAGCGGACCGGATCATTCGCAAGTAGGTCCAGAGAAGCCGGAAAACCGAAGGTGACGAGCGTCTGGTTCAGATACTTGGCGCAGTGCTCCAAGTTTCCTGCATCCGCAAACGTGTACTCCCTGCACACAACAAATCGAAGCCCCAAGGCTTGCAGTTTCTTCGATGCGGCGCGAAATGTAGGTGACTGCGGGCAGAAGAACCTAGAACGGAGAGTGACTCACCCAATCGAGAAGGCAGACTGAGATGACGGCTGCTGAGCAGTAAAGAAGAAGGGAGCATGCAAATAAAGACTTAGAAAGAGAGTTTCAAGGAGCGCGTGATCGGAGAAGTACTGCTTGGAGCTGAAGAGCCTTACCCTGAGATCGAAGTCTGCGTTTGTTAGTGGCATTTGCGAGCGAACGAGAGAGAGAGAGAGAGGACGAGCAGTAGAACCGTCGGAGGAGAATGAGTCAGATCTGTTAATGTGACTGATGCGGATTTTTGAAAATTTGTTGACACTTAAATTTCTTCTCTCACTTTTTTTTCGGGTAAAAAGGAATTAAGTTTACAACGACAATTTCTAGCCTATAGAATCTAAATGTACCATATAAAAAAATATATTAATTATTAATTTATTTTTAAAAGTTATTTAAATTAAAAAATATTTAAATATAA
>CXYZ01012692.1:4318732-4330747 GCA_900006705.1 Sonneratia caseolaris
ATAATAATAATTTAATTAAAATATTTACCGCTATAATAATAATATCATCACAATAAAATATAATAAATAAATTTTAACATATTTTGTATCACCAATTAAATTAACAATACATAATTAAATAATATATAATTAATTATATTTTATTAAATCATATGAATTTATTATATCTAAACTGAACTGAACTTAATTTAATATTATGTTATATGGAATTATCATGTTGAAAGCCCCACTATATCATGCGACAATCGTCACCGCACTACCCCACCCCCCGTCTCTCTCTCTCTCTCTCTCTCCTTAAATTTGTTCTTCCCGTTTTTATTAAGTTGAAGTATCAAGATATCTCTGTCAGTCAGTTGCGATGAACATCAACTTCTATGGCGGGATATCAATGAATGTGAGAAACCTACAAAATCCGGAATTTCGAGAGTTGTATCAGGTCAATTAATAGAGCTCACACGCTTGGATTTGTGTCCCGTTGGGATTTTTGAATGATAATGTATTTTGAAAAAGAGTGTGAATTTAATTAATGCATTCGTGATTAACATAAGATTGAACCTTTAATGGGCCCACATGAGTCCCGGAATATTGTTGTTTCACAAAAATCCTAAGATCGCACTCTAAGCTAACTGATCGATCACTCATTCAAGACACTGATGAACCCTCTCATATTGGTCTTGAGGAATACTACTAAGGATTTGCCCCCTCCGTATGAGGCGGTAGCTGATTCCGTCATGTCGGGGCACTTCCCTGGGTAGAAGAACATGTCATCGTCATCACAGCTCATATTTGCAGACATTCCCGACAATTCCACGGATTTGACCGCATGCTACCACGTTACACAATTGATCAACCTGAGACCCGTTCTTCAGACCCAGGAGATGTCAACAGCAGTGTCTTCGCAGATGAGTTATGTACGAGGAAAAACTCTTGTCAGAAGCAGCGCTCTCCTTAATCACGGTCAGCATCTTCTATGTCTTCATCCTCTGGAACACCTCGAAGATAGAGCACGTTGTTGCATCTGCAGGGAGTGGAAGTTATGAGAAAACTACCGAGACCCTCCACGAGTACATGAACCATTGATGGGTATGTTTAAGAAGTCCAAAATTCATAAAGTGGTATGGGGATTAATTGCCCGTTATAAGATGAAGAGCAAGTTGCATTTCCACGAACCGTAACTTCTACAATAGACCGTGCGGTGGTAGGTCAGAGCTCACAAGTTATGGTCAGGAGGCACCACTGTCTAAATCCTCGTGAAGTTATCACATACCCATTCTACAGAGAAATGCAGAACGTTTATAAAAAAGTACCTGATCAAAATCTCCCCTAAGCTTCCGGTGAACTGTCCTTCAATATACTCTTCAGCATTTGCCAACTGCGGAAGGTTTGGAAAGAAGACAGAATTCCATGAAACTAATTTCCTACTCGCTACCAAAAGATAACCAAACAATGAATGAGCAGAACTGATAGTTTCAAGGAAATGGGGGTAAAAAAAGGACATAATGGGCTCACCTGCAAGTTCATGTATGAATCCACAGAGACGAGGAAGCCTGTAGGGCAAACAGCAGAGCAATTCCTAAAACATCCTCAAAAATGTCAAGATTGAATTCGAAAACTGAAAAGGGTTGGAATTTCAGTACCTTTGTACTCCATCCCCCATTTGAGCTTCACGATCACCGGCTTGCCAGTCAAGTTGTTCAAGAATGGTTTCGGATTCACTGGTATCGTCTGCCATGTCAAATTAATCAGCTCTAAATAAATTAGGAGAACATTCATGAAAATGACAAATTGTCACATCCCCAGCCTAACATAAAGCAAAATCTGCGTATCCGCCATGCAGAAAGCAGAGTTGTTCACCGTTCCTCACTCGAAACTCGCACTGGTTCTCATTATAACGCGATATGCCCTTGATTTTCCTAACGTCAACCATCATGCCAGAGGCGAACCCAGTAAACTAATTTCTAAAAATTCAGTTATTTAAGCTACAAGAAATTCCCAGCGTTACCATATTCTAGTAAACCTTCACCATCTGCATTAAACCAAGCTTACAACTATCCGAGACACACACAAATACACATGGATACATATGTGTACATGAACAATCACGCAGATACAAATTAAAATTTCAACGAGAATTTATTCCGAAGCCTAAGAACTTGGAACCGCCATCCCAAGACAGAAAGGAAACGGAATAAAGGCACATTAGCTCTATGTGTAAAATCGTAAATGCTCACCGCCATTGAAGTGAACGAGAGATGCTCCTGCAGCAGAGAAGACGAGCTCACTTGTACGGTCTAGGGTTCATTTGAAGAAGAGGAGCCGTTTCCTGTTTCCCTTTTTTACTCTGATATTGGGGCTTGGGCTTCTTGTTCCTTTCCCTTTACCAAGCTCACGAGCCTGAAGCCCATATTTCACCACGTGACCTTTTAAGTGCAGTTCTCTGTTGCTGCTGATGACTGCAAACATAGAGCTCGTCAAGAATCGACCGATGCCTCGCAGAGTTCGAGTCGACTCGACCAGCTGAACGATGAAGTCGTGCTCCTGCAGTTTGAACGGTCCTCCTGTGAGTAGTTATTGCTAGGAAGCTCCATTTAATATATCTATTCAAAATTGAAAATTCACAGGAAACATCTGATAATTATATTCAAATATAAGAGAATTCAACAAGCCAAACCCATAGCAAAAAGGAACCGCTGACAGAAGAAGAGCTGTTCGCTGATGCGGACGCGGAATCGGATGAAATCAGTTTGGCTACCTTTCGCAGATCCATCTGGTGTGGAAGAGGACTGAGATAAATTAACACGTGGATTAATGATGCACCGACATTTTTATTTTACGGGTCAACCTTATTTCGCCTGATTGATATACGTTGGCACATGGACCGCGATCGTCACGATCGATTTGAACGTTGCCATTCACGACCCGAAGCAGCATTTGGATGCGAGCCCAGGAAAAAGCAGAGCTGGGTTACCCTTGAGTCGGTGATGGAGAGAGAGAGAGAGAGAGCTTAACGGTGGTAGCCGCCTGGTCACCGTTACTACAACCTCGGGCCCGTCATCAGTCAGCCGGTTTGTCTCTGTCGAAGCCGACAAAATGGCTCCCACTTACTTGTCTCCGCCATCTGTGCCCCGTGACCACGTCACTGTCCACCTGTCGATGTCTGCAATCTTTGGACAGCAAAACTGTTTCATCGTCTTCCTCGACGACGTCGATCGGGGATTATCAACATAATGGATATAGTTAGTCATCTAACCACGATTTAAAGTAATATGATTCAATTACATATAATAGTAGAAGAATATGATATCCAGTATACAGATAACATAGAGTAATGTATGACTGATGATGCTCATGATGCGGTCGGAAAGTTAATAAAACCTAGGACATTCAAGATTTTCTTTTAAATAAATTACTTCAGTCCCGACACCATGACCAGTCTGGCACCTATTATAAGAATGGCAGCGCTGAGGATATACCCGCCATTGATGGTTTCTTCCTCTCATGTCCTGAAGCTTCATAAGACTGATGGCTATCATCTCGAGGACAGCTCGACTTACGATCAGGGCCGTTTCGATCCTCGCATGTTTGCTTTCGGCTGTGTGCGGCAGCAATTTCCACCGCCACTTCGAAGTCACATGGGGAGGCGACCGAGCCAGGATCTTCGACTCGGGGGAGGTCCTCACCCTGTCCCTCGACAGGGTCTCCGGGTCTGGGTTTCAGTCCAAGAACATGTTCATGTTCGGGAGGGTCGATATGCAGCTTAAGCTTGTGACCGGGAACTCCGCCGGAACCGTCACCTCTTACTACGTAAGTCTCTGTGTCAGAGTGTTCGTAGATGTTACGATGCCGGGCAATAAAGCCTGCTATGACAATACCTGTAATTAGTTGCAGTTGAAGTCGGAAGGATCGGCATGGGACGAAATCGACTTTGAGTTCTTGGGGAACGTGACTGGGGAGCCCTACGTCGTCCACACGAACGTGTACACTCAAGGCAAAGGCGACAGAGAGCAGCAGTTCTACCTCTGGTTCGATCCCACCAAGGACTTCCACAGCTATTCGATCCTCTGGAACCCACAAAACGTGATGTAAGCTCTCTGGGTTTAAGTGAAAGACGAAGCGAACATCGATTCCTTCTGGTCTATTGTCAATGCTATCTAATTGAACTCACAGATTCTACGTGGACAACGTCCCCATAAGGGAATTCAAGAACATGGAGCTGAAGGGGGTGGCCTTCCCCAAGAGACAGCCGATGAGGCTCTTCTCGTCCATCTACAACGCTGACCAGTGGGCCACACGGGGCGGCCTCGTCAAGACAGACTGGTCCATGGCTCCTTTCACGGCCTCCTACCGTGGCTTCAGTGTCGACAGCGCTTGCATCTGGTTGCCGAGTAGGAAGTCATCCTCCTGCCTGGCTTCTGCTCCATGGCTCAGAGCTCAGCTGGACCAGAAGGGGGCGAAGAGGATGAAAAGGGTTCAGAAGAGTTTCAGGATCTATGACTACTGCGTTGATGGCAAGAGGTTCCCTGGTGGGTTGCCTCCCGAGTGTATGGCTCAGTAAAGTCTCATGAATATGTACACACACATATATATATATATACACACATAGTCCCTCCAATGCCTGAGAGGGATACATGTATCATATATATATATATATGTATGTATATAAGCAAGACATACACTATCACAGGGATCACATATAACAGAGTTCCCTTAACAAGCAACATCTGCCAACGAAGAAAACCCACGAAGTGAGAGTGCTGCTTTCTGTTGGCGGATTGGGTTTCAATACAAATTAGTCGACATCTTTGGAATACATTAATACCAGATGGATGAAACATAGACTGCATAAACTAGATGAATTTTTCAGTTACAAAGAAAAGTAAACTTACAAAAGATAAGGCAAACAAAATTGCTGGTACTGTGATAGGACACAGGAAGGCAGAGGAAGAGAGGGAAAAGAAAAACTAGCCAATATCTCAGAACAGTAAACTATACTACCACAAATAAGCAGGAAGACAGCATGTGGAAGCAATGCCTAAAATCATTGGAGCGAACAATAATGGCAATAGCAATATCACCCCGACTTGGCGAATATCACAGGCAGTCAACTTCCCCTGAGCACAGACTGATCGCATAACTTAGTAGTAGGAAGCCACAAGGATCTTATACAAGATAAACGAGGGCAGCTGGTGCATTTTGACAATGAAAAGAACTTACTGTACAGGGCACCTGTGCAAGTAGATCAGACACCTCCCAAGTTCCAGGTTGTGTTGCCCATCTCAAATAGAAGCCCTTTGGTGCACAAAGAAACAGAGAGAGGAGTCCGCAGGCATACGAGCACCTAAGTGTCAGTGGAGAGCTCATTCGTCTAACTCCACAATCCGGGCTCGCCTCTCGGCTGCTTTCTTCCGTATAAAGAACCCCCACCGCATTGCTGCCTTAATCTTGAGCCATCCTACGACGGCCTTACCCGAGTGGGCCCTGTCCTCACTGAATGGCTGTGGTGATTGCACGAAAGCAGGAAACCCGAACCCATCGTCAGGAACACTGATGGAAGCATGTCCCCCCACGCTGAACAGATGGAGCAGGTTCTGCATGTCCTCATTTTCCAACATTTCATGACTCCTCATCCGAATCTCATCCTCAGTCGAGTACTCTATGTCTGCCTTGTTGCTGTTCCCTGACCAGTCCTCAAAGGGGTTCAAATTGGATGGTCCCGCGATCTGGAAGCTCGATGGTTGTGGGGGTCCAAGGGCTAACCCCATACTGTTATCGGTCCTCATGCTTTGCAATTGGTTGGAAGTATCGACTAAATGATCTTGTCCGGCGTAGGAAAAGCTGACAAACTCGGGATGGGGATTTGAGGCAATGAGCTGGGATTGGGTCGAGTATGTAGTGGTCACATCTTGGTTATATGCTGAGCAAGGGGAGCAACAACGAATTCAGAAACGGGCTTGGAGGCTAATCAAAATACTGGATGAAATGAAATGGTTTCGACAAAAGAATGATATAGCAACTTAAGACATGTTAAAAGAGAGATAAATGAGGACTAATAAAGATGTCAAAAGATGTGCCTAAGCTGAGAAGATGAAAAGTTGTCACTGCTTTCCAGTAAAGTTGAAGATAAGAAAAACATATGTACCCTTCAAGCAATCCCATGATTTTCAATGAAATCAAACATCTGCTGAGCCTAAAAATATTCCTATATCTAACAACATTGTCACAACTTTCCTTTCCTACCATCTCCGTTGCTCACTTTCCTACTCTTCTGCAGAAAACACGAAAACTAAACTAGCATGAAGAAATGAGCAGTCCAGAAGCTTCAGATGGTTGATTGTTCCATCTAATTAAGGACATGGACCGTGAGACAGGAGCAAGAAAATAGAGACATTGAAGTTTAGCAACAAAACCTCCAACAGGCAATCGTGAATCTGCCAAAGGCTGCTCAGATGAAATCGTGACAGGCAGTTGCGGTAACTGCAGTTGATGATCGATTGCATAGGAGTAACTAAGAGCTCCCGTCTGAGGTTCATTTCGAGCTGACCTTCTAACCTGCTTGAAGTTTAATAGCGACTTGCCATCATACTCTATAACTTGATTCCAGTTTTCATAAGCTTTCTTCACCAGATTGTCCACATAAACCTGCAAGAATAAAAAGAAATTAACGTTCAATAAGTTGGCACTCCCTTCCAATTAAAAAAAGTCAACTTCCAAAATAATGTATGTGGAAGTACACACAACAAGATCAAAGTGCAAGGAGCCAATCCTTTAAGCCATTTTGCTCTTCTAAAGCTCTTAAAAGAGAGTATGGAGGAACAGATATATTAATGATACATACAATTACAGTAGAGAACATTAACAGAGTATATGCCAATGATGTTCAGTTATCATATTATGGAACGAATAGGATTCAAGATCATAAGAAATGGCTATCAATGAAAGTATAACAGTTAAGACATCCTACCTATTCAAAATATGTTTGACAGAAACAGCAGAGTGAAAAAAATAACATGATCAAAGATAAGGGAAAAATGGATATTACATGTCTTCAATGAACAAAAATAATTATTATATGACCTCACCTTCTGACTGTCAGAAAGAGAATCAGCAGAATAATACTGCCCCCCGGATATAAGTCCGCTCAGTTCATAGATATTGTTGAAAACCACCCCAACACTTTGATCATCTTCGGGATGGTAAACATAAAGCTTACCACTGAGGACACAAGTCTTTGCATGCTCCAAGAGAGCATCCCACATTTTGTTTGACATGCCACTACCAAGGATCTGTTATAGGAAACCAGAAATATAACCACACGTCAAGGAAAGAAGCAAACAAAACCAATAATTAACTGCCTTATAACAGAGCATAACTCACTTTTCGTAATTTCTGCTGATCTCTAACTACAAGCCGAAGAAAGTCTTCCACGGTAAATACTCCACAATCATTTAGCCTCTTGTGGAAGGACCCATCCTTGGCAATCTTCTCCAATCTCCAAACTTCATCTTCAAGTACAGGTGGATAGTGCTTCTTATACACTATGCCAAGTAAAAGATAAATGAGATTAGAAACAAGTGATTCAACACATGAGAGAGCAACCAGTTGATAAGAAATGCTGACACACATACATTCTCCTCGGTGATCCTTCACAGTGAAGGCTTCAGTCTTTGCCTCGAGTATTCGAATGCCCTCACAATATCCTGATGCTACCTTCAAGCCCAGCCTGAACTTTCTGCTCCTAATCCAACTTGAATTATCTGTAAATGTCAACTCCCCAAGTGTTCCTACCCCTTCCTTCAGGTTCACTTGCAAGTCACCAGTCAATATAGGCCTCTTTCCTTCACGCTCTTTAACCAAATGGCTCTCAAATTCTTCTTGAGTCCACCCTTCATCTTCTTCATTATTGAAATCACCTTCAAGTACCACAACATCAAGTTTAACTGAAGCTTCAGGTCCAAGTGTTACAGCATGGCCAGTGCTTGCATCAATTAGAACCACATGGATTGCAGCACCCTGCTCCCCCTCCACCTTCCCTCCAGTGTAGAGAGGAAGTGACAGACATGATCTGAATTTTAACTGTAAGTCTCTACCACCTGGACCTTCAATTCGCTTTGGTGAAGCTCTGGAAATTTCAGAAGGCCAATTATATGTTAATGGAATATAATGCTAAATAAAATGATGAAGATAGATGCACGTGTTCCAGCAGATATATGACCAATAGATTTGTTAATTTAGACAATGCCACCAGTACAGTGAGAAGTTCACAAGCAATAGTTCCCACCCACAGAAAAAATAGCCCCAGAAAATTACCATTGCTGAAAAAAGTTACATCACTGACCTCCCATTAATTCTTGGAGGACCTAACTTTGCCAATGCACGTTCGACCTCCTCACTGACCTGTGCAGATTACATCAGAGTAAGAAAGAAGAAATGACATGCACTCAGAAAACATCCAGACATTACGCTTATAAGAGCAGATATCACTGATACAACAAAATTGACGTTCTTTCACAGGAGGCTGACCACAGTAAAAAGGGAATATTCAAAATAAGTAGAAATTCAAGGCAAGACATAACAGAGCAATAAATCTTACAACTCTTCGGAGGATGGGCTCCAATGAAGAGCACAACTTCTGCAAACTGTCCAGCTTGAGGGCTTCTACAATTACGCTGCATTACAATTGAAATATGCATCAGATATTTAAAAAAAGAAAAATGATTACACACATCCCAAGCGGCAGCAGAAAAGGAGTTTCCTTGGGGATAACATCGTTACCAGAACTGACAGGCTAAAAATTGATCTCTCAGGTAAAATGGACCCTGGACAAAAGCTAGAGAGCAAAACTAACAAAAATTGAATGTAGCAGATTTTAGGAAAAGACCAAATATAACCATTTAATTGCTCAGTAATGCATAACTCCTCTGCTCATTGAGATATGATCCAGGTACCAACTGACAGATGTATGGACTTTAATATCCATGTCTTACAAAGCATCCTTATTCACACTTTATAAAAGGACTGAATTTCAGATGACTAAGTTGACATGAGAGTCAAATCAAGAAAAGAGCACCGCCAATCAAACAAAAGAGCCCCAGTATTACCACACGGAAAAAAAGAGCCGTCTACAAGGGATCAAAAATATTACCTTGCAAGAGCAGGCCGCTTGCGATCTGGCTGCTCCGCTTCGCTCCCCAAACTTCTTTTTCCTCTATTATTGATAGAGTTAGTCCTCTCCATATACCTAGTCTGTCTCTGCACTTCTTCTAGGTCCGCAGAGCACCCAAAGCCGCTACCCCCTTTTTCAAACGATCCTCACTTACACCGGTCTGCTTAGGCCCAATCAAGGTACTGAAATCCAGCTTCTGCGATCTCTTTGTCAAGGTGAGGCGAACAAACGGCTTAACAAAGCTTCCTCTAAGCAAGATAAAAAATCGTTTCACCTCACCATATAAAAACGAAACTAGCTTCGTATCACTTCCTAATCAATCAGTCCCAGGCAACTGAACCCAACAATCTAGCAATCGGAGCCATCGCGCTATACCACAGATCTAATCAATCTCAAGAACCAGTTCAGCTCAATCAATCCCATATTTCACCTCCAAGACTGAGCAACTCAAGAACCACTTATCAAAGTTGGACACTTCACTAACCGCCCTGTACATATACTAACAAGAAATTCAGAAAACCCAATATAGAGTATCCAATCTCCTCTCCTCCGGTCCTCCTACTCCATCAAAAACCCCCCCCACCAAGAAAAAAGAGACCCGACACCCAGTGAAGAGAGCAGCAGCAGCAGACAAACAAAACCAGCTCCTCGGGTGTAGCCCAACCGAAGCGAGATTCAAGACCTCAGCATCTCACCTCGCAAAACCGAAAGCTCGAAACGGTCGAGCAACAGATGGGCGGGAAGAGAATCTGATCGGGAGGTGTTTGGGCGAGAGAGAAACGGGGAAGCAAAATCAACGGATGGAACGATAGTTATTGCTTGCTCGAGTTCGTTTATGCTCCAAGTCTCTCTTGTACCCGAGTCCACATTGACGACTCGTCGCCAGCGGGTGGCGCAGATCCATCTGTTCGGGTCTTACTTTTCAGTCAACGGACGCAACACTTACGTAAAAGGATTTGGTACCTAATGAGTGGGTGCGGCGGATTTAATAGTAAAGAAATAATATTTTTCATTTTTATTAAAAATTTTATTATATTATATTAATTTATTTTTATTTTTATTATCTTATTTTACATCTATAAATTCTTTATAAAATTTAAAAAAAAATCCTTTTTTTTATCTGACAACTAGAGCTATCCTGTCTTGCAGTAACATCTTTTATGGAAACTATCGTGCCACCGTAATTTAATATTTCTTGTAATTTTTTCCCCTAAATTTGACTAGTCCAATGGGATGTTTGTAAGTGTAAGAGTGGACTCGGCTGCAGCTGATTGCAGCTCCGTCCCAAATTACGGCCTGGATCATCTGAGTGACGAGTAACGTACAATCCTGACCGTAGGTTTAACTGTACGAGAGAATCTGTTGAGTGGAGGTACCACTTGCCACGTTACTCCAATCGATGGACTTTCTTTTTTGACTTTTCTTTCGAGAATTAGACGTCAGCCGCCAGCGCAATTATTGACGTATCGTGACAGAGCAGTCCAAGAATTAGTTATTAATCACAGCCAAGAAAAAAAAGAGAGTTAATTTACATATTATTATCAATCCGCTTATACTACTTTTGTATGAAAACAGTCCAATTCCTGATGACCCATCAATGCGTTTAATATGTAAGATAATCACCCGACTCGTGGTTAGGTGGTTGATGCACCCACCAATTAGACTTGTTAAAAATTAGCCCCACTTGGGCATGAGGCAAAAATCGTCCATGGATAAGAATTTTTGGGACGCTTGAGATATCTACTCGTATGTGTTGACGAAGTATTAAAAAATAAAATTATTAAAAAAGTTAGATTTTTTTATTAATTATATTAAGATAATACATTTTTATTAATTATTTTAATGTTTTTTAAAGTTAAAATAAAATGTATATTAATCTATTAATTTATTATATAAAAAATTATTTTAAAATATAAAACTATTTAAATTTGTTTTTTTAAAACAATTATTTTACTTGATTTGGCTGGATTAGGATTTTTTGGGCTAGGTAAGATGTTAGGCTAGATCAGCATGCTCCAAAAATAAACTCGTGCCGTGCTAGTGCTGTCCAAGTTAACAAGTATATCACAAATAAGATAAATGGTAGGTGGGTATAAAATATTTTATTAATATAATAATTTATTATAAAATCTTTAAAATATAACTTAATATTATATATTATTTTAAATATACCACTTTAATATAATTACCTATTTTAAATTAAATGAATTCGAATATATTACAATAGCTAAAAAGAGTCTAAGGCTCGCCTCATTCATACATTTTTTTTTTACCAAATCATCTCATCATTGCGAGATCGTGGCGAGAATGCTGAACAACTGTCAGAGACCAATCGGTGACGAATCTCTAGCTGGTGATCTTTCTTTCTATTTTAAAATTGTCTGAGAGAGAAGTGGGGGAAGACCGGCTCGGGGCTCGCCCCACCGGCCCCATCCCCGTTCGGTGAGGTGGCTGGGGGGGAGTGGCCAGTAGCTAGCCTATAGCCGGTCTCCCTTCATTTTTCATTTTTTAAAAAAAAATTAATCTTCTAGCCTCTCCCTCCTCCTTTCTTGAAGGAGATTTAATAATAATAATAATAAATCAGTCAGGATTTGGTGTGGAGGCCCAATTAAGGTCTTGTTATGGGGGAAGACGAAGAACATTAGACACAGTAAGTAAATACAATAAAAATACCCCAAATTTGAATTGGATTAATGATATGATAAGATAATACTTAAATATAAAGTCTTAGTTCAAACCTAACTTTCCTTCTTCTTTTTTTTACTTTTTTCAAAAGTCTTAAAATATTAAAAAAAAGGTAAAACAAGAAAAAAATATCAAAAAATGACTTCAACTAATAGTTTTTAAAATTA
>CXYZ01012692.1:4331062-4476043 GCA_900006705.1 Sonneratia caseolaris
ATTTATTGAATTAAAAATCAACTAATTCGATCAAAATTGATCTTTTTAAAAGTAAAATTAAATTTTTTATAAGAATCGGATTGAATAAGTGACTAATTCCTAATTAAACCAATCAACTTAGTTCGATTTTAAAAACTATACCTCAACCCTCACCCTGCCATATATGATAAAATCACCCGGCTATTATGTTAAGAATTTAATACTTAAAATAACTTTATATCCTATCTTCACCTTCCGGGACCACAGAACCCTAACTATGCCTCCACATAGCTTTTTTTTTTTTTTTAATTCTTGTTTTTAAGAAAGAGCGGGGGGAAGGAGAGATGACTGACGGAGGGGAAGGCAACCGTCTGTTTTGGGGCTGCTCGCTTGTCCCCTCCGACGACCTCGCCGGATACTGGGATATCTCCGGCAACAATGTGGAAGGGAGGGTCTACAACAGAGTTTTTAAAACCGGACCGGGCCGGGAACCGGTGTAGGTATGGGTTCATGGGTCGGACCGGGGGTTTAATGAGTTGAATCGCATGTTTAAAAAATAATATTAATAATATAATATTACTAATAAATTTACATAATATTGAATATAATTTATAACAAAAATAATTAATATAACCATTATATTAAACAAAAATTTAATATAAAATGTAAATATAAGTTTAGTAAAATAAAATAGGTACATTACAATATGTTTTTGTTTTTGNTTGGTTCAATTGAGTTCACCAGTCGGATCGGAAACCGGCCGATTCAATCAGATTTTTTCTCTTTTAATGTGCAATTAGGATTTTTGAAGAAACCAGACCGGGTGAGTGACCGATTCTCGGTTGAACCAGTCGAACCGGCCGGCCCGGTCATGTTTTTAAAACTATGGTCTACAGTATCTTTCCCCTCTTTTTTATTATTATTAGTGGATTCCGCCTCTGTCATGCATAATGGTAGCCATATCATATATTATTATAATAATAATAATAATAATAATATACCACATAAACTATTTATATTAGAAAAAAATTAATTTAATACTGACAAAATATATTAAGTATTATATATTTAAAAATAATGTGTAACATAAAATTATTTTTTAAAAATTTTATATCAAAATATTACATTAATCAAATGTTTTATACCAATTATATAATTATACTACCTTATAAGAAAAGAAGACATCTTGATTTTGTTTCTATTAGTTTCATATTGTCCACTTAGTTATGTCTTCTTTTTTGGTTTACATCATACAATATCCCTGAACCAGTCGAAATACACCTTAAGACTAGTTTGCGGTCATACTTGGATCCCTGGAAAAATTCCCGTCAACCCTTTTAACCTGAGATTCGATCCTCGAATCACCCATTTGGAAACCTAGTGAGGGAACCACTAGTTTAACCTCAACTTGGTGACTTAATTATGTCTTCACTACTTACAATCGATACAAAAATATGAATCCGTGGATTTGGTTCACGACAGTTCATGTGGAACCAACCAGCTAATAATATGTTCGCAAAGAAGACACCAGCAAAACAATGCCTGCAATCCGCATCTTATTCTAACTTTTCGACATCCGATAAGAAGTGCTTCAGCCCCAACAAATTCGGAAACTCTAGCAGGCCACTCGTATCACTGCCAACTACTCCTGAACCCAAGCTAACTGAAGAACAGGCAGGCTGGGGTGACCCCTGTTTCAGAGCATGCTGTAAGAAGAGTTTTAGGAGACTTACTTCTCTCCCATGGTGTCCATAATCTCGTCTTTGCTCCGAAGCTGGTGAAATTCGTCCAGATTGTGGTAGAGTTTATCCAGCAGTTGGGAGCAGATCTCAGGAGACGTGCAGGGACCGCACATGAAATATACGACGTTGCCCAGAGGCCTGACATATATTCCATCGTCTCGGAGCATCCGAAGAAGTGCTTTTGAGTACAGGGAGCCATACCTGTAATAGGAAGGAAAACAATGGATAAGAAAAGTTAGATTTCTTAAGAGAGTAGTGGGTTTTCATTTTTCCTCGCAACTTCTACCATTTATCTAATTCTTACGACAGCAGGAGCCTGTTGGATGCAGTAACGATTTTGTAGGGAAGCATTATGTTCGGGAATGCATCAACGGATGAGAAAAAAAAAAGGGATGATACCCGGTGCTGTTGCCATCAGCTTGGAGTTCCATGGCAAAGAGGGTCCCCAGTGCGATCACCCTCTGAACAGCTGGGTGTTTGGAAATTTGGTTCACCAATTGGATATCCCACAACTGCGAGGGTCATTGCTCATCAAAATTATGTAAAACGGTAGATGAATAACAAGACACCAGAAAGAGCTATAAAGTTGAGATCCAGTAATTCAAGAATTGCTAAACAAGTGACTATGCAAAGACTGGTCATAATTTGCCCGTGTATCACATACCTCTTTAAGTAGCTTCACTTCTGTGTTTAAATTGGGGTTGGTCTCAGGATCTTTGAACCATCTGATGGATTTAACAGCGGCTGTACACCCCATAGCATGTGCAGTATATGAATGGCCATGCAGAAGAGCGTCAAGCTATAATGAGACAGAAAATGCATTTATAATGGGTCCAAAATTCAATAAAAGAAAAAAGACTCATAGGAGACTCATCAATTCATCTCCAAAAATAGAAACTAAATGTCTTGTTACCAATTTTAGGCGATGTATAATACCTTGGACTCTCCCATGAAAGTATCAAATATTTCAGCGGAAGCTAATGTAGCAGCCAGAGGTATTATCCCACCAGTAAGGAGCTTTGCGTAACATGCTATGTCTGGTTCCACACCAAGTAGTTCTGCAGCACACTGCAGAAAAGTGTTGATGAATCACAGGCAGTGAATTGAAAGTATGACAATTATCAAAAAAACCAAATTGCAGCAAGAGAAGAAAGTGATGGCTTACCTCTGCACCCAAACGCCAGAAACCCGTGAACACCTCATCGAATACCACTGGGATTCTTCGGCTTTGACATTCATTCACAAGCACTCTATGAAAGAGTGGATCCACTATTCGCATTCCTCCAGCACCTTGTACCACTGAAAAACAGAATGGATAACAAGGCACATTCCAACACTTTTGAGGTCCAAGAGCACTGAGAAGCACAATCATAGCCCTGCTTATATTTTAACAAAAAGGCAGGAGGCCCAAAATAGAATAGGAATTTATATTGCCATCAAATACTAGTGCAATCAACTAAAAATCTCTGCACATTCCAGAAGATAACAGGAGAAGTTCTCTTGCCTGGTTCAATTATAAGTGCTCCAATGTACGTAGGTCCCATTCCAGGTAGATGTTGCAGTATATAAGATGAGTACATTTGAGCTAGCTCTGATTTGTCCCTGCTCTTGGAAAATATTTCGTCACGCGAGCTGAAAACTGTAATGACAAGAAAATTGGTAAATCCACAATAACCATAACATTAAGAGCATGAGATCCTACAAGAAATCATAAGTCAATAGTACGCACTCAATTCAGATTCAAGAATTTTTGAATGCAGAACCTCAGGAACCTCAAGAGTCCATGTGCTTTTACTGAGGAAGACCGTTGGTGGATCTAGGAAAAGGCCTCTTCCTGTGTACCTGCCAATAATTTTCATTTTTTTCATTTAATAATTTACTATGTCTAACTGCAAAAGGTGATAAATAATTAGAGAAGTATTTAGGAACTACTGCTAATTCAGCAAGTTAGTACAACAATCTATGCAATTGATAGTGAAAGCTCATCCAAATAACCAATCTGGTTCCTTTCTTCTATGTTCTCATAGAATTTTGATAAAAATGGCCAACTTTAAAATACAAAAACTTTTCACTGGGAACTTGGATCATGTCATATTGCGAAACAAGGTAACTTAGCATTTTAAGATACTTGACTCCTGCATTCCTCAGAAATGACTTCCACTTATTACTGAGCAAGAGGTTTTCAAGACATCCAAAGGAATATCTCTTTGGCTGACGCACTGAGCTTAGGATCTTAC
Organism: Sonneratia caseolaris; assembly: GCA_900006705.1. NCBI lineage: Eukaryota > Viridiplantae > Streptophyta > Magnoliopsida > Myrtales > Lythraceae > Sonneratia > Sonneratia caseolaris. The sequence continues at coordinate 4,335,021 of CXYZ01012692.1, forward strand.
ACTTTCTAAGGTGCAGACTTCAGCAGTCTTGCCGAGAGATCATCCCAGAACACATATATATTCAATAATTCCTACATTATGTTCTATTTAATGCCAAATCTAAATACCATGGTTGCTGGAGAAAGCTAGTGTAGGCTGATGGTGATTGTGCTTCCATAGCACCTAGAGTGTCACCATGATAAGATCCTTGCAGAGCTAGAACCTACAGCAGTGGATGCAACAAGCTTGTAAATATATCTGTAAAACTATACATGATTTAAGAGAAACCTGATGTAGGAACTAGCAGATAGTGTGATCTTTCAAAGGTCAAACCATAAATAACACCTACAATGAGCTCAGCTTGTTTATCATCTTTAGTATCCATGAGGGTGTCCAAAAGGATCCCATGGTCAACTGCAAATCTGCGGAATGCCATCTTAAGAGCTATCTCAATTGCAGTAGATCCATTGTCTGAAAAATAAGCTCGTGAAGCCCATCCTACCAAAACAAATCAACCAAGTCAATCCACCTTATGTTAATAGACTAAAAAACATACAGAATATTTCATTATTAGAATTTAAGGAATCTATTATTCAATTTAGTCTTTAATTTCACTCTGAGCTTCTATCAAAAGTATGCCAATTATTGATTTGGAAGAACAAGTTCCAAACTGTAGCCACTACAGAGAACATCCCACCAGCAAAGAGATATTAAGACAGCCCAAGAAAATGAAGAGATCAGATCAAAAGTTCAAGTATCAGAAACAGACTAAGTGAGAACAAAGGTATCTTTCAGATTTCAGAACTCAGTCAAAGTTCTCACATAGCAAGTAACAGTGATGACAAATAACATAGATATAGCTGTTCTAACCTTTTCCAACACCATCCAGCAAAAGTTCTGCACATTCTAAGGCTGGCTCATAAACATTTTCAGGGAACATTACATGCCCATATCTGGCAGCAGCATAACCCATGTCTCTTGCAAGCTCAGTCTGAAAGCACCTAATATGTAAAATCAAATTAACAAGAAACTTCAGAAAATCCATCATAAAAGGCATGAAAAAGAAGACAAGCCTTGCAATGCATGAAAAGGGAAGTGTGGGATGAGTAGAACTGAACAAAATTTACATAACAAAGCATATAATAGCTTCAATATGTAATTTGGATATGAAATTATAAGGCAAAAGGCCAAAACCTTACCAAGCATTGCTCAGGCATGTCAATCGTTACAACAGTCAACTTGCAAAGATGTCCTTTCTATCTTTGATGAAACATAATGCAATATCACTATAATATGGTATGCCAAGAAAATTTTCCCTTCACTGGAGGGATGGCCAAAAGATTTTTCTTCTAAATTTGGAGGCAACCAATGAAGTTATCAAAAGCAGGTATTCTTGCAATCAGGTACAAAAGCAGGTTCTCGCTGTCTGCTTTAAATATCCACCCGGGTTTCATCCACAGTTAAATTGATAAATTCAGCGGGAACAAGAATGACCTGTAAAGTTGCATCTGGTCCTTGAGTCCACCAACTTGCACAAGCATCAAACAGCTGAGTCACAGACCTATTCTTTGTGTCCTACAATTACAAGAGAAATTTAATATTAGTTTTAGAACTATATAAAAAATGAGAGTTATTTGGTGATAAATATGTCAAGTAAAAACATGAACTAGAGCGACTATTCTTATTTGAATGAACATAAGAACGAACATAATATGACCTCAACTGAATATTTTTACTTGGAAAAAGGAAATTGTTCTACAGTCAAATAAGATACACATCATTCTAATAGTAACATAGACGGATAAGGAAACAATATGAGAAACAACTAACGCACAGCCATGAGTTGGAATGCAGAATACAAACCTCGAAAACTGCAAAACTCTCACCACAGCGTGAATCAATTACAGTAACACCTTCTTCTGGAACAAGACCATGTTGAGTAAAAGGCCACCAGAATTTGTCCTTTGCCTTCTTTTGCATATGCAACAACTTCTGCATCTTTTCTGCATAGGTCGAATGCATTATATCTCTCAGAGAGTTGAAAACACTATGAGAATCCTCAAACCATTCCAATAGATCATTGGATGGATCTTGTGGAATTTGTGGCAGCACAAGCACTGGCACCCTAATTACACATAAAGAAATACATCAACAAATACTCACACGTTAAATATATCTCTATAAAATCATTACTGGACAAGAAGCCTGTTCAAGAACTGTCTCTTAAATATACCTCTCAGAATACAAAGACAGTGATAAAAAATGAAATATATATTTCAGCACAGACACTACCTTTTCCGGAGATAGGACATTATTGGTACTTCATTAACAAGACCATGGTCTTCAAACACAATAGCAGCAACATCATATCCTCGAAGTTTCAAGCTTTCATAAGCTGAAATAGTAGCGGAAATACCACCTAGCCGTCCATCTCCAACAAGAATAGCTGGTAAACGCAATGGCCTGTGGGAAATACTCAAACCATTGATCATAATGAAGAAGTTCTCTTAAAGCTTAAAACCAGACACATTGTGGATCATCCAATAACCCATCTGCTTCACTATACTTTTTCCGTTATATCTTTAAACACTTTCACAAGTTAAATCTACATAATCTTCAAAGTTTGCCTTCACGTGTTAAAGATACTTCCAAAAATAAAATAAAATAAAATTCTTTCCTTTTAACTTTTGATTGTTCCTTTTTCTCATTGTTCTACCAAAAACTTTGGGTTTCAAGATCCGATATTCCTATTACGAGTAAATATCTAACTTGTATTTCTCGAATTTCTTTCCTTTTACATGAGTTTCAGTCTTTGTGATCCAATGAAACAAAAGAAGTCGAGAGGGTTAGCACTAGTACCTGTATAAGTCACACTGAAGAGACCCCGAAGGACCAGGACTAGCAACACCACCTGCAGTCTCGACGACACACAGCACCTCTCTCCCATCGCCCTCACCCCCCAATCCGTCTCTTAAGCACCTGCCCACCATATCCATTACCAGGGAGTCATCCACTGCTCCTCCCTCTCTCTGCGCTGCCAAATGCGGTGAAACGGCCTCATTATATGCAAAGATAGTCTTTGAGACCAGCTCCGACACACAGTTGCCCTCAGGTTCCTCGCCCAGGACTTTTTTCTCCTCGTAAAAGCTCAAATCCACCATACCACTAGCAGAATTTGGTACACGTGAAGGACTAGACACATCGGATGATGTTCCGAGGAGGGAAGTGTACACGGAATTCGAGGCGGATAGAGAGGACTGGAGAACGTGATGGGAGGAGAGTAGCGGGGAGCAGGGTTTGTGTACGAGGGACAGGGAGGAGAGCTTGTTGAACAGGAAGAGTGAGTCGGAGTCGGCGGGGAAACCTGTCTGGACCGGTTTCAGGTAGAGGAACTTGGACGGAATGGGGCGGCAGAGGAGGGAGGAGAAGGCGAGGCCGGTGGAGACCAGGGTCTTGCCGAGGGAGGTGTTGGAGGACCACACGAGGTAGGTAGGGTGGGTGAGCGGGATTCGGAATGACGAGGCGCCTGTCGACGACTGACGTTCGTGGAGGAGGCGGAAGTGGAGGCGATGCCGGCTCCGGCGTAGGAAGGAGAGGACAGATGGCATGGCGGCGGGAGCACCGACTGGCGGCGGCGGCGGCAATTAACGGTACAAAATTTTAAAACACAGCCAGTGCGCTGGCAGGGCTTATCCTTCGTCCTTTCCCTTCTCTTCCGGCAAATTTTCCTTTTCCTTTTATACATACATATATATATATATATATATCGTAAACTACTGGACTTATGTGCGGTTGTTAGAGTATAGTGGACCATTGGGCTTGACGGATGATGATGCCTGGTACAGTGGACCACTGTCGGCCACATCAGTGAAAGTCTGACAATCCAGTAGTCTTAAAAGGCCGGTTTTTCAAGGTCGAGAGAATACATTTCAAGCAGATCGTTTGACAAATCCCAAAGGGCTTCGAGGTCAGATCTCGAACTTACCAAATGGCATGGAGCAAGGTGATGCTAGGGTGGCCACATTGTGGCCAAGCCAAGACTTCTCTATTTTCTTCTCTACTTCTGTTCCAATGTTCATCATCAAGCCTCGCTTTCATCTAACCCGTCCCTTGAACAGGATTCACGGGGCACCATCCTGGAACCAAGAGGTTCCTGGTTTGTACGTCACCCAAAGCAGCATTAACGCACACAGCAGTACCAGGAGTAGAAGTAATCTTCTAAGCAGTTGGTTTTAAGTATCTTATGCGAGCAGCCGGCAAGCAAGAACCTGATCTACTTCCATCAGCTCAACCAGTTATGTCGTCAATCCTTGGAATTGCATAAATGTTAGATGACTCAATGCATTTTTCATCTTCAAAATGATAAATTTGAGAGCTGGAGTCATCCTGTGCTCTTCCACGAGATTACTATGTTCAAATCTTGAGATGGGACCCAAGAACAAAGAAGGGATGAGTGAAACATGAGAAGATCGAAGAAAGACAGCAGGTGGTGCGTACTGATTTAGAAGAAGATGAAGTAGATGGCCACACAAGGGAAAAGCTAACCTATACTAGATCCAAATAGACCAGGTTATGTCTTACATCAAAAAATCCAACTTAGACCTGATCTAGACAGAGCGGGTGATATCCTAACATAAGAATATGTTGGAATCTGCCTGAGACAAGATAAAAATTACAGCTACGATCTACAAATCCAAGAGGACCACGTTCGGGATAGTCTCCCTGCACTAGTGCCACTCAATTCCGCCCAAGGTGGTGGAACCAACGCCTTCCCACACTTCACTGAACCCCACTTCTTCATTGTCAATGCCCAGCATATTAGAGTCCCAAAAGCCACCGCCATTTTCATCTGCCATTGAAGAAGTAATATCTTCCATTATAAGGGTTGGCAAGCAGACCATAACTTTTTTCCTTTTCAATTTGATGAACTTCACATGAATTCTGGTGTGATTTGATCACGTCAATTGATATAGGTGGCAAATTTTATTCATCTCACAGTAACTATGCCAGAAATGAGAGCTCAACTTAAGAATCCCCACTAGTGCAGTCTAAGGACTTGATTGAATAACTCGGAGGACAACAAAGATATGCTCTTCCTAATCAAGTAGTATATGTATATATAAATACGCTTGTATCTGTGTGTACATATGATCAAACAGGAGACGTACAGGTGAGAGCACAGAGCCTTCAACAAAATTCCAAAATAAATTGGTTTCTTAGCAAACTTACAGTGATTGAATTCAGCCCTTGGTTTCTTGTTTGTAATGAAGCTATCTCTGCTTCCCCTTTGCTTTGATTCTTGGCCCTTTCCTAGGACAACGATATGCTTTCCAGAAATATTTTCACCTTGTAATTCAATTAACCACAACTAGTCAGTGACTGGAATAACAATCAGTAGAGAACAAAGCATTACAAAATAATAATAACAATAATAATCAACCGAGTAGAATTAGTAATGTCTGCTAAGACAGATTGCACAGATATCAAGTGTTTTATTTATGATTTAACTCATAATATATAACATAGACATTGGTTTGCACTCCACACTCACTAAGAAGTGCTGTGTGATGCTCAACCATATTGTACTTAAGTCCTGTCTTTATATGAAATATAGTTGGCAGAATAAAGAGTACTTATTTTGTCATTTCCACCTCAAAGAGGACAAGCCTGAGCAATACTACTCCAAAACAAGCCATATTTTGATTCATCCATGGCAAAACAGTTCAATTAATTAGATGGACAGTACCAGAACATGTGACTGATGAAACAAAGATAAAACATATGGAACCAGATAGAGTCCCCGAACTGGGATTTGGCATTATCTTGACGATGGATCAAAAAAAAAAGGAGCAGACTTAAAAATGCACATTGCAACCATACTTCTTTTATGAAGACAGGGAGTTTACCCTTAAATCATTCCTTTTTCTGGTAATTTCATTATATCAATTCTGACAATCAGTCACTCGGTGTTTAGTAGTATTTCAAGCACAACACTCTCTATCTCAATTAATCCTATTCAGGCACAAACAACTATAAACAAGGATGAGGAACAAATCATAGCCAGAAGATAAGAGCCAACCTTGAAAAGGATTTCTCCGCTTCCTTGATTCCTGCACTTCCTCTTCCAGTTGGAAACTTCCACCTTCGTCCAAGCTACATGAAGATGCACAGTTGTCCTTTTCTTTAACTGAAAGCTTGAACTGCTGGAAAATTCCTTTATCAATATCCTCCTTCTCTCCTCGCACTCCATTCTTATCTCCACCCTTTACATCACCGGGAAGAAGATGGTCTCTTGATTCCAACAGCATAGAGAAGGGCCTTAACTGACACTGCCAAGAGAGATTATTATAATGAAAAAACCAAGCTTGCATTACTCCTAGTAAAACAGAAAGTCTCAACTCAGTGGTGGTTTCCTGATTTGTGAAAACCCAGAATAGGATGCAAAGAGAGGCTTTTGTTTCCACAATAGCAGAGGCAATTGAAACCAATCCACCAAATCAATTTCAAGTGTCCCTTATCTGCCCTGTCTACTAATCTTTATGACAAGAGTCTACTTAATCCATTCAGAGACTGGATCCAGAATTAGGCACAGCAAGCTTAAGAAGGCGAACAGAGGGAGACACAATAGAGCATCATGGACCGACCCAAGTAACATTTACTGAATCTTTGACGGCAGCAGATTAATAAGACCTGTCTTCAGCCTTCAGAAGGTTATCAGCCGACTACAAAGAAGACAGGACATGCGGAGAAATCGTTCTGCTGCTCTCCCTCTAAAAGTTATTTTTCAACGACCACGTGATATAGGGAAAAAAAACAGTTTTTTGATTCATTTTGTTCATCTTTGATTCCATTTCCCAGCAGAAAATGAGCGTTGAGAAGCACCTGAACCGTGCCAGCCGGCAGAGAAGGTTTCTGCAGTTTCCGGTTGAGGAACTCCGACAACGAAACCTGCGGGCCGCCACTGAAGCCCTTTGCCCTAGTTCCATAACACGAAAAGCTATAATTTTTTGTTCGAAAACCAGCTCTGAAGCTGGGAGACGTAAGTGGGGTTCTAATGGGGGTTTTACTCTTACGGGCCCGAAGATGGGGATGAGATCGACGATGGCACGATGGCGCGCTGCCCGAACGCCCTGAATCTGCTCCCGCCATTGTTGGATTTCATTTCTGAATCGAGAACCTGATGCCTATACGCTCTGTTTGTTTTCTGCTTGCTCCCGCTTCTCTTCCACCTCTATCATCCTCCTCACCCTCCCACCCACACCCTTCTGAAATTTCCCATCGCGCCATTTTTTCTGAAGATTTCCCATGGGCCCGATTAGCGGTAACATAATATTTGGTCGGAAATGTGAGATTACTGTGTAGGAAGAGTTGAAATTGCCAAAAAAAAAACTATAGTATAATATATGGTACAAATCCATAGTCTAGATAAAATTTAACAATTCTACGTATGATCAAACATTAGACTAAAGTTTAGTGGGGAGAAGTAAAATAATTATGTACTCATCAAGCAATCCTAGTTTTAGTAAAACATCTGGAGACTCTTCCCAAACTCGATGCTAAAACCCGATCCTAGTTTGACAGGTCGAGCAACCACCTCGGAGGAGTAACAATCCAGGCGCCATTTTATGGGTTAGATCACTGTTAAGAGTTATTGAGTGGTCATTCCAGACAGAAGCAGGGGGATGTTCATCTTGATCTGATGTACGGTTTCTTCTTCGTCACGGATGAGAAGGATATTTCCCGATGCTTCTGTGTGTGAATGAATCAATTGCGTAATGTATAGTATTGAAGCAATCACTTTAGTTTTCATGCATTTATTGATGCTGCATTTTTTTACAGAATTATGAAATGGCAAGCAAAAGGAATAGCGAGTAATTTTGATAGACCGGGTTGGGGAAGAAGAAGAGGGAAAAGCAAGATATCAACAGAACTCTTCACAAATGAATTGGACTGATGTTTGTAGCTTAACCACCAGTCACCTTTATCTTGCGGTGGTAACGGAGAAATTCTTGGTTCTGTTCATCTTTTGAGCTTATCATCGCCATTGGGCTGAAGCACTTCGGACTGGAGGCTTAGGAGATTCATGTGGCTTGGACGGTTTTAGCACCCTTGTGCTTGTGCCGCGATGTGCGAGCTGTCCTTCAGAAGGCTTGATAAGCTCTTGCAGAACTGTTCATGAAGGTAACAATGTTAGCCAAAAGCTTCGCACAGTCGGGTTAGTAAGTTGGCTCATATGAGGAACTCTGGCATATATTTGACATATAGAAGTACCTCTTTGTACATGGCTAGCTCCCCTGCAGATTTCAATATTTCTATGATGCAGTGCAACGGGGCGACCTCGATCACCTGATATGTGAAAAACATACTCGTTAAGCTTAGCTCTACGGCTCGTGGCTTTTTCACAGGTTTCTCCAATCGCTGTTAGAGCTACCTCTGCTGATAAGTTGAAGTATGATCTGGAACACCTGGTCATTTTCCAAGACGGGTGCATCTTCATCTGCATTTTACGTGAAAATAGTGATCAGAAAGTGGAGAACAGTTTCGGGGGATGAAGAATGCCATTGTCTTGCGAGGTTTCACGTACCTTATTGTTTGATCTCTCGGCTAACAGGTTCGCATCTGCTGCAGCTGCCTGGATCTTTGTCATGGTGTCGTCGATCGTGTGGTCGGACACGAGCATCACTTTCTCCTTGACTTCATCCTGTAGGTTGAAATCAAACTCGTGAAGAAACCCTACCTCTTAAGATGCACTTTTGATCTTGAAACTTTCGTGACTGGAAAAGAACTTGCCTTCTCTTCAAATAGGCCTGACAAGTCGAGGTCGTGGGACATTGCGATCAGTTGGAACGCATTTATGAAACTCGATGACTTCAGGATCTTCTTATCTGCTTCCATTTCCTGCTCAAAAAGATTGGAATTCAGTTAACATTAACCTACTACCTCATTTTTTTCCCGTTCTGTTTATTTCGCCTTGTCATGTCCGGCTTCTTGCAGTATAGTTTACCTCGACTGACTCAAAAGCAGCATGAACATCATCGACGTAGTCCTTCCCTTTGCATTCATAGGCACAAGCAGGCACATAGTTGATCTGAAACCAAGCATTCTCCACGATCTCCGGCACTGTTATTCTCTGCAAACCAGGAGCTCCACATGTTATTTTGTTTCACATTGTTAAGCATAGAAATGAGATCAACTTTAGACGTACTGTCTTAGCACTTGGGTCAAGAATTCTCGATATTATGTTCCTTTGGCCTCCCGTAAACCCTGTTGGGAATGTATAGTTTGCTCTGTAGATCTGCGTTGAGAAACAGCAATCGGTTTCCCTGGCATTACTTTTCCCTTATGTACCATGGAAAATTTTATTTTCTGCTCTGTTTGAAGAAGCCAAGGATACCTTCTTGTACAAGTTGATGAGGTTGCGATCATTGAAAGGTAAAGATCCGGAGAGCACCTCGAAGAGGATCACCCCACAAGACCAAATATCTGCTGCTGCCCCATCATATCCCCTGTTGGTCAGTAGCTGTTCATACAAAAGCCCTAGTCATCAGTAGTTGCTTAATACCCAATAGTGGCAACTCTATTCTTGCCGAACTTTCTCTCGATTATCATTGTTGCTAACTACAGCTGAAGTACATGGACACAAAAGCTTTCCGTTGCCATGGATGATGAATACAGTGAAGAAGACAGCAATTTTATCAGTTCTATCATCAAAAGCTGATACGGACAATGCACAATTGGGAAAGCCTCATCCTTTGGCCTCCAGATATTAGGCGGTGCACACTGGAAAGAAAGGGGAAAAATGCTGATTCTGATGAATGAATTCTGTTCTTACCTCAGGAGCTACGTAGCACGGGGAGCCACAGGCCGTGGACAGCATTTCTCCTCGCTGATAGAAATAAGCATTCACTTAGACAAATTTCATGGTGCAGATGAAGAGAAAAATAACTAAAGAAGGACTAACACAAGATTGTCAGCACCTTCCGCAGAGCACTTAATCCGAAGTCAGACACCTTGAGGTTTCCTTTGCTGTCTAAGAGCAAGTTTTCGGGCTGAAAAGAAACCAAACCAAAAGGTAGGGAAGAAATCGTCGTTTGCATTAAAATCCTCCTTGAAGATCACAGTTGAACGAAACTGATTGAAGAATGTTAGCTAAGGCATACCTTCAGGTCTCTATGATAGACTCCTCTGTTGTGGCAATAGTCCACTGCGTCAATCAATTGCTGGAACAGCTTCCTTGCCTCAGATTCCTTCAATCTCTCTGCATAGGACTGATCATAGAACCCGATTAAGGATTAGAATATTTTGAAGCTATTCCAGAACAGGAAAATTGAGAGTTCGTCTTTTAGGATGACCGAGCCTCTATGAGTCTTTACCAGCTTGTCCGAGAGCTGCCCTCCTGGCTCGTAGTCCATGACTATGTAAATCTTCGTCTTTGTACCGATAACCTGCAGTTAAATGGTACAGTTTTTAACATTGGAAAACAACAAACGACTATGCTTTCTTGAGCTCCTGAGATTGCGGGAAGAGCGGTACTTGCCTCATGTATCCGTACGATGTTGGGGTGATGCAGAAGCCTCATCGTCTTAATCTCCTTTTGCACCTGAGATGCAGTTATGCTGTGTTTCACTTCTCGAACATGAAGAATGACGATGGAAGTATCACACCAGCAGCAGCAAAAACTTTTCAGGTAAATGTTCAAGCTAATTCTAGTGCAAGTTTTGGTTCCGTTCCGGAAAGAACAGTATTTTCTAAAAGCTAGAAACCGGGAGCTCTATTGGACCTCCGCTCATCGATGCACAGAGAACAGGAAGACATTCATCAAGCAAACAGAAAGAAACACAGTGCCACGACAGTGAAGAGATGGGATAGTAGTTCGAATTGCCGGACCTGGCTCTTGAGATTGCTCTCCATGACCATGCGCTTGTCGATGATCTTAATCGCGACATGCTGGTTGTTCGAGCTGTCCAAGGCCAGCTTCACCTTAGCAAACGTGCCCTCTCCAAGCGTCCGGACAAACTGGTATTTCCCTATGCTGTTGGTCCCATTGCCCATCTCAAGACCTCGGTATTGTGGCTCAATCTCCTGCTGCTGCTGCTGTCCTCGGTGATTTTCGCTATAATTTAAACGCCTTGGAGATGTTCCTTATAGTCTGAGCGATTAGAATCGAGGCCGCAAGAGAAGAAGGGGAACAGGAAGACCGAATCCGAGTCGGGTGCTAACTCATGCAGCTCCTTCGTTGCAGCTGCTGCCATAGGGGTTAATTCGACGGCTCTCCAGTCTCTCAGCCCACCTTTGTTTCTTCTTCTTCTTCTTGTTCTTCTTGGCCACTTCAACAGTTCAAGAGATTATATCTCTCGACATTTTCGCTTTCTCAATAATTGTGTTTTCATCATTTCGAGTTTTTCTTATAATTATTTTTCATGGCGGAAGGTTTGGAAGCAGTCCAACGTCAGTAGCATGGCCATGGAATGGAGGATGACCAGTTGGTTTCAAGCTGCCATGAAGTTGAGCCGAAGTGAAGGACATGGTTTTGACTGGAAGTTGTCCTGTTTTTATCCGCATAAGAGTATAAGACAGAAAAATCATATCTGGACGAGATATATCTAGTTATGTTAAAAGTATTAAAAAAATATTTATAATAAAAACATTATCAATTATATATAAATATTTATATTTTAATAATTACTTTTTAAAATGAGTTAAGTATTTAGAATAATCAGTTAATTATATTATATAAAAAAATTATTTTAAAATATTAAAATCTGTAATTTTTTAATATTTTATTTAATTCGGGCCGGGCTGAACCAGACACACCAAAATACGAAAATATTCGCATTTGGGTCAGAATTTTCGAACTATCTGAGATGATAGGCCACGCAGACACGGCCGGAATAGACGGGTTAGCAAGCATTTCTTCAATTATCCATGTGTCCGCGTTGTGATTGATATTTTCGGAGAGACTTTGGGTATTCTTGGAAGATAGACCAGGGCTGATGATCGTCCTAGTTTTGAACCTGTATGTGGAATACTTCCAATGAGTTTTGAGCCACATCACATTGGTTATTGTGTTAATCTTTATGTAAATATTGTTAAATTTGTTGTGAACTCATAAGGGATCGGGTTCATTTCCACTTAAAAGTTTGAACTGATAAGTGGTGATACGTAATTTTCTTATAAACTTATAACGTTTTCTTTATTTAATCAATGTAACGTCATATATCGATATAGTTATTGTATTAATCTTTATGTAAATATGATGAATGAACCCTAACAAATTTACTTCCTAGTCGGGTTGGCCTGTTGGCAATTAGAGCTCACCTTATACGAACACGAACACGAATATTTTTTACTTACAGAATTCAAATACAATACCTTATTTAAGAAAAAAAAAAAGCATGTCCAATCATATCAAATGACGAAATGGGTAGCACCAATCTCATCTTTTCTTGATGGCTGGGAAATACTACTATGGTAGTAGGAGACAACCTTGGCAGCTGCCTAATGGATGATCGCCACATGGGATCGACCTGGCCGGTGGGGTGGGATTGCATTGCGTTGGCCAGGGTCGGCGAGGCCTTTTCCAAATTGGGTGGCGTTGGATTCAATAATTGGCCACCACCGCGAGGGGGAGAGGCGGTCTGTCCTTGCTTGTATTGATTGCGTCCAAGACCTCCGAATAGGTTTATATCACCAATAAAGAAATCATTTATTTATTGTCATATTCATCGTCACCTATCATTAAGCATGGTGTTCACAGAGCGTCAAAATATGAAAATAAATATCGATAAATATGCATATTAATATCTCTAGATATGATATAAATATTTCTAGATATATCACAGGTGATCTTATTTTGTTATGGTATCTCTCATGCCATGCATCGAAATGAAAATAACATATTACATGCAACAATGATGGGATGCTGCAGATCCTACAAGATTACCAAATAATAAAGGTAAGATTATAATCTCGACAAATAAACATTTAATCGGTAAGAATTCATCGTATAATATAAATATAATAATAATAATACGAGATAGACAGATCACATGCAAGATCTTCTCCGACCGTGGAGAGAGGATTGAATGTGTGATGTTTTAATAAATAAAATCCAGCTGCAAAGTGCGAAAGTAAATTGACATGACGACTTATATATATTATATAATATATATATGTATGTATGTTAAGAGTAGTTAAAAAAGAAAGAGAGTTGATATAGTATGCCTAATTAATTATAAATTTAATGTTGATTGTAAAATTTTTTGTCCACTTTTATTTATTTATTTATTTATTTTTATTTTAAATTTTTGAATATCTTATATAATAAAAAAATATTTAAGATATTAAAAAATAAAAAATAAATTATATCGTTACTTAACAAAATTAATCTTTTATAACAAATATACATGACGACTTTTAAAATTTGTTATGGCATCTGAGCGTGGGTTCGATCCACCGTGTACCAATAAATCTCCTGGTCGTATTTAAGTAATTCCATGCTAGTTGGCAAGAAAAACTAATTTTAAAGTAGTAATTTATAATAATGAAGATGCGGAAGACTAAATATTATATCCCATAAAAAAGCAGATTTGATATAAAGAATTACATATACTAATTATTACTGTACGAGATGTTTATTGATATCGTCGAAAAGTTCACCGTAACATTTCCGGTCCACCCCTTTCGCCAGAAATTAGCTGACTGGCTGTTCCTCCCTATCAGCTTTTCAACTAGTCCTATCCATTTGGTTCGTGCCAACATCATTTTCGTGCTTCGGGCCATGGATATCGTAGCCGGATCGAAAATCCCAATATGGACACAGTTTTTTTGTACAGTGTCGGTCGGGCCCGTGACTTCAGACCGTGCCAATTTTACTCTTACCTTTCTGTCCCACCCCCCATCTAACAGGCGGTGCGAAAGTTCGGTTCCCATCCGTCTCGGACATTGCATTGACTCCCGTAAGTCCTTGGGGGAATAAAACAAGAAGCTAAAATTAGGTGACTACCCTGTCACCGACAACTGGAGCATCCCCTAACAGTGTGTCTTTTGGTGGCAACCTGTAAATCAGCCGCTGACTTCTCAAACAAGTGGATAATCCCATCAGGTTCGGGTCGGGGCTGGCAGTGGGGGGAATCATATACTAAGCTATTTTGAATTCTATAAGCTATCTAGATGCTATTAGGTGTATAATCAAATATATAATATTCAAGGGGTTATATAATTTTTGTTACAAGTCTGCCCTCTTAGTATAATTGATTATTTTCACTATTAACTCTTAGGTCGTTATTATGATAATCTAAACATGATAAACTTAATCATTATATCCTTTCCTAGTTTTACAACGGCAATGGAGCTGCTGAATCTCCGAGCCAAGTCGAGGCCAGAACAATCTCCCTTTCCCTTCAATCAGCAAAGGCTAGGAACTAGACGAATATTATATTGCTCTCCCATGCAATGGGAGTCACCAACTAGATCAGGCCTAACGAAAACCCTGACTGAGATTATAGATATGTTACTGGTGATATCACACTCGATCTTGCGACTCTTGAAGCTTTAGATCATGATTTCGGATCTCGTGAACGGATTTCTCCCATCCATAATCCATGTAAAAGGGAACATAGCTCGGATGAGCAAGGGCTATGTATATTTGATGCCCGCAAGTTATTTGATGCTACATGGATATCTGACTATGAATTTCCTCTGCCAACAAACTAGAGCGCAATTTACTAAAAGAAAAACATGACAAATTTATCGAATGCATATAATTACTCTGTCAGTTGAAACTCTGTCGAGTTAAAAATTTAAAAATATAAGCGGAGAAATTATAAACCACTGAAGTTGACTATGCAAACTGATATCATAACCATCCCTCGAGCATTGATTCCAAGTAGCTTGTGTTCCAGAGCTAAGGATTGATCAGAAGATGCCCGAGTTTTCCATAAGGATCGATCCGTCTAAAACCTATCGTATCGAGCATCGAGCAGGAGGGTGGACTGGACTATCACCGAAGCAGAAAACAAATCCATCTTAAGGTGAAAGGGGTGCTGGAAGAGTTTGCAGAGGACATTCGGACAAACGAACATATATACAGCAGATAATGGATGCTGCCCGAACCTATTGTCTTCTCAAAGCTCATACTAACAACAGATTTATTCTAGGTGACTTCTCCTTGCTTCGATAGATAGATAATGCAGAAACTTCTCAAAGCTCATACTAACAACAGATTTATTCTAGATGACTTCTCCTTGCTTCGATAGATAGATAATGCAGAAACTTCTCAAAGCTCATACTAACAACAGATTTATTCTAGGTGACTTCTCCTTGCTTCGATAGATAGATAATGCAGAAACTTCTCAAAGCTCATACTAACAACAGATTTATTCTAGATGACTTCTCCTTGCTTCGATAGATAGATAATGCAGAAACTTCTCAAAGCTCATACTAACAACAGATTTATTCTAGGTGACTTCTCCTTGCTTCGATAGATAGATAATGCAGAAACGCGAAGCTCGGCCTTGCCTTCCAGACGTTTCCTGTTCAGCCCCTCGTGGTCCGTATGCTCCATATACATCTCTATACATCCGGCTGGAGCGCGATCGGCACTTGCCCTAGTTGTGTTCCGAGGTGTCAATAGGTCACATCCGACGAAGATATACATCCATATGCTAAATATATATACACATATACGTGCAAAGCATAATAACCATTTGACGATGACAGGATAAATTTGATGGCAATGACCTAACCGAAGAGGTCTTGCCTCTGGCATGTAGTGCATTAATGGAGCATTAAACCCTCCAAGCACTCTCAAGTAGGGCCATAGATATTATAATCGGTCCCTTGGACAATTTTCGAGACAATTTCTTGTGTGGATGGATGGCAGGTTGATGTTGTCCTACCAAATCAAAATGATTTCCTCGGCCGAGTCATGCTCAACATGGTTAGGTTAATTCTTCGTCTTAGATTTTTGGGAACTGGACAATGACCATGATAGTTGTGTGGTTGAATCAAAACGGACCACATTTCATGGACATGGGGGTCGATTAATTAATACAATTTGAAATCTCATCATCTGATCAAATATTTATACTCGAATTTTATAAGTGGAGAAGATGCATATAGTCAGGAGACTACCACTACTTGAGATGCTTACCCAACATCTCTGACCTGATATTCCATTGGACTTTTGGAAGTACCGAGTGGCAAGTACACCACCTTCCGAGATGCGAACGAGCTGGTGAGGCTTGAATCTGATGATTAAGATCGAACCTGAGACATGTGACAAACTCTCTATGTGTGGAGATCATTCATTAGCCACCGTAATGGGTCCTTCCTCGACTGGTGGGAATCACTGCAAGCAACACAGCTAGCTCACCCAGGACTGAAAATATAGTGTTCGATTAAGCACAACATCTAATACAAATTTATCCACCACGCAGAACCACCACCCAAAAAAAAAACCTAATTGAAAATTACACTTTGGGTGTATGAAAAAATTGAAATTAGATAACGTCATCGCATGCATGTCCAACCCATTTGGAAAATTCCACGTTTAAAGCCGATGATGACCGGATATACAAAGTTATTCATTCTTATCTCTTGACCATGCTGATTTAACTCGAATATAAATTTAATTATAACTCACATTCCTGATTAGCTATCTAGTGTCACGGTCAAATTATGTAAAAAATAATAATGAAATCCGACCAAGCTTCTCTCATGCAACTATAACAGCTAACCATTTGGACATGTCAAACGATAATTCCAACGTGATTGGAGAATCAAACTAATAGATAATCGTTCCAGCATGGGAAAGAAAGTTCCTCTCAAATTCGATTAACGTTTGTCTTCCTATGTGCGATGATTCAGCAAAAGGTGTTAACTGAGGAAAATGTGATCCGAGGGAGGTGGCTATGTCGGGTGCTTCCTTCGTGGTCTCAAATTAACTTAAAAGACTGAGCGCAACACATGTCATGGTCTCAAGTCGAATATGAATTTTCCCTCTTAAAACTCGAGCCGAGACGTTACCGTGAAAATACAATTGATGCCGGTGCAACTGGCCTCATCGTCTTCCCCATCTGTGTACGTGGACGTATGTTCTGTTTTGTCAACGAACCGCATAATCACGCAAACGAGTTCGAATTGGATTATGGACTATGTACCGATTACATTGAATTGGAGATCGGAGTGACAAAGGAAGGTCTGGTGGGACTCGTTCTCGATTCGAGACATTGACTTCCACTGATAGATTCGAAACTCTATCAGTGGCACCAAATGCTGGGGGGGGAGGAATCAAATTACTACCGGTCGGTCAAGTTCCATGTAATCGAAAGCATAGGTTCATCGATTTGAAGCAACTTCAGTGCAAAAATCGTAATGGTCGACTGGACGGTAAGTAGTCCTACCTCGAAGAGGCGTTTACGGGACAGTTTGGTTGCCGATCGGTACGATTTTCATCGAGCTCATGGATTTTTCTTTGTATTGAGCCCTTCGTTGTGGCATTTCTCTGAGAAAAGAAAATCGCAGAGAATTGATGGGCCTTAGCCCGTCCATCGCTCTATGTTATTGTTATTCATCGCATCATATGCCATCTCTCTGGGCCTTTTACAACCCGACCGCATCGATCCGCCCCGCATTAACGTAATTAATGGGCTATTTCTTGTTCAGACCATATTAGGACCCGCTTGAATCGGGTTGGGCAAGAGAGAGACAAAAGGGGTCCGGTGCAGCGGTGGTGCCCTCTCGGAAAGCTCATGATCAAGATGTCCCGGGTCTGCTTACCGTAAAGTGACTCTCTGTGCGGTCGAGTTGTGATTTCTAGCTGTGGGTCCTACCTGGATGTGCCACTTCTAGTTCTTGGAAACTGATTGCTACAGGATTAGGGGAAAACGACATCGTAAATAATAATAACATCAATTAGACGGGTTGTTGTCCCGCACTGCCGAAAGGCGTGCCTTGGCATGGCGGGTAAGAAAAACCGTGCATCATGACAAGACTACCCTCTTCCCGGTCTCACATGTCGGACCGACGCTGATCCGATGTCATTTTCGACTCTTTCCCTCTAATAAAATCGAATCCGCAACTACTCTATCAACCTCATTCATGTTTCTTGAGCAAACGGTAAATTAGTACCATTGTAGTACGAGTATCATAAATTCGAAGACAATACCGTCAAAACCTTTTGGAGAATAACGATAAGGACCTATATCATAGTTTTTAAAATCGGACCGGGCCGGGAACCGGTCAAGGTATGGGTTCATGGGTCGGACCGGGGATTCAATAGGTTGAACCGCATGTTTAATAAATAATATTAACAATACAATATTCCAATAAATTGATATAATATTATAATTTAATTATGATTTATAATCAAAATCATTAATATAGTTATAATGTTAGTCTCAAATTTAACATAAAATATAAATATAAGTTANTCGGATCAATTAGATTTATTGGCTCAAGTGAGAACAGGCCAGTTCAATTGGATTTGATCTCATTTAAATAATAATTGGATTTTTTTATGAGAACCGGACCGGGTGAGTGGCCGGTTCCCGGTCGAACCGGCCGGCCCGGTCCGATTTTAAAAACTATGACCTATATTGAATTAATCTCATGGCGATGTGATCATATGAGAAAAATGCTTTACATATAATAAACATATCATACGATATACATCATAAGTCGATCACGGCCCATTATATTAGCAAAAGCAAAATGCCTGATGCAAATGACTGACTTATCCAAAGAAAAAAAAAGGGAACAAATGGCTATGACGAGGGGGTATTTCCGTCCAATTAACTTGACCCTGTAGTGGCTCGCGCACGAAGTGACGTCATCCCTTGAATCAACCCCACTTCACTGTCACTGCGGGTTTGGACTGTCTCTTCTCTCTCCCTTCAATTGAGGGAGCTCGGACCCACTCATCATCATCTCAGATTCCAGTGGAGACGGGTAGTGTTTGTGCGATACCAGATTACGAGAAAACTAAATTTCCAGCAAAAGTTTACCGTTTATTATTATTTTATAGGAATTAGTGTATAAATAAGTCTCCGCTTATTTATATATTATAAATAAAAAATTAATAATATAAAAAATTCTATATCATAATATATCAATATAGTTTGATTCGAAATAAGTTGTTATATATTGGATTTATGAATGCCCAATAAAAATGACTCCGAAAATATTCATGTGATGAATGAATCTCCCCGTTGTTAATTCGATTAAACTGAATAACAGATTTAGCACTAATATGAGTAAGTTGAAATAGTTTTTAACACTATTCTTTAAAAATAAAATATTAAATCTGTATATTATGAATATATAAAATTATTATGTGTAATATCTTTTTTTAATTTGACAAAATGATACTCTTGAATTTAAATTATTCATGACACGTACTAAATTACTATTCAAGTTTAATCTTAGTTGGACAGACATATGGACCAAAGAATCATGTGAAATTCGGAGCGCTTACTAAAACAAGAGTTTTTCAACGCAATAATAACAATAACAAACTCATCTCACGTCAATTAACCACCGGGGAAAAAGCCCAAAAATCTTTAATCCGCCTTGAATGATTTTGTTCAGTTGAGTTGGCAGGGTCGCACCAAGTCATTTCGATTATATTTGTGAATTTAAAAATTTTAAAAATATGAAGAGAAATGAAGAATGAAAATTGTAACGTTCTTAATGTTAAATCAATGTAGTGGCCGAGTATAATGTGGCACCATTGTACTAGCAATTGGACGTGGCGGAGGCATTTGACGGACCTGGCGGACGCTGCATCGGACCGCACTGGTGTGTGTGGGGCCACGTCAGCACACCACACGACAAACTACGGTCGAAAAAGAAAAATATGCCTCCGCTTCCATAAAAATATGGTGAAGAAAATCTTTTAAGTGGCTATACGATCTCCACGTGTCACCGCACCAGTCATCCTTACCCGGATTTTCTCTTTCTGACTAGGATAGATAGATCCCATCGAGGCAACCCTATCTCCAAGGCTGAGCTCTTAAGTGGAACTATCGGGTCCGGTCGGGTTGGATCATGGGTGACTCTAGTACCCCTCGTAAGGACAATTTCATAGCCAGATCCGTCAATTCAGATATCAGCCTGAAAATCCTGGCTGTCTTCTATCAAAATAAAAAAAAAACTGTTTTATAAAAGATAAATATAAATAAATTTATATATAATATAATAGATCAATTAATTTAAATTTTATATTAATTTAAAAATAATAAAATATTTATTAAAATATAAATATTTGTATATAATTAATTATTTTATACCCTTAATTTTTTCAACCATAAATATCTTTTAATACTTTTGGATAATCAAATTTATTTTGATATTATATTATCACAACAATATCTCAAGCCGTCCAAAATTTTCATTATAAATATATATTTTTTCCAACCAGGCTTCAAGCGGGGCCATTTGTGGGCAAGTCTAGTGGATACGGGTTGGTTGGACCAGAGGAATAATAGGGCAGTGTTGATGATCCCAAAATAATACTATCCAGAAAAAGGCTGGCGCCAAATTCCGAATCAATCTCAATCACTTTCCTCCCCCTCTCTGCCCGTCGGTCAGCTGCTTTCACGGGTGCCCCAGTCCCATCTCCCAACTCAATACTATTCCTGTGCCGCGTGAACCAGCGCGACCANATAATATATGTATAATTCTTTACTTTTAAATTTTTCTCATAATTTTATTTTTAGTGTAAAATTCATTTTCATATTTTTCTGGTTGGCACGGTTTGATCTCTCAAGCGACTCAAAAACACTGACTCTTGCATGATTTTTTCTTAGCCATACTCGAGACATGCTTTTGAGTCGTGCCAAATTTTACCACCTCTACTTGGACGACCTAAAAACTTTAGCTCATACACTATTTTTTCGTGTCATGCACTGAGCGTTCCAATTATTGAGAGGGCTATTCATAGTGTTAGTGCTCTCTTTTGTCCATCAATAAGTAGTAATTTGAACAGTTTTTTCTAAGAAAATTGATAATTTCTTTTTATTCGATCTATCTTATCATAAGGGATCACAATAATTAAAAAAAACAAATCATTGTTTTAGAGCTATACTCAAATTAAACCAGTTTATTAGGGGATGAAATTTATGGTTCACTGAGCTAACCTATCGGTTTAGAATGAGAACCATGTGGGACACTTGACACAGGAGCGCACTTTTATTGAACTGAAATTAATTTATGGTATTAACAAAAAAAAGTTTTTTTAAAAATATTTGATCACGCTATTTATCCAATTTTATCGAAATAAGAAAAAAAAAGAATCGATATTCCGGGGGCCATCCAGAACCGAGGCCGTCCGCCTTAAAACATCAAACCACCGGACAGATCCCACCTAACTGTGCTCGGGCAAAACCTCTCCAATTCTCCCTTCTTCGTAACTGTTCCATCAATTTGCTAACCCCAACCATTTGCCTAAGTCAGAGGCGGAGATTTCGATGCAGATGGGATTCGGCAGCGGAATGAGCGCGGCGCCAAGGTCTTGCGACTCGTGCAAGTCCGCCTCGGCGGCCGTTTTCTGCCGGGTGGACGCGGTGGCCCTCTGCTTCGGCTGCGACACGCGCATCCACAGCAGGGCTTCGCATGAGCGGGTGTGGATGTGCGAGGTGTGCGAGCAGGCCCCCGCAGCCTTCACCTGCAAGGCCGACGCCGCTGCCCTCTGCGTTTCTTGCGACTCCGCCATCCACTCTGCCAACCCCCTCGCCCAGCGCCACGAACGCGTCCCCGTCCATCCGTTCTTCGAGTCCGCCGAGTCGATGGTGAAATCATCCGTCCCCAGACTCCTCGTCCTTCCCGATGACGAGGATGCCACTGCTGCAGCCGCCGATGGACTGTTCATCAGCAGCAAGTGCCCTCATGATCAGGACGCCGAGGCCGAGATCGACAACTGGCTGCTTCCTTATCCGAACACTAAGGACAACATTCAGGCCGCTGACGTGGGAGACTTCTTTGACGAGATGGACCCTCTTCTCGATTTCGGGTTCGGCGATTCTGTCGACCGGTTTCCGGTGACTGGATCTGATGCATTGGTTCCGGTTCAGCAGAAGCCGGTCCAGCTTCCTGCTGTAAAGCAGCTGTCGGAGAACCGGTTCGACGTCGTCGGTTTCGGCAGACCGGGCAACCCGATTTCTTCTCCCTTCAGCTACCGTGGCCAATCGCCCGGCCACAGAGTAAGTGCTTTCTCTTTACATCGAGCTGAACTTCAGTCCTCCGCTGATCGCACTCAGCTCGTTATTGAACTCCTGACATCGGGCTGAACTTTTCTACTGTATTTCAGGTCTCGTCCCCATCCTTCGATGTCGGAATGGTTCCCGACGGCAGCTCCAGCATGTCGGACATCTCGCACCCTCCGCTCCAAACCTCGGGAGACTCGAGCCTCGCAAACTCAGCGTCGCCCTACCAATCGGCCCCCGCATCTCAGCTGACCGGGGCCGACCGCAAGGCCCGGGTCATGAGGTACCGAGAGAAGAGAAAGAACCGGAAGTTTGAGAAGACCATCCGGTACGCATCCCGCAAGGCTTACGCCGAGACCCGCCCAAGAATCAAGGGCCGGTTCACCAAGAGGGCCGAGGTCAAGCACGAAGAAGGTTGCCCCTATGTCGCCGCCCATCAATACGGGGTCGTCCCCGGCTTTCTGATTCGGCCTCGTTGAGAGTAATTTTGCTCCGTCCTGGTTCGATGGTTACAATCTGTGTCATTGCTATGTAGCCGTCGGATTGTAGTTGTGAGCTTCTGTGGTTTCTTGTTTTGCGATTCATGTACATAGATAGCATCGATCATTAGCATCTAATAATGTCATGTTTTTAAGCTGCTGTTTTATCGGCTGAAAGCTTCTTTGATTTCAGCTCCTAAAAGAGATTAAAAACCCATTTTTGTTATATCTTTTCCAACTTTTTTTTTTCAGATTAATTCATATTTAAATCTATCTATATAAATTCCCTATTAGTAAAATTTTTCCTTTTTTAAATTCGAACTCAATAACTTATACTATGGATCCATCTTTAAAAGATATGTTTTACTTCACACGCAACACTTGATTTAGATAAAGTTAATCTAAATTCGGGTTAAGATTGATATATTAACGAATTATTTTATTTTATTTTATAATAATAAAATTTGAAAAAAATTATTTATAGAAGAATATGATTAAATCATTTCAACTATTTTTTTTCATGTGTTGCTGATTCTCTTCTGGTTATGCAGTAATTAGCGCCAGTTAGATGGATCACGTGTAGATCTAATGGCTCACACTTTTTTATTTTATTTTTATATTTTTATATTGTTAATTAATGTCACTGTCCAATAACTGCCAACAGGCTGCCATAGAAATTAAAAATTATTTGCAAGAATAGGAAAAGGTATTTTTATCCAAATATAGTAAAAATGAAAATTGGAGGAGTACATGTGCTCTCCGTGTAGGACAACTGTTTTCCGTTGATGAGTTCAGAAAGTGCAGATGCAGGCCATTGGAGATGTCAAACGGACCGTGTTGGCTTGTAACTAGACCACAATCGGTACATGGAATCGGCATGAACTGCTCCTTGTCCGACATGTAATCATTTTTACCGGGTTTGGTGTCATTATGGGTTGGTTCATAAATATGGATATGTTAAACCGTAAATGATTTGTAACTGTTTAGAAACTGGGCTAAAACTGTAGTCGCCTTAAAACGGTTGAAAATCGATTTGGACCGCCAAAATTCATGTAAATCAATAATCATATTTTGTNATTCATTTAAAATAATTAAAAATATGATTGTTCACTGGCTAAATCGACCTGAAACATTAACTAATCATTTTATAAATAGTTCCGAGCCGATTTATATTCGTGTGAATCATGACCCTGAATCAGTTTGTTAAATAAACGGAATAAATTATAATTAAATCTAACGATTTTTAGACCTATTTTGAACCAATCTATAACACACTCAACCAAGATGGGAGAGAATTTCCCAAAAAGTTGGGGGTCGTAGAGTTAGAACATACCCTCTTGAACATCCATAATCATTAGTTCCTCCCAAAAAACGAAAACCTTAACTTTGAAATTATTTTACGTTTTCTTTAAAAGAATAACATTCATCCAACTCGAGTTAAGATTGCTCGATTCTTATTAAATATCCAAATATTATATTATACATGTATAAAAAATTTGTATGTCAAATAATTTCTCAAAAATTTATGTATGGAATAAATATTTATAATTACTGATTGAACATAATAATTATAGAGAAACATGTGTATATTATATCACTAATATAATCATCTATATGGGGAAAATGTTATTTTCTAATAAAATATAAAGAAGGGTTATTTTTTAGTTTATAAATTTATGATTTATTTTATTGATTGGTTCGTTAATAAATTGATAATATATAGTAGAATAAATACAATATTTAAAACTCTTATGAGCTAATATTAGGAAATTAGAAGTGAATATTAGACTATGTGATATGTTGGTTGATAAATTAATTGATTGTTATAATATTAAATAAAATTTATATAAAAAAGAATGCACGATTTCACCTTGTAAAATATTGGTGAATATGAAGAGATAAGTTATTATTATTAATAAAGAACGGAAGGGGAAGATGCGCAGGATAGAGTACAC
Organism: Sonneratia caseolaris; assembly: GCA_900006705.1. Classification (NCBI taxonomy): domain Eukaryota; kingdom Viridiplantae; phylum Streptophyta; class Magnoliopsida; order Myrtales; family Lythraceae; genus Sonneratia; species Sonneratia caseolaris. The sequence continues at coordinate 4,359,639 of CXYZ01012692.1, forward strand.
ATCAGAAGCGGGCCCGCCAACCCAGAACCTCCCTCGCGACACGTGATCATCACGTGGGCGGGGCCCCCCACCATCGTCCCCAAAAGAGCTGAGGGTGGTATGGTTTAGGAATGTTAAATAAGTTAATTTGATTTAGATAATTTAAAATTGAAATTGGCTCTTATTGTCCATATTTTTCCTTCCCGGTCGACCCCCACATAAGTAAAATCTGATGATCCTTTATGTCAATTAAATATTTTAAAGTATCCAAGCCTCCCGTACATTCTGTAAAGAAATTATTATGTTATTTATTTATTTTTTTCCTGTATAATATTTTTATATCAGTAAAAATATACATAAAAACTAATTTACGATCCAGTAAACATAATTTAAAAGATTTCCGTGTTATTCTCTCTCACTCTCTCTCGTTGTTTGATCTTCAATTTCACTTGGTTGACGTATTCATTTAGGGTTAATTACACGTATATAGCAAACAGAGTATTAGAAAAGAAATAAATCGGCCCGAGTAGAGGACCACATATAGGATAAGACTGTATTAATTGGAGTAAAGGGACTGATTATGTGCCCTTTATAACTTGAACTTGAATAATATACATATACATATATATATCTATATATAATCTCGAATTGGCTTGACGAGGAAGAGAGGGACCCAAGCCCAAGGCATTCAAAAACATCAATTCCAACATTTGAGAATGTTAGAGGCTTTTTTCTCTTTACTTACTAAGGTATATGATTCAAGATTATAAATATGGAAAAAAGAAAGTTCGTATTTGAAGTTGTAATGTTCCTTAGACGGTCGGTTTGATTTGAACATGAACTGTTATGAATCCATGAAACTAGTTTACGAGAATAGATGATTATAATTCGAGAGTTATGATCATTCTCACGTAAGGTTCTTACAGGATCACGGGGTTGGACAAGGAAGGGCTGTAGCTCTTATTGCCTTCTATTCACGTATACCAACCACTTCCTTGCCCTCAACTCTGAGAAGGTAAGTCGACAGACCGATGCACATGATACAGTCGAGAGCTCTATCATCAATTGCATATAAGTGATAACTTATGGAACTCTACTACACTATTCCATTCGAACCGAAACCATTTTGGTCCTAATGATTTCAGACGCTCATCGTTTAGAGCCCTCGAATTCGGGTACCGATCGGAGTACTTACAGATAGATAGACCTGATTTTTGAGCTGATCAGCCTGGCTATGCCGGACAACTTAGCGCGGAGTGCGTATTAATGCAGTATTCTCACGTCTGCGCGGTCTCGAAGACCCCAGAGAGGACCCCATTTGCCCATCACTAGGGCTAGTCTCACAGGCTCTGCTGTTTCGCCGCATTATCCTCGAGCGCCGCCTCCTCCGATTTGTCACGCTCCTCCGCGGCACAGCTGCGACCGTTGCCTGCGTTCCTGGAGGAAGACGACCAACCGGGGATGGGAGTGGCCAAGAACGTGGGCTCCACCTCCCCCGCCATGATAACCAGCTGTATCTTCTCATCGAACACGGCGGGCTTCCCACCGTTTTCCGGTCCCGGCCTCATCCATCGCCATTGACAATCAGTCCATACACACGATATGATCAGGCCGAGTTTCCCAGCTTGAGTGAGATGCAACAGAGAACGTGGGGGGGCCTCGTCGCCCCAGTAACAAGAGTCTTGTGCCCAGCAGATGAACGCAGCTTGCTCGATGGACTAGTGATTTTTGGCTAGCTGAGAACTGTGATGGGAGTCTAATAATAATAATAAAATGCTATATGGACACATCTCGTGAAAACATTACACAATTGACAATGGACTCCGCGAATGGCATGACCGACGACGGACCACGAGAACGACTCACCGGCGATGATTTCCCGGGCTCGTTCGTTGTGCTCTGTGCTTCGATGAGCAGAGATCGGATGCACTGAGCGCTTCGGGCCCAGCTGAGAGCAGGCAGGGTCGTATGCATGCATCATCATCGTGCTCTGTGAAAATCTCATTAGGTTCCAACAATGGGAACGGGCCCATTGAATATATGTCGGGCCCCGATTATATAACGTACACTTTTTCGTGAAAAGAAATTCCGAGCCTTAGCCTTGGGCACCTGAAGCACTACATAAGCCTGTCAAAAATTGGCCCGGCCCAAGAGAACTGTGTCCGTGCCACAGTTTCGGGCCGCCCGAGATTGAAAATATTTGCACTGACCCAAATCACCAAAAATAATATTTATAATAAAAAAATACGAGAAATTTCTTTTAAAAAAAGATTAATTACATATAAATTATAGGAAGTAAAAAATTTGGAATTGATCGCATTTGCCGTGGCAGGAGAAAGCATTACCGTTAAAACCGGGGATTACAATTCCAGCGTATTTTAGTGGCGGAGGAAGGCTGATGAGTAGAAACCATAGTCGAAGCCACGCATCACAAGATTGCATTCCACACCAAGCGAATCCTAATATGTTACACCCAGCAAACCGATCGTTATACTCGAGAGCACAATCCCACAAGGCACGGCTGAAGAGTGAGTATTAACCGGGCGGGGGGGGCACCACCAGACTGAGAGGATTGGAACGGAACCAAAGAATTTACTGTATATGGAGGGTCTAATTTAATGGGGGGGAGGAGGGGGAATCGCTAGTCCAAGTCACCGTGAATCATCACAGGTTGGAAAGGTACCCTCCTGATCTCCACGAAAGTGGAGAAATCCTTGTCGAGTGGCTGCTTCCACGGCTCCCCATCCATCTGCATGTACGCATTCTCCCATTCTCCGCCCCTGAACTCGAACCTTACTGCTGCTGCCTGACCGAGAAAAATGACAGCCACACACATGTAACTTATATATATAGTTTTTCCAAGGTTTAAGAAACCGGTTGCCGATGAGAAGTAAGGTATAAAAAAGATTGAGGACAGGATACAGTAACAAGCATGGAATCTGTTTTTTCCAGAAGCGAAACATAGTTGCATGCGAGAAACATGGGACCAGGAAGTGAATTTCTCGGTCATGTTCTATAAGATGGAAAAGATCTACATTCTCGAGGGTCGAGGGATTGGGATAATGAAATTGACATAGATCATTACCTGTGCAATATGCTTTGCGGAGATGAGCTGGACCATAACGAAGGAGGCATGCCATGCCTGCTTTAGGCCAAATATCTCAAGTAGACCATCGTCAGGATGGGCCTCAACAAACCCTCTCTGAACCACGAGACAACAAAATCATCCTTAGATGAGAAGTCGAGAAATAGCCACCCAAAAGATATCCAACAACGAAGGGAAACTTGCAGAGTTCTCCCTGCTTCACTCATAATTAACATCCAAGGACAAAAGGAATCAAAAGACACTGACATCTTGAAAGCAAAAAAAAAAAAAACGAAATTAAATGCTGAGCAACAAATCAACAGAATACCTTCTCCAAATATTCTGGCTTCAAGTTACCCCATGGATTCCTCCCACTTGCATAGCTCTGAAGATTAAGAGCAACTATGGCCCTAACACTGTTCTCAGGACGGGAGGAAAAAAAAAAGAAGAGGAGCAAAAAAAAAAAAGAGGATAAAATAAATGAGACAAAAAGTACGTTGACACAAGATAAGTCTGCATGCACATATCCCAAGGTTTACCTTACCTGGAAGGTACAGAAATTGGCTCCCACCCAGAGCAATTTATCTTTTTGATATGAATCCTCAATATGTTATTTAGTCCCCTATAGTCAATATTTCGTAATTAGCAATTAGAGTCAATTGGATAATATTAATTAATAACGCAAACAGAGTTGTGATTGAGGCACATGACACATAATTTCTATAAAAAAAAAAAAGAGACAGATTACATGACCTCCGACACAGCCAGACTCCAGCCCGTTATGTTTTGGTTACTACTGAACCATTTGATGAGTGCAGGAAAATATTAATAATTAAAAAAATAATGTGCCTCTGCTCTGTACCGATTCAAGGACGCAGAACAAGGGGCTCTTCTAGAATTATTCTTAGCAACATCATATGATGATACATATCATCACTATAGAGGAACAAGGAGAAAGATAATCCTCTCCCTTATCTGAAGGAATCCTTAAAACTGGTGCTTATGAACGTGAACACTCCACCAGCCCATCATCCACCACAGTAAGTTCAAGGTGAATTCATTGGTGAGAATAGGATCCAATGCTGGCTGATGAGGCCTGCCATGACAAGGGATAGACTAGAACTGCCTCTTAACAATTTACTTCCCTATGGCAACATAATGCCCTCTGTATATAGCTGAAGAATCAAACCAACCATGCAATGATTCTTGACAAATCTATGTGTATAACTACTTCCAGATCCAAATTTCAATGTCTCAACACGCTTGGGTTGGGAAATTTTATTATAACCACAGAAGACAAATAAGTCAGAATTAAAAAAAAAAAAGGTTCAATGACTTGCTCATTCAGGGAAAAGGAAGTGTCATCCTACCATTTTTCTACGGACAAATGTTTGCATGGTTGAACCCAAAAAAAAAAAGCCCCTTTGTTATAGAAAACCATGGTGCACAATCACAAAGCTAGAAACTAACCTCAAATTAGGCTGACTGGAGCAGGGAGTGAAAAACCAACCTTGAGTGCAAGTATAACCAGAATATATAAGCTGCAACAAGAACAGCAGCAATTGTTGGTGTAACCATAAAGGAAAAGAAAAATCAAAACTGAAACTCATATAGCAGTATCAAGTGCTGAATAAGACCCTTGGCATCAATTGGTTTGGTTTTCTGCTAAAAATCAGAGAGTCCCTTTAATTCTCCAGCTTGCTATACAAGATACACTTGCTACAAGGGTTAGGCTAGTGAAATGGGGCTCTGCAACCTAGAACGAGTATGTCTATTGCCTTGCTTCTTCTGAAACTCGTGATTATCTCTTCTGCACCTGTCCTATAACTACGGAGCTCTGGGGAGGGTTTGGTGAAGTCTGCTGTAGCATTGGCAAATTGGTGAGTGGGAAGAAGAATTCAACTACACTATAGTCCCCTGAAAAGAGAAAAATTAGGCAAAAATGCAGAGGATTGCTTGGGGTTGTCTACACAGTTCAGAGGAGAGGAACAAGAGAATTTTCCAACAAGCTTCTTTAGATGTACCTATTATAGCTCTCCTCATACAGATGTTCTTCAGAAGTTTTACTGCTGCCATTCCAAACCTTCAGTCTAGCTAGCAACTTCTAAATAAGACTCTGAGGCATAAATTTTTGTAGATGTTCCTTTTGTACTTTCGTATCATGTCTCTCAAAGTTATATTGAATGAAAGTTGATTGCTTAATCCAAAGAACAAAAACGAGTATCATACTGCCGTATTGTCCTTGTCAAACAAATATTTAACCGTGTAATACATAAATTGGACTCACAAAGAAGCAGTGACATAGATAAATAATAACCTTATTGGCAATTGGACCATGAGCAAGATATGGTTTCTCATTACGTAGGTGATGGAAGCCATATGCTACTTGAGCATCCATACCTATAGAAAATGGGGGCAAAAATAAGATGGAGGAGATCTTAAAAAAAAACATAATCAGCAATAGCAACCGGCAAACTAACAGGCCAATCCATAAATTAAACAATCTTTGTTCTTGCTAGAATGTCTGAAAAAGCCCCAAGCTATCATGCATTAGTTATGCATCAAAAAACCAAAAAATGAAAGGGAGAAAGAAATATGAGATGCAAAATTACCATGGAAAAATTACCTGAACTAACAAGATTCTGAATCAAAATGGATTTCACATTGTAGACACCTTAGCAGGAAGCTCAGCTGAGAAAAATTCATCTAAATTTCAAAGAACCAGATCAAAAGTTTATTGGCTTACCTATACTAAAGTAATTATAGAAAACTCCTCTGAAGTAACTTGCTTTCTCAGGCCTTTGTCCTTCGATCTCTAATCCCTGTACATTGAAAATACTTTCCATGGTTCAATGGAAGATATCTGGGAGAATGAAAGTAATCGTAGAGTAAATGAATTTTATAATGGAGAAGAATAAAAGTTGCCTCCTCAAAAGTACACTCTTCCTTCTGGTCAAAAACAAGAAAAGTATACTCCCCCCTTGGAAGAGACAGTTCATGGTAGTCGAATATTACAATTCCAATGTATAGTGTTACTGGGTAAAAATTGAACACTGATCGGTAAGTAAATATACTAACCTCATCTAGACAACAATCTTCTGTCGGTTTAAGAGAATAAGGAGGCTCAATTTTTTCACCAAATGGCATAGAAATTGACATATCCCAACTGCATATTCACAACAAACAAAAAGGGAAATATATAATGATTGACTAATTAATGAGAGAATCAGGATCCAATTTATAGTTAATAACAAGAGCATTTCCAACAAAATCAACAATAGAAATATGTCCCCCTTTTTGCTTTCAATGACGGCCAAAATCAGCCCTGATCCCCAATGCAGTGCCCAGGAGAATACCAAGAATTACTCATAAAATGGAAGAACTCTTACCTATCCAATCGGCCGACTTGACCCCTACTTGCCTTATCAAGGGCACTTTTCACCGCTGATTTCCAGGCAAAAGGAAATGAACCACCCTGAGCTCAGCACCATATTGATCAGAAAAGCAGCATATTAGTCTGATTTAAATTCCTAGGAAGACGAGAATCATACCCAGCCAAAACTCCGGGACAAGTCATTGCCTGTACCAAGAGGAATGATACCAACTGGAGGCACAGGTTCTCTTCTCTGGGTACTAAGCTCTCCAAGACATCCTAATACCCACCCAACAGTACCATCACCTCCTGCAACCTAAGATCCAAATAACTATACCATCAGCCATAAAAGCAACAAACTTTCACATCTCGTTTGACTTGATAAGTGAATGTGTCCTAGCGTGTGAATGAACTACAACTTGATTTTTCCCTAAATAAACATACCATAACTCTGATCCTTTTACGTGTTTCATCAGCACACTTGTCGCCACTACTGCCCAACTTCTCAAGGCAACCCAAACCGTACAGTACGAATTCATGAGGTTTTACATCTTTTAAATCAAAGACCTGCAATGCAAAGTATCACTCCACATCAGCCTGTTACATGTGGAAAAATTATATAAAATCCATTGAAAGAGGAGGAAAGTAAATCAATCCAAGCATGAAGCGCTCTCGATAAGGTGGTTGCAATCCCTGTAAGATTGTTTGCTTTCTCAAGATAACCCAGAAGAAATATAATCCCAACCGAAGAAAGAAATTTGATAGGAGAACAACCGAGAGACAAACTCATGCACGTCCAATTACACCAGTACATGCAGCAGAAAGCATTTCTCGTCATTGCAGCAGCAGTTGCCCGTCTTAGATAAAAAGGTTATCGAGCTCACACCAGTTTAACACCGTCTTAGCAGAGTAAGGGGTAATAAAACAAGTTGAAGGTCAGCTAAATCCATCAATGTAATGCAAAAACTAAAAGGTTGATAGTAAGCTCATGTGCATTCAGTGAAGAGAGAGAAGAGGGTCAATGAAATTGTAGAAACACATGGCTGCACGTGCACGGACGACACGTTGCTAGAATTTGGACCTGCTCCTCAGCAATTAGTTGCTGGAGCCTGAGCTTGAGCTCAGGCCCATGTCGACCGCCGCTTCGAGAGTTAATGAAGACGACCATGGGAGACTCGGGGGTCTCCGGCGGCTCGGCGTCAGCGGTGCTCTCCGCGGCAGAGACGTGGTCCTTCTCCAAGCCGTGCTCGGGGTCCTGGAACCGGATCGAGTTCCTCATGGCGATCCGAAGGTACTTGGGCATGACGAGCCTCTTCCTCAGTTCCTCCTTGTCGATCCGCATGCCCGTGAGGCCGCATCCTCGTATCGACTCTACCACCGAAGACCGCACCCCTGGCCGCGTCGTACCACTCGGCGACGCCGGCGGTTCCATTTCCCACCAAAAAGCCCCCAGCACCCCTCCCCCGCAACGTCAACGGAAGGCTGATGAATACCGCCTCTCCCCGTCCCTATCTGCCTGTGCCTGAGTGATCTCAAAGCTCAAACAAGGAGGGAAAGGAAGCAGTAATCGTGAGTATGGACACAAATTGAATAAAGTAATGATGGATGCTTCTACCATCAATGGTGGCAGTGGTTGGAGGATCATATACGTACTACATATACGCAGACGTATAGACTTTAGAGATAGATTAGGATTAGAGAGAGAGAGAGAGAGAGAGAGAGAGAGAGAGGGGTGGTGGGACCGGCCGGAAGGGAAGGAGATTGGGGTGGTGGGTGGTGGGGTTGTGGCCCTTGTGGGCGGAGGTCTTTCAGTAAAAGCCAAAAAAAGACTAGTCATCATCAACGCGGAGCGTAAATGAAACATTAACAAAAAAAATATTATGATTTATTGAAAAAATTGCCTCAGTCCCACTCGAGAAATTCGACCTTATATAAATTTTGGGTGGCTCCAATAATTTTCGAGCGTGGCATTGCTGGCACCTGAGACCTTTCTGAATCATTTGATTATTACAGATTATCCTTATTAGTAACTTGACATTATCAACAATCTGATAATCGATGATGGACCGTCCGACTCAGAATTGGATTAGTCAATCTGTCAGTGTCATGGCTGATGCCTTGACGAGGAGGAGGAAGAATAATATATATAAGGCTAGTGGATCGGGTGCGGGGGGCTGTTTCCAACTGAGAAATTTACCCTTTCGAGTGGGATGTAATTACAAGGTCTTGCCACTCGGAGTCGGAGGGTGACGAGGGTATTGCGTAGGGAAGCACGTGCAGCATGCGTATGCCCATAAGGAATATTGTATTTATTAATTTGTTGGTATGATCCTATAATAAATGTCTATTGTAGCGTCTGTTGGTAGAATGTCTGCATCTAAAAACACCCAGGTCTTGACAGGGATTTTCCATGAGCTAAAGGATGAAAGAGAGGACCAAGAAACAAAGTTATTAAAATGGACTATCACAAACCGTTTATAAGTATACTAATTCATGATTAGAGTAGATTTAACCCATCAACAATTCATTTTTTTTATTTTTTAAAAAATTATTTAAAATAAATATATTTTTTAATTTTTAAATTGATTCAATAAAATGTAACAATTAATTTACAGAATTTTAATGGTTCATGCTAGTTTTGTAATGATTTCAGACCGGCTCAACAAGAAAAAATATCAGACCAGTCCCAGTTTAATTGGCATATTACTTATACTCAGCCCGTAACTGTCCCTCAACCCAATAAGAGTAATTAGTGGCCGGTTGGAGCAATCCAAGCCGGTTCTAGATCAAACCGGCCCGTTCAACATCTCTACCAAGAAGTCCTCCATGTAACCTACATGTTCTACTGCTGTCGGCTCAAATTTACAAATCAAATCATACGGGATTGTTGACGCTATGTATCCCCTAAGCAGTGGGAGGAATTCCAAGGAATTTAGCTCCGCATGTGGAGGAATAGCAAGGATGATGACTCATTGAACTCCTATTAAAAGTATTCTAAGATCCTTAATAAGAGAGAGAGAAGAATTAGTTGCTATCATTATTACCAGGTGGAAACCAACACAAGCCACACAAGAAGATATTTTATTTCTGGACAAAGCTATCATAATATCTATAGGTCAAAGAAGGCTGATGACAAGCGGTTTTAGTTCCAGCTTTTACTGTAAGGTACCTGGAAAACGCAGGCTTCTCATTCTTACTGCAAGTCGTCAGCTGGAATAGATGCCTTTTCTACAAAAACATTGCCACTGTCATCGATCCTGTATGAGACGTCGAGCCCTTCCAAAAAAAGGTGATAAAGCACATCACTGGTACTCGCAGCCACTTTCTCGTGTCCACTGGAACCTTCTCCATCAGAGTCGTGGTCCAATTCCGACCGTTCACTTGGCTTGACAAGTGAAACATGGGGACGGTTCCTTTGCGATACTGATCGGATGTCCCAGGACAGAACTTCCTTGACCAGCATTTGGAATTCTTCAGGAGATGCGTAGAGCGACATCCTTCCCTAAAAAAATGATCACCCAAAAGGTTAAAATAATATCTTTAAGGAATCAAAAACAAGAAGCCAAGAAAATATTCTCATCATCAAAAACTTTGAATAGTGTAAATCATTGCGAACATTCCACTACACCTCCCACAGGAAAACCTGAGAAAAGGGTGGCTGCACAGAAGCAGTGACATGTAACATCCGAGGGATAGGCAAAGAGTAAAGCTAAACACAAATAGGAAAGAGATAAATTTCATAGCGTGAAACTGAAAATTTCCACTTCTTTTATACTATTATGCGTCCTTTTTTTTTGGGTCACTAATAAGAATCAAAGCAAACAGTGCAACAATCAGGTAAGACAATAATTTCATGATGGCTCCCACTCAACTGAAATACAGCATCCAGTTTTATAACAAAGGGTGAAAGAGAAAGACGAGAAAAATTATGGTTGAAGATGAAAATAAGGTTCAAAATCCTAGGAAGATATCTATGCACTAAGAAATTTCATTCACGGTATACTGATTATGATTCTAGAAATAGTAAAAGCAATTCATCATGAACATATATTCAGTTATAGGTCATAACAGTTTCAAGAAGAAGAGACACTCACATTAGCTGCCCAACTATCGTAAAGTGTTGTAAAGAAATCTCTAGAGAAGTTAATGGAAGAAACTGCCAGTGCATTGTCCCCCTGTCCAGAATCAATTACTAATCTCAGTCAGATTAAAGTGTAGACAGCAATAATAATTCAATAAGGAGTTGAGAAGTAAAACAGATTCACAAATCAAGCATCAAAAACGCAAATATTCTACATTTCAATGGGTATCAATGAAGACCAAATCTTTAAAAACATTCAATTTCATCAGAGGAAAATTCCCATGATTTGCTGAATCATTGATCTGCATGGATATTAGCAGATAGATAATAGAGGATTACCATCAACCATTTGGGCACTGTTGCTCCTGGTATGCTGTCACAGTATGGTACGTAAGGTTTGATATCCAGTACTGGCTGTCCAATATTATTAAGCAAATGAGCAATAGAAGATGCTAGGTATTCCTCAGAGAACAATGAAACTTACTGTTCCATCAACCAAATCTACCCCAGAAAGTAAAACCATATGGCCTTTAACTGCATCCACCTAAAGTGCAAGGAAAAGAAAGTGTGATCAATAAAATGAGTAGATTCAATAACGAGGTTCTATAAATGCTTAGAAATTTGATTAGAAATTTTTGAAGGTGATCCCTGATGCTGATTGCTAATATCATCTTACCTTTGCAACAGTAAGTCCTATTGGACATGGTCGATGGGGAGATCTTGTAGAAAAGACTCCCACCCTTCCACCTTTAAGTCTTGGCACTCTTACCTGCATGTAGAGCCAAAATTAACTCCCCCAAAAAAAGTAATGTCACCGAGGGAGTTTTTTCAGACTCTAACAGATCAGTAGACCACAAACCTTTGCTTTAAATTTTGACCTCGCTGGATGCTTCCATAACTTCTCCAAATCTGTATTCAGATGGAACACATATATTATCCAGCAATGAGAATACTCTTCAAGGCCCTCTAGTGATGCTGGAGGCACTCTAGATATATTAAATATCAAAGATGCTCTAGCAAGTGGTACAAGTAAAGGCTGCCGTGGTGTCCCATTTCTGAGAAGGTGAAACATAACATATTTATTAGGTTCCATGTACCTTCTGAGAGATAGTAACCAATGAATCTATGAGAAATACAAGCAACCAATCACCATGGATTACGCGCAAGTTCTGTTTAAACTTCTACACTTTCACAAAGTACGAAAATATAAATGCAGCTCAGCACTCAATAACGGAGACATAACAAACTAGCGGAATATGCAACATACCTCTGTACAAAGTTAACTGACCTTCCCGGGAATACCATTTTCAATATCATACAACCATAAAACCCAAACACCATTTTATCATAGCAGCTCAAATAGCACGAATTGAGAAACCCATCTTCAAGGGGATGAAGGAATAGATCAGTTACTTATGAATACATATCCAATTTTTACCTTGTCGAGAAGCATGACTTCACAACACCTATGGGCGTCAGGGGGTAAGATGTTGACTCCAAATTGGCAAGCTGAGGTTCGGCAATTGCTTTTCTCAAGGCCTAACAAGAGATTCAGTTTCATAAAGCAGAAAACCAAAAGGCAGATTAGTTGAATGGGGATTGACATTAACTGAAGATCAAGATCAAATCAAAATCCATTTCATGAATCTTGATATCGTAGGCAGCTTTCAAATTCAACGAACACTGACATTAAAATGATACAATAATAAAAGAGGTCCCAAAAATGACAGATTATCCGGAACAACAACGGTTCTCTAATCGCAGGAAATAGTAGCTACCCAGTGGAACGTGATCGATACCAAGAGGGAAACACTTCGAGATATGGTAGGATCGAACCTGCTGAGCTCGAACGCGGCCTTGGCGCTCGGCGGCGCATTTTTCAAGGGCGGAGCTGAGAGAAGCTTCCAGCTCTTGTACCTTCGTTCTCAGCTGCCTCGATCCTCTTCTACTTCTGACCAAATACACTGCGACAACATCATTTTCAGTAAATTTTCGCACAAACGACGCTAAAATATATTTCCTGAAGCTCACCCACGCAGGGACAAGAAGAGAGTACCAGAAATTACAGCAGAAGCTGAGAGAGCAGTGAGGGCAACGGAGACAGTTACCATCAGGAGGCATTTTGAGCTTCCGCTGGAAGCCATTGAAGTGAACTTTCCAGTGGAAACCAGTTCACAGCTGCTCTCCGTCTCTGTCTACGCTCCCCGCCCTGACGCCCGCCGCCCCCTCCCCTCTAACGTTCGTCCATAGGAGACGGGTCCGGTATGGTCGGGCTGGACGCACCGGGCTTCATAGGGACTTGAGCCGAGCCCGATCGGACCCTAAATTGAATAGCAATAGCCAGTTAAGTGCTTGGGCTAAGAGATTGGCCCAACCTGGCCCGGCCCGTAACAGGGGTGTCGCGCTAGGTGAACTCGACCCTTTCCTCGTACCACGGTCTCCGAGCACCAGACCTTAGTCTGGGCTGGGAAAAAAATCATCCGATTGTTGACCTCAACTCAAGCTTCCTCGAGCCGGGCCCCAACATGGGTAGATTCACATCATGTCACGAATTGAGCCGAGATGCATTTCATGGTGTTCACGCAGGAAAAAGTTGCCCTGTAAATGTTTAGAAAAAGACATTTGAGCTGTCTAATTTTGTTTGTATAGACACAGACAATGCTCTATGTAGAGATATCTTCTGAATTTCTTACTTCATCGTGTCACTAGACATAACTCATTCTCAACGGGCAAGTTAGCAGACATGGTTCAAGACTACCTCCCTCCTATAAATAGGAAATCCATGACAGAAAGATCACTATTCCTTAGTGGGTCGGTATTGCAACAGGATTAGCTTGGACTATTGGATCTTTAAAACCAAATCACCTAACTAACTTAGAGGTTGAGATAATGCAAAACGTGCTATTTTTCCGTCTTCCACAGAGTCGGACAAAAGGAAGGTATAGTTAGAACATGATTCTCAATTCTCATGCACAAAATACACGATAACAGAGACTTCTCCAACACCGATCAGGCATGTCAGGATCAACAACAAAGTTGCAATGAATTAACGTTTCTATCGGAAGATGAGATAAAGGCGACTGTAATATCCACAAGGGCAAGCAACACTGGAGACAGAAAAGCAAGAAAGCAGATGGCTGTGGTTCAGAGCAAATCCACACTTATTAAGCTTGCAATCTTTGCAACAGTCAGATGAACTTCCTGTAAGGTCTTCCAGCATCCTCATCTTGCATATGCTGCCCATAAGATTAAACAAATTAATTTTAACTGCACCATTTAATTTGATTAAGGCAAGCGCCTTGTGAAACAGGCTGGGTTCCTAAGAGATCATCAGTATGAAAATAAATGAATGAAAAGCAAATGTCACATTGGCCCAACAAAGGGCATGGTGTAATATCAGCTGGAACACTAATACTGGTATGTGTACTCCACAGTTTGAAGAAATCCTGCATTCTGACACTATGTTGTGCTGTATACCCAACTGAAGTAGATCAAGTGTAACGGACAGCACAGACAGAAATCTGCTTTGACTCATCAGTACATCCTCAAGGGTTCATGTGACTTTGCAGGACCAATCAGAGAAAAACAGCCCAAAGCCTATAAATGTAGAGATTGCAATGTATAATGTCAAACCGCATTCTGGATTGCATGAATAACTCCAAACAACCTTGTGATTGCATTGAATGTTCCACTTTTGATGGCTACATGCTGAGATTTGTTGCGAAAACATCTTGGTGTCAGACTACCCAATAAAAACCCGACACTGGTTATCAACATGGCTATGCCCTAACAACTTTGACTAGAAAATGTATTCAAATCATTTTGTCCAAGCCCCAAGGAATACACTCTTGCACCACATGTGAATGATGATACACGTGCAATAAAGTTATAGGTGGAACATTAGGAATGTTCATCAATGCTCTTGAAATTACAACTCATGAAACCACTTTTTTGGTGACTCCTGATGTCACTGTCTGGCAAGTTATATGATATTTACCACACTAAAACAGAACATACCATGAGAACAAAAATCCCAGCTCACATTAGAAAATTGCTGGAGGAACTTGCAAGTAAAAAGATGCTAATGGTGAGGGAATCAAGTCTCAGTGCTGGTTGTAAGTCAAACCATCTAATTTGATTTGATCTATGAATGCAACAAGGGGTGGGGAAATGCTTTCTACTGGAAACACCATTTCCACTTATCAACATTTGATCAAAATACAATGGCTACAGACAAGATCATACAACCAACCAGTGTAAACTGCAGCCTAGAAAGCTTCAGAGTTCAGACACCGAAACGTTATTTCTAAAATATAATCTTCACTTCTGAAGATCAATATTTTCTTTTGGACAATCTAACACGTTATGATGCAACAACTCTACTGTTGTCAAATTCACTATTTTTACACTTGTACAATATAATCTTTTCATACTCTTACTGGAGAATTGAATCCATTGATGTTGGGTTGGTCAAATCTTCCATTCACATGAGACGACCTCTTTGAAGCTGAAAACAACCATTTGCTCACGAAATATCATCACTCCCAACCAAGGAGGAGGTAGATGAATTTCCCTACTAGCATCTAAGCTCTCTTGCTGCCAACAACCAATCCTATTAACTCTCTGTCTAACTCGAGCAAGACCAACAGAGTAAACTCCGCGTCAAAAAGCTCACAAGCACCAGCATAAATGTACGAGCGCATACAGACAGATCTCAGGCCACCGAACCCAATCAATCGCAGGAAGGTATAGAAGCAAGTCAAATCCAAGGCTATAGCAATCGAACCACAGAGAGAGAGAGGTAGGATAAGGTCGTACGAATTCTCTGACGATGCCCTTGTAGATCAAGATCGGGACGGCGATGCCGAAGATCCCAACAAGAGCGAGGTTTCGGCGAGTCCACCTGAAATTGTACTCGAGGTTCTCCCTCGCAGTGCTCCAATCCTCTATGAACTTGTTCTTGTGCGCCTCCATTCCACCTCCCATCTTCCCTCCCTAAGCTCTCTCTCTCTCTCTCACCCTTCTTCAGTGCCCCTCTTCAGTGTTGCTGTCGATTTTCGTTGTAACCGGCTCACAGTGATTCCACGGCCGTGGCCCGTAGAGATGGGAAAGCGGGTTAACGGGTCAACCCGATCTGTTTCAGATGGAAGCCCATTTTCGGCCCAGTACAACGATGGGCTCGTTCACTGATTGAAGCTTAGCAAGCATCGGTTCGGTCCGGTTCGGAGAACCGCAAAAATGATTTTCCGATCCGATCCGAACCACCCACTTCAGCATAATTGACAATAGGTCTCTCTTGTTTTCCTTGTATCTCTTTGGACCCGCCAAATCATACTTCGCACTCTGCAGCCATGGCCGCTGCTTCTCTTTCATCGCCACTGGGACTTCCTTCACACTCCCCATCTCACCCCAGACTTCCCTTGAAACTCTCATCCTCTCGCATTATCTCGTCATTCCCTTCGTCTTTCAAGCGAGTCAAAGCTTCGGCGACTCCTGTCCTCTCTTCAACAATCTTCCGAGGGGAGCTTCAAGTTAACGCCGATAATTCGGTGAGTGCCTAGTTCCCCGGTGATCGTTTTACCTTTGTTCCTCATTTTGCATTCCGAAATGCCATAGTTCGGATTGAGTTTGCTGATTTAGTGAGAAACTTCTGTGCTGGTTGATGAATGGTCGAGTGAAGCAAGTTGGTGCGTACTAGTGCTTGTGCTAATGCGTGAATTAAGAATACATGGAGATTGTAATTAACCATTGCGTTGCTCAAATTAGTCCTACGTAGGATGCCTTCTGGAATTTGAGGAAATGGTGAGTGTATTTAGGGCGAAATGGTTCGCGCTTATTGGTATGTTCCATGGAGAGCTCTCTGAAAACTGCTTTTGAAAGTGTGCTCTTAAAGATTGATTTTGAGCACGGGTTTCAGGAAGCATATTTATGGAAAATATGAATGTTGTGTTAAATATGTCTTACAGATGGTTGCTTTGGTTTTTGTTTATGGCAATAAGAAACTGTAAATATAATATATGCTGGTCCTTTGGATCCTCTATCAGGGAAGAAGTGATATTGGGCTTGCAGAGAGTGCGAACAAGAGTGAAGATGGAGCTTGTCATAACACATGTGATGATGCTTCCATTAGGAAACACTTGGTACTCCGGGGGTGCAGCTCTACCCCTTTAGTTAGTGCCTTAAGATCTTCAGCCCAACAAGATGCTGCGAGTTTCCATTTTCCAGGACACAACAGGGGTAGAGCTGCTCCATCATCACTTACTGATCTCATTGGAATAGGCCCATTCCTGCATGACCTGCCTGAGCTCCCTGAGCTAGACAGCCTCTTCTCTCCTTCTGGTCCCATCTTGGAAGCACAGAGGGAAGCAGCTGAGCTGTTTGGGTCCTCAGAGACATGGTTTCTTGTTGGAGGGACAACATGTGGGGTCCAAGCTGCAGTAATGGCCACGTGCTCTCCTGGGGACACAATTGTTCTCCCACGGAACTCTCATGTATCGGCAATTTCTGCTATGGTGTTGTCTGGTGCAATTCCAAAGTATATTGTTCCTGAGTACAGTTCTCAGTGGGACATTGCCGGTGGGATCAGTGTACAACAGGCAAGTCGAATTCCTGCATTTATCAAGAAAAGGGGTCCAATTATCACAGGTTGTTGTTTTTTTGAAGTTTACTAAGATGATTGCTCGCTGAAATTTGATTTGTTATGATCTTCCCTGCCATAGAAGTGAAGAAATGAGTAACTCAAGTTTTCAAAAAAAGAAAAACTGAATAATCCTTTAAAAAATGTAAGTGTGAAACTCCGTTTAGGTCTCTTAATATGTAAATGATTAGGAGTATAGAGAAGAAAAATGGGGATGATACATGATTGTGGCCGAGGACAATCTTTGTATGATCCTCTATGAGCTGATGAGTTCTAAATGATGAAGGATATAATGTCTCAATCCAATTCTCTTTTTTTTCCCCTTTTATGTTCTCTCTCCTAGAACTTGGTTTCAATCTGTAACGAAATTATTGAATTTGATAGATATCATCTCCTAGTATGATGCATGAAATGTGAGGTTTATGGTGGCCCCTTCAATAAAGTTTTCCTGTTATCAATTCACTGTGTCGCATCGCTCATGCTCCAAGATCATCTTAGAAATTTGCTTATCTGTAAGATTGAAGGATGAAGGTTGTAATTGTTGGTATGACATGTTTGATTTGTGATAATCATGCTAACTGCAGGTAAAGAAAGCATTGGATGAGCTGGCATGGGAAGGCAGAAAAGCTTCGGCAGTATTTCTCACTTCTCCCACATATCACGGTCTATGCAGTAATGTAACTGATATCTCCAAGGTTTGTCATTCGGTTGGGGTCCCTCTGATTGTTGACGAGGCTCATGGTGCACATCTCGGGCTTCACCATAAGCTGCCCCCTTCAGCTCTCAATCAAGGAGCTGATGTTTCCATACAATCTACCCACAAAGTTCTCTGTTCCCTCACACAGTCATCAATGTTGCACATGTCTGGGAATATTGTAGACAGAGATAGAATCTCTAGGAGCCTGCAAACTCTTCAGAGCACCAGTCCAAGCTATTTGCTTCTAGCATCTTTAGATGCTGCTAGAGCTCAGCTTAGTGAAAACCGAGGAACCCTGTTCAGCAAAGCGATCTACTTGTCTGTTAATGCTAGAGAGCAGATTGAAGAAATTCCTGGTATCACAGTTCTCAGCCCCTCGAGCTTCCCAAGTTGCTGTTCAACAGATCCTCTTCGACTGACCGTTGGTTTCTGGCAACTCGGCCTATCTGGTTATGAAGCCGATGATGTGCTGTGTGAAGAATACAATGTTGTCTGTGAACTTGTTGAGAATGGATCTGTCACTTTCGCAATGAATCTTGGAACCTGTGAAGAGCACGTTAGGAGGTTGATTTCGGGAATCAAGCAGCTGTCGGCAAGATCGTCTACTGGGAAGATCAAAGATAGGGAGAGAAGTCCTAGCCACCATTTCGAGCCCTTTGTCGAGATTAACACAAGGATGAGTCCTAGAGAGGCCTTCTTTGCAAGGAAAAGGAGAGTGAATATCGAGGAGAGCATCGGGAGAGTTTCCGGGGAGCTTGTATGTCCATATCCACCCGGAATTCCCGTGTTGATCCCGGGGGAGGTCATCACCGACAGGGGATTGGATTATTTGCTGAAGGCCAAGAGGGATGGCGCTGCCATCAGCGGAGCTTCTGATTCAGAGCTCTCTTCCATTGTTGTGTGCTGTGAATAATTCGAACGGGACAGCATGAAAATAATGTAAAGACCTTATTAGATGAATGTACTTAATCGATGCCATGTCAGCACCCATTAACCACGTAAGCGAAGATGATGGTAAAGTTTGAATTTTTTGAAGTTACGAAAAGAATTCGGGAAAAAAGAGAAATCCTCCTCATCATAATTGACAGTTATAATTTTTATTTATTCGTGTTTTAATTTACTTTTCAATTTCTAATTAGTTTAACTATCTCCTACAAATTGTTTTTCCTCAACTTAATTTTGTGATTCGACAGTATTAATAATGGTGTGTAACCCGACCCGCTCCATTTTCACCTGATCATTATTCGGTCACCTATCCACCAAACCCTAAGAACCCGACGCCTTCCCCTCGTTCTCGCGCAAATACCTAAGAATCTATCCCTCCATTGCCTATTCTCTCCCCCTGTGTCTACTGTCTTCTTCTTGTCGTCAGACAGTATATCATCAGTTTCTGAGAGGAGGTTCTCTTCAACGCCATCAACAGTCAAGGCATAAGGTAAGCCGTCCCTACTCGCGCCTCAGAATCCTCTTGCATTCTTAGACCTAAATGTTGCGTGCGATATGTTCACGTAATGGTTGGAACTGCGGCTAGCAGAATCTTTACTTTTGTACATGGGTATCTGCATTCTTTGTAGTCTGAGATCTATAAAATATTCATGTGGTCTGCATGTATGGATATGAGTTTATTTCTCTAGTCTAAGATAAAATGCGGGCGTAATTGTACTCATGAAGTAGTCCGAGATGATTTCTGGATAATCTGATGTGTTGCCCCGTCCATCTAAGCTCAATTCAAATAGCCAAAACCGACCCTCTTTGCTACCTCCAACAAAGTGTTTTTGAGTCTGTTAATGTTACGTACTCATATTGTTGTCTGATTGAGGGTCTTTGAGTCTGTCAATGCCCTAAAGGATGACACTTTAGGTGCTCGATGAAATGCCTGGTGAGTTTATTTTGGTCCGTTGGAAATTTTTATAAGGTGCATTTATCGCTTTTGCATCTTACGATTGGTCTGCATTTTTTCAAAATGAGGTCCGCCTTGCATAATGGTAGTTCATGGTCTCATGCTTTTACAAACCACATATTGAATGGCCACCTATTTGTGGATGATTTATGTGAAAGTATCCAACATACTTCTCTGGGTTACTTTGCTTAGGTTTGAACTAAATGACATGGTGGCTTTTAATCTTTACATATATTCTACTCAAGTGCTTCATATAAACCAAATCCTGTATTATATTCAGGGTTGTGGTGCATGTCGTTTGTCTCTCTGGTTTTAGAGACATCCTTGTTGACCATCTTGTCATTTCTCCAAATTCGGTGACCTTGTACCATCACACAACTGTACGCGTTTCTTGTAATGTTTAAACTGGTGATCGTTCTTTTGCAGATAACCATCACCTTTGCAAGTGCTTTTTTTTGTAAGCTATTATTTTTCCTATTTTTTATTATTTAATGTTGTGCACTTACAAGGGTCAAATGTGAAACTGACATTTTAATGATAAAAACAAATGGCTCAAAAAATGACATTTTTATTGAAGGTCCAATTTTTCTTTTTGTGGGAAAATGTAATGATAAAGAAAGAGAAAGGTAAAAAGACCAAGTTCCAAAAGCTTATATGGCTTCTTTCCAGGGCCTGCCTTATTGTCAACTTTTGCAATCACATCTGGTCCATTTCTCCTCCCAAAATTAAACCCTTGATTTCTCTGTATAGGTAGATTGGCAATTGTAAGGACCTCCTGGATTACAACTGGCCCAGATTTGTCTCCATCACTGAAAGCATACCTACTTGTGTCTCACATGGGTAAGAAATCGGACGCAAAGCAAGGAAAGAAGAGCAGGATAGCTGATCAGGAAGAGAGCAGATGCCCCTCTGAAAATACAGATGCTGAGAGAGAGGAAAATGTGATCAATTCAAGTGGCCATGAGATAAAAAAGAAGAAAAAGAGAAAACATGATAGTGGTCGCATTTCTGATGAATTTGCTTCTACTGATAATATTTCTGAGAATGTGAACGGCAGAGATGATGTTGAGAATAAAAGGGAGGGATGGAAGAAGCGGAAAGTGGAGCAAGATATTGATCGAGAGGAGGAGCTTGAGAAGCCTTTGAAGAAGGACAAGAATAGCAGATTTGAGGAGCAGTCCTATACTTTTCATTTAACTGGCGAGGATTCTAATGATGGGGTCACAAGAAAGAAATATGAGAAGGAAATTTCTGCCTATGGGAATGATTATGATACACAAAATAAATCTGAAGGGCTTAAAAGCAAGAAAAGGAAGAAGGAACACAAGCAGAACCTTGTGGATGATAGAAGGGCTGGATTGGGGAAAGGTCAGGGAATCATGGGAGTGCATCGGAAGAAGAAAGAACCCAGTAAACAAGGTGAGGTTGAAACTAATCAACTCGATTTAGGGCATGGGGACATCAGCAAGGAGGAGAAGATGAATGAGCAGGAGAAGGAGAAGATGAATAAGAAGGAGAAGAAGAACAGGCAAAAGAAGCAGCGGAAGGGGGACAATGAGGCAGAGAGCAAGGACAAGCTAGCAAAAGGTGAGGTTGAGAGTAATCACTTCGATTTAGGGTATGGGGACAGCAGCAAGGAGGAGAAGGAGAAGAAGAGCAAGCAAAAGAAGCAGTGGAAGGGGGACAATGAGGTGGAGAGCAAGGACAAGCTAGCAAAAGGATCTGCTCGGAAAGTTCGATTTGCTGATAATCTTGAGGTTTTTCCTTCCTTAGATTGCAAAAGCAAAGGAAATGCCAAAGAAAATAACCGAAGCAGAGGTAATGCCAAAGAAAAAGAACAACTGGTGCAGGGTAAGCGATTCTCACCAGAAGAAGATGAGCTGATAAGGGAGGCTGTTTTCCGGTTTATAGAGTATAATGGTCTGGGTGAAAATGGTCTAAAGATGGTTCTACGCTGTGGAGAGCATGCCGAAACCAGGAATTGTTGGAAGGAAATAGGGGCTGCATTACCATGGAGGCCACATGTGAGCGTGTATTATCGAGCACATATATTGTTTGAAAGGAGTGAGACTCGTTCCTGGACTGAAGAAGAGCAAGAGCTCATCAGGAGGTTCCATGAAGAGCATGGATCAGACTGGAAAACCTTGGCTGATGCTATGGGGAAGCACAGGATTCATGTAAAGGATAAGTGGCGGAGGATTAAACTGCCTAATATGAAGAAGGGTGCCTGGACACAAGACGAGTACCAGAATCTGTTTGATCTTGTGAACATGGACTTGCAAATGAGGGCTCTGGAAGAGAGAGTGCCAAACCACAGGATTCTTAGAGATAATATCAGCTGGGAGGCCATCAGCCAGAAGCTGGCCACCCGAAATAACACCAACTGCTGCATTAAATGGTACAATCAACTGACTTCTCCCATGGTGGCTAAAGGACTATGGGCAGATGCTGATGATTATCGGCTCCTGAGTGCTCTTGTTGGCTTAGATGCTTGCTCAATGGAAGAGGTTGATTGGGATTTTCTCATTGAGAATCGGTCTGGTGATGTATGCCGGAAACGCTGGGCTCAAATGGTCAGGCACATCGGTGAGCACGGGAAAAAATCCTTTGTTGAACAGGTAGAGATCCTTTCTGAGCGGTACTGTCCCAATCTTGTAGAGGTGAGGGAGGCTGTTGATAAGAAACGCCTTGAGGATTGATTTGCATATGCATCATCATCTTTGGCCTCACAGCTGTAGAGGTGTGCATTCGCTGTGCAGGTTGATTGCAATTTAGATCCGTTGAGCTTAGGCTGCACTTGAGCTTTTGGTTGCCCAGAGAATTTCTCCATAGACATTTCTTGTGCCAGAGAAGCTTCAATTTGTGTAACTTTTAAAAATATATATATATATATATTATAAATTTGATGATGCAGTGCCTTATCGTTTCTGATTGGTGCGGCAAAGTCTGCCACATTAAACATCTGAGGAGGCTGAGCAATAAAGAGGTGGAATATCTCATCTTTTAACCAGGTGCGATAGTACTGAAGATGGTCTTGGTTAACTCTGCTGTGTTTAGCTGTGCATCACAAGGTATCGGCCGTGCTGTAACTGTCACATAATCGTTTGTTGAACTTGATATCCTCAATCATGATATTCTTCTCGATGTGTCGATAGATTCATCCTCGATCATGGAATCCATGATTCTCCCGTCTCGGTGCGTCACCACCGGACAGTTGCTGCTTTATGATATTCAGTGAGAGCACCAAATCGGCAGACTCTACATTTCGCCTATGTCAAAATAATACTAGCGTCCGGACACTGAAAATCTCCATAATACGACCAGCAAAGAAACAGGAGAAAGAATCATAGAAGAGTAAGGATTGACAAGCGGCTGACGAGCTCGGCCTCGGTCGGTAGCCGATGAGTGGGCTCGCCCCTAGCAAGTAACTGTTGAGCTCACTGAACTTCGTTTCAGACACAATGGCCTCCCTCTCTAACAGCAGCTGTCTTCACCAGGGAAGGTGCTCGAGAACACCAGCCTAGATGGCTCGAAGTCGTTCTGGATATATCTAACCGGAAGAGAAGGATGAGCAAGTGGATGCACGAATCTTAGCTTCACGGCCATACAAATTACGCAGATTGACCGGAAAAGAGAGCTTAATCGCGTTGTCAATCCTATGCCTGTTATCCATATCAGAAACTTCAGCCTTCATTCGGGGCCCTTGAGCCATTGCACAGGTTTAGCATCTGCCATTAGGGGTGTTAAATGGGCTGGGTTGGCTTAAAATTAGACCGTCCAAATATGAAACCGGACCGGACTAAACCTTCCCTAACCTAACTCATAACTGCTCATATTGGATTGAGTGACGGTTACAAGCTCGATTAGAAATATAGGCCCCTTGAATAGTAACCAGCTTGAACCGTTATCTTGCTGAATCAACTTAAAACTGTTTAGAAACTGACTCAGAATCATAGCAAAACTGACCTAAACTACCAAAATCTTGCAAATCGATTGTTGGATTTTGTCGGATCAATTTAAAAATTAAATAAATATAAAATGCTCTTTTACAATAATTTGAAAACAAAAAGTGAACGGTTCACAGGTCAAACCGACTAGAACTGTGAACCGGCATGCTTATAAATGGTTTTGGACTGGTTCATTTATGCCTAAACCGTGATCCATAGCCAAACCAGCCCGTTAAGCAAATGGTCAAAACCGTAACTAGGCCAAATGGTTCTAGGTCCATTTTGAATCAGCCCAAACCGCCCATTTTAACAACTCTATCTGCCCTAACAGATTCTTCTGACTATCCAAGTAGCTGTATACGCACCCTCTGGCCTCAAATTCGACATTTTACTAATAAAAGTAAATGAATACAGATTGCAATTCTAAGACAGCTGAGAGGACACTGGCACCTCTTTCTGAAGGTGCTTGAACAATTACATGCATAGTTGCAACTCCACCAGGGACATCATCGTATATAATGGACTTTGGCAATCTGCCGCTGCTCGGTGATCCTCCAGTATGCTTCCAGCGCTTATTGATTTCACATCTCTCACTGTCTTAGGTCCATTCTCTTTGTCTGAATCAGACAAGCACACATATGCCAAAGCATCGGCAGCAGAATGTAGCTCCCGAATGTTTGGCTGTAAAAGAATCTCCACTTGTCTATCCCAATATATGGGAGCAGTCCATGAATTCTTTCCTTTCCTTTTCAAGGGAACCAAAGGCAAGCGAGTTTCTATGCTTTCATCAAAGAAAACATTCTCTGAGGGGTAATGACGTTAAACCAGTTTTTTCCCATGTTACAGTCCACTCCAAGAAAAGAGCAATTAAAGGAAAGGTGAACTATCTCACAATTACCAGCATTACCTTTAGCTATACAGAGGAATTGGCACATGTTCATTGCTTTATCATCAATTAAATTAGTATGTGTCACTATCTGTCACTAAAAAAGTGGCCATATAAACACGAATTTATATTCATCCAAGACCTACATGCAGGGGACATAAAATGTAATGGAATCACCAAAGCGCTTAATACTTTTCATCGGGTCTGTTCTTTGATTTGATCAGAAAGAGGTAAAAATGCGTACTTCGGAGATGTTAAAATAGATGAAGTACAGAGCAAGAGCAGGTTGATGACCTCAAACTGAAAAGTAATCTCCTAACCTTTGGGCCACTGGGCAAGGGTGCTGTCCTAAGTGGCAATGCTAGTAGCCACTGGGAAGCTCTTGGGACCAATATCAGGGCCATCAGTTAACCTGAACTTGATTTCTGGTTGTTCCAGAACAGCAGCAGAAGCCATCACACAGCATCCAGAAAAGCCAGCCAAGATCCTCAGATTTCAGGTTCCAATCGATACTAATTTTCTCTGAGACAAAAAATTGAGAGACCAACGGGCACTAATCATTTTGCAGCAAAACCAAACTGAAAATATGTGTCACTTGCAGCTGCCAGAATATGGTACTGATTCTATTTCAAGAAGAAACCAAGAAAAGACAGATGACCAAAATTTAGAAGAAAAAATGGCTTCTGTCCTGTCCGTGTAGATCAGATAAAGTCACTTCAGTCCATCAAGATGAAAGACATGCTGATATCCCTTTTACGAAAAAAGCAGCACCCAAAAAAGAAATCATCTACAGATCTTCATACGGTGTCTAAATCAATATTAGAGAATATTTCAACAAGTTTATCAATGAACAAATGCAAGCAAAGGTTGCTGACACCAAAAGGTTCAGGAAGAGCTGCCAAATCCCACATTCTAATGGGGCATTGCCATTCATCATTCAGGCGATCTTTGTGTTCTTATGGAATTTGTAGAACCTCCTTCACAGGAAGACCTGGTGAAGGCTCTTTTTGCCATGGAAACTGCGAGTGTTTGCCATTTAATTGTGAGTTTTCCATTTTAATCATCATATTCCTTTCGAGCTTCCTCCATTCTGTGTCATGTTTCCAGGTGTTTTTCCGACATGACTCTGGCATCTGCATCGCAATGATCTTTAAACTGACAGGTGGGGCGGGCTGTAATAACATGAACTTCTCTGTGCTTCGACTCCCCATGCAGTTGCTCCTAATTTCAGCTACTAGCAAGCAGACTGCAAATTTCGGATCTCTGGACACTGGAGGCCAGGCAGAACATACTGCTTTCAGGAAGCTACGAACAAGTTCTCCTCAAGGCTTTCCAAAATAGATGATGTAAGGGTAATCAGTAATCTAAACTGAGGTACTGTAACCGTCATAGGCTTCCACTGATGAGATTAATTGAGCTTTGCTTAGGAAACTTAAACTGAAGCTGAAGCAGTCATATAGAGAGAAATTTGTCACCAGCAAGCTTTCAACTCATCGCAAAGTATACAATAAAGACAGAAACAAAAGAAAAGCTATAGGTAGATTTGATCACTTTGGAGGGAGGGGAAGGCATTTCCTCTACTTATTGTAATTCCTTTTTGTTTTTCCTTTTGGAATATGTTTCAAAAAGAAAGGGAAAGAGGGAAAAGCAACATCAACTGGACAATGAGCAATCTCGTCATTCCTTGAGCGGCTTGAACACGACAGTGGAATGCTTGGCTATGTGCAAGCTGAACTGTCCTCCTTTCTCGCTCACGTCAACTTTCTCAGTCCCTGGTGGAGCCTTCATCTCGAAGTCAGTCACCAGCTTGGCGATGATGAGCCCCAGGATCGGTAGAGCCAGGATGATCCCTGGACAGCTGCGCCTACCCATCCCAAATGGCAGGTACCTGAAGTCGACCTTGCCTCCCGCCACAGCATCAGTGCCCCTTTCCTCCTCCAGGAACCTCTCTGGCCTGAACTTCTCAGGGTCCTTCCACCACTCGGGATTGTTGGCCAACCACCACGCATTCACAACCACCTTGGACTCCTTCGGGATTGTGTATCCTCCCAACTTTTGCTCCTGGAGGTTCATGTGTGGAACCAGCAGCGGTATTGGTGAGTGCAGCCTCAGGGTCTCCTTCACAGTGGCCTGCAAGTAAGGGAGCTCATGGAGGTTTGATTCTGTGACGGGCTCCCCCTTCAGGACATTCGCGATCTCCTCACGGATTTTGTGCTGAACAGATGGATGGTTCACTACCTCGGCAATGGCCCATTCGATAGACCATAAGGTCGTCTCTATAGCTGCAACATTAATGTTCTCAACAATGTAAATCACGTTGGCTTCGGTGATCTCTCCTCTTCTCTGAGCATCGAGAATGTGGTCCATTGCACAGCTTATCTTGTGGTTGTCTCCATTCTCAGCCATCAGTTTCCTGATTCCATTGAAATCGTGCAGGTTTTTCAGTACAAGTCCAAGAGAAAACATTGATTTTTACGATCGCAACTTCAAGTATTCAGAAGAAAATCGATGAGAAAGTCATGTTATCTGATACCTTCTCTTCTCAACATAGATGTCATTGAAGAAAGCAAGCCTCCTTCTCTGCAAGTCTTTGCACTTGTTCAAGTAGCCCCTCAAGAATGGCCTGAGCAGAGGAATGAAGTCCCCATAGTTGTAGTCGAAGCTCTGTGCCAGCCGGCTCCTCTCCGAGTTGAACTTCGTGGCCTCGATGAACATGGGGTCCTCCATAGACTCGAACTTGGTGTCGAACATCATCCGGTACATGATGTTGTAGAGCATCAGCTGGAGGCGCCTCCGGACGACGATCCCCTTCGTCCTCACCGATTCGTCCTTCTTCAGATCCGACACCACCAGGTCCATCTCCTGCTCCCACATTTCGCTGTAAGTGTGGACGACCTTATTGGTGAAGAAGGGAAGCGTCATAATCCGGCGCATCTTCCTCCAGTGGTCGCCATAGACTGTGAACACCATGTCCTGCCCATTGCCGGTGAAGATGTCGAAGACGACATTCCTGGGCCGGGACCCGAACTCGACGCCTTGGGTGTGGAGGACCTGGGTGGTGAGCTCGGGGTCCGAGACCACCACCAGGTTCTTGACCCCGAGCTTGAGCAGGAACACAGGACCGTACTTCTGGCACATGGAGGCAAGGAGCCGGTGGTTCAGGTCATTCCCGACCTGGAGCCAGTTCCCAAACACCGGGATAGCCAGTGGGCCCGGAGGGAGGTTCGTGGCTCGGCGAGCAATGGATGAGTAGATGAAATACAGCACAAGAGGAACCAGCAATGGCAGAACCGAGTTCCACGGCACCAGGATGCCTGGAGCAGACGACAGGTAATGCTCGAGCAACTGGGGTGACACGAGCTTCACCGCAACAAGCGGCACGGTCGCCGCGAGGCAAACGCCCAATACGAACTCTCTAACACGACCCATGTTATCTTTTCTTCCTATTCGTTTGCTATGGCAGTGGACTGAAAGAAGATGTGCTGACGAGCGGATTTAGAGGAAGCTGCTTACTTATGTTTCTCTAGCGGTTGTCGGGTTAGAGAGGATGAAGGGCGGGGTGTTATGAATATATAGAAGCACGCAAGAAATATCTTATATAAGATAAAAAAGGGGTTTTAGTTTGGTGTCAGACGGTTTTGTTGGGTGTTGGGTGGGAATCAATGGGCTCAACTTGGAATCAAGGTAGGAGGGGGTCCAGTCAGCTGAGCTCTGCCTCTGGTTGAAGTCAAGAAAGGGTGGGATTGGGCTGGTTGGTGAAATTCTCTCCTCAGACGCATCTGACATAACTTTGTCAGATAATCCTTGACGCATTCAAGGTAAGCCCACTGGGTCCAAGCACACCTTCTCTCGAATAAAATCATTAGTATAATTTGAATTTTACGTATTGGAAAAGATATATATATATATGTATGTATGTATAAAAATAAATATGATGGTCGAGACCGGTAATGCCGCACAGGAGATCAAATCTGCTGAGGCAAAAGGATTGATGTCTCACCCGTGCAAAGCTCACTTGTGGATAGTCAAATTTGGTGAGCACACCAACCCTTGTCTTATACATACACTTCTGGCATGAAGGATTCAGCCACTAGCCATATATTAAACAATACACACTGAATCTTTTCCATCCGTTCAATCGATCTTACAGAATACAAACACAACTTTGCATTTGTTTCTTAAGGTAGGTTTCATCTACCATGGGAAAACCCGATTTTGAAGTGTGGGCCATTGAAAACCAAGACCAGCAAATCAAGCTCAGATATGTCGGGCAACTACAGTCAGTGCCAGACCTGAAATATCTTGAGCAAAACTCGATTTCACCATTCAAGTTAGATATGTTCTTTTCAGTATGCATCACCTAGTACCTGGAAGTTGTTCTGTCCCGATCAGTTCATATTTGAACGAATCCTATCAAGTTAGTCCAACTACAGTGAGACTCCTACTACTGCAACAAGAACTTAAGAGTCCACCCTCACATAGGATCTTTGCTCATCTTAGACATTTCATTTGCTCTAGGTGGACAAACAAGGCCGGAGACTCGCTTGATTGGTGCAAGTGATGCGAGTCAACCTTCATCAGAGATGAATTTACACGCTTGACATCTCGGGGGCTCCAGGACCCGTTGTGCAAAGATCTATATGACCCGACCTCTCTTGAGGTCAGTCACAAGAGCTGATGTGATGTGACGAAGTGATACCACCAGTTAAATGATATGAGAATAAAGAAATAGGGGTCTCAACCTTATGATTTTGTTTATCATAAGTAATGTTATTGAACAATAGCATAGGAACATGAGTTCAATGTAAGGAAAGAAAGCTGTTCAAACAATAGCAAAATGAAAGTAATTGGAAGAAAGAAACTCTATTCTATTATTCATCATAGCTAAACTTCATAGAGTCTGCTGCTATTTATACTACTACAACATAACAGTTTCAAACTGTAATATAACAGTTTCAGTTAACAACAAAACTAATCAGTCAACAAACTGATAACAACATTTATTCAACACATAGGCTTTGATACTCCCCCTCAAGATGGACTATAAATGTTTTTGACACCCATCTTGTCAAGGAGAAACCCTAATTGACCAGGATGAAGTGGCTTTGTGAGGAGATCAACCAATTGCTGTTTGGAAGAGATTGGCATGATCTTGATCACTCCTTCTTTAACCTTGTCTCGTACAAAATGACAATCCAGTTCGATGTGCTTAGTCCGCTCATGAAAGACGGAATTGGCAACTATGTGTTGTGCAGCTTCATTGTCGCAGTAGAGGAGTGCGGGTTCATCATGATGTATACCAACATCCTGGAGAAGACTTAGGATCCAGACCACTTCACACACCAACTGGGCCATGGATCTATATTCTATTTTAGTAGAAGATCGATAAACCACTGTTTGCTTCTTTGAACATTGTGAAACCATGGCATCGCCAACAAATATGTGGAATCCACTAGTGGATCGACGTGTATCTGGGCAAGCTACCCAATCAACATCGGAAAAAGCCTTAATACGAGGTTTCGTGGATGTTGGAAAAAAATACCTTGACCCAATGTGCCTTTGATGTATTGCAAGACTCTGTGAGCAGCTTTCAAATGAGTGTCCCTAGAGGAAGAGACAAACTGACTTAGTTTGTTCACCAAAAAGCTTAGGTCTAGCTGAGTGATGGTGAGATAAATGAGTTTCCCAATGAGTCTTTGAAAAAGGGCAGGATTCGGCAGTAAGTTGCCATCAAGTTTTGAGAACTTGACAGTAGGTTCCATTGGTGTAGTGACAGGCCTGCAACTTAGCAAACTAGCATCAAAAAGCAACTCCATTGCGTATTTTCGTTGAGAGATATTTATCCCTGCTTTCGATCTTGCAATCTCTATGCCCAAAAAATATTTTGGAACCCCCAAGCCCCGCATTTTGAATTTCCTAAAGAGATCTTGTTGAACCAAAAAAGCACGATCAAGTTCATTGCTAAACAGTAGGATATCATCAACTTATACGATAATCGCAATGAAGAATGTAGGGGGATGCCCTCTGATAAATAATGAATGATCGATTGTGATTGGTGAAATCCTAAAGATGTTACAGCCTCAATGAATTTGCAATTCCATTGTTGAGATGCTTGTTTCAATCCATAGATAGATTTATGTAAATGGCAAACTGGATCAGGTGGCAAACTCTCTCCCTCTCGACAGACATACCCAAGTGGGAGTTCCATGTAGACCTCCTTTGATAGATCACCATTCAAAAACGCATTATGAACATCAAATTGACATACAACCCAATAAAACATTGCCGCTAAAGAAAACAGTAACTTTACTGTTACCAACTTAGCCACAGGGGAGAAAGTGTCAAGGTAATCATGCCCAGCTTGTTGGGTATATCCTTTTGCCACAAGCCACGCCTTATGCCGCTCAACACTACCATCCGCAACAAATTTTGTCTTGTAAACCCACTTACTACTGATAGGTTGTTTTCTTGCAGGCAGACTGACGACCATCCATGTGTTGTTCTGCCTCATAGCATCCCTCCAGATCTAGTGTTTTACTGCTTCATCAAAGGTCTGAGGATCAATATGACTTGTAACTAACATAACAAAACTATAGTGATCCTATGAGAGCCGTGAATAGCCAACATAATTTGCCAAAGGATGAGTAGTTGAAGTATGAACATTAGAATAAAGATGAAAATCGAACAAATTTGAAGGAGGCGTAAGGAGTCTTCATGGTCGAGTGTGTGTGTTGCTAGTGTCTAGCTGCGAAGAAGCATCCGAACTAGCATTTGAGGGTGAAGAACCATCTGCAACTTGTAATGCATCAGGTGTATCAACTACTGGCAGAGGCAATACTATTTGAGAAAAAAAACTAGGAGGAAACTATTCGTGTTATATCAGTAGCCAATGGAAAAATCGTTTCATAGAAGATAACATGACGGGAAACAAATGTTTTTTGTGCTTGAATATCTAATAGTTTATATCCTTTATAACCGAGTGAATAACCCAAGAAGACACAAGCCCGGGCACGCTGCTTGAACTTGTGCCTAGCATGCATGGATGTTGATGCATAGCATAAGCAGCCAAATGCACGCAGATGCTCATATTTTGGCTGTTTCTTTGTCAACAACTCATATGGAGTGTGGTTCTGCAACAAGGAAGAAGGAATGCAGTTAATGAGATAAGTCGCAGTCTGAACACAGTTCCCCCAATAACATAATGGAAGGCCAGCTTGAAACATTAAAGCTCTAGCAACGTTTAACAAGTGTTGGTGTTTCCTTTCGACTACTGCATTCTGTTGGGGAGTTTCAGGGCAGGATTTATATGCTTGAATGCCTTTCTCACTATAAAACGAAGTAAGGTTAAACTCAGGTGCATTATTTGACCGAATTCCTTTTATGACGATATCATATTGAGTTTTAACATGCGCATAGAAGGAAGGAATAAGTTGCAGGACATTGGATTTTGACTGCATTAGATAAACCCATGTCATTCTAGTATGATCATCCACTATGGTCAGAAAATATTGATGCCCCACTATGGTGGAAACTGAAAATGGTCCCCAAACATCCACATATATGAGATCAAAAGCATGTGCAGCCATGTTATTATTGAATGGAAATGACAACCTTCGTTGTTTTGCATAGTGACAAGTTCTACAGTGTGGCATGGAAATAGAGCTTACTAGCAAACGCAAAACTGGACCTAAAATCTGTAATCTATTGATAGACGGATAACCTAATCTCAAGTGCCAAGTATCAAGAGTAACTAGAACACAACTAAAATCAGACAAGGAAGAACGATCAAAGAAACACAAATTCTTGCATTTGTTACCCTTCCCAATCATCGATTCCTGCATCTTGTCCTGAATAAAACAAGAGTTGTCAGTGAATGTGACAGAACAATGTAATTCCTTAGTTAAAGTACTGGTGCTAATGATATTGAATTGAAACTCAGGAATGAATATAACATCATGCAAAACTACATGCTTATTTAACAAAACAGTTCCAGTATGAGTAACATGAGTAGCTGACCCATTCGGAAGTCGCACGGTATTATTATCTATAGGTGTTAATGTAGCAAAAAAGGATTCGACATGACAAACATGATGTGTGGCTCCTATATCCAATATCCAAGGATAGTGCAGTATATTAAGGGAAGGATCATTACCATACACTTGTGACACAACTGGTTCAACCGAAGGAGAAGCACAATCACTTGAAGCTTCAGTCAATTTGATTTGTTTAGGCTGTAGCTGTGAGTTCAAAAATGCTATGACTTGTTGAAGCTGATCTTGGGTGGCATTTTCTAACGACAAGGACACCGTAGAAGTACATCCAGTGAACTTCATGTTTCCTTGAGTTTTATTACCTTGAAAAACAGTTGCTCTGGATCGATGTTGCATCTATCCATTCTGTCTTCTTCATGGCTGAAAACCTGGTGGAAACCCATGTAGTTTGTAACACTTGTCAATTATGTGTCCTACATTGCCGCAATGTGCACAGACAGGACGATCTTTCCGTCCTCTTCCATAAGTTGTTGCTGCAACCAACTGTGAAGACTGCCCTGCTTGATTGGCGGTGAAGGAGTCTGCCATTGTCTTAGAGGCAGGAGGTGGTAGGTTACCTACCATGCGCTACAATTCTTCTTGAGTAACAAGGTTAAAAGCTTTTGTAAGAGAAGGAAATGGATCCATCATCAGTATTTGTCCACGAATTCCAATATAAGATTCGTTAAGGCCCATGAGAAATTGCAAAACAGTCTCCTAGTGATGATATTCCATCCATGCTTGCGTATTATTGCATGTGCAATTTCCACAACTACATACAGGTAAGGGCTGATAATTGCGCAATTCCTCCCAAAGTACCTTTAAACGAGTGTAATATGTACCAATGTCACGGGAACCTTGTGAAAGTGAGCTTATCTGTTGTTTGAGATAGAAAATTCGTGGAGCATTCTTGCGATGAAAAGTCTCCCACAAGTCCTTCCACACTTCTTGCACTATCTTTAGGTATATCAAACTCTCAGCTATATCTTTGCTCACTAAATTGATGATCCAGGATATCACCATGCTATTACACCGTTGCCAAGCACCTATAGTAGGATCTATATTTGGTGGTCGAACTATTGTGCCATCCACAAATCCTAGCTTGTTCTTAGCACTCAAGGCTACCTCCATTGCTCTGCTCCATGAGTTGTAATTGGAACCTGTGAGCTAATGAGTCACAAGAATCACACCAAGATTATCGCTACTAGAAAGAAAGAAAGGACTATGGAGGTTATCGATAATGGTAGAGAGATCAGTAGATGCTGCAGTGTTGCCTCCCAATGGAGATGCATTTTGCAATGCTTGGAATCGATTATTGCTCTATGCATTGTTATTCTATCCTCCTCTCGCCATGGATGTGTTCAACGAAGTTGTTACTCTGATACCATATCATAGGAACATGAGTTCAATGTAAGGAAAGAAAGCTGTTCAAATAGTAGCAAGACAAAACTAATTGGAAAAAAGAAACTCTTTTATATTATTCATTATAGTTAAACTTCACAGAGTCTGCTGCTATTTATACTACTACAATATAACAGTTTTAGACTATAATATAACAGTTTCAGTTAACAACAAAATTAATTAGTTAGCAAAACTAATCAGTCAATAAACTGATAACAACATTTATTCAGCACATAAGCTTTGATAAACAAGATTGATAACATACAACATGGTGGTAACACTTTGCACCAGCTGAAGCATGGGCACATATGGTGAAATTTGACTGAATGTTTATGCCAAGCAGAAGAAATTTACTTTGGTGCAGTAACTTGAATCCTAAAAAGTTTGTCTATTTCTCTACACCTAAAGTACAAATCTTCAAATATGGGATAAGAAAACCATGTCGAAACATTACCATTACATGCCTTATGGTAGGTATCTACACTTTTTTTTTTATTTTTCCCTTTTGCAGTATGTTTCAAAAGAAAAGGGAAAGAGGGAAAAGCAACATCAACTGGAGAATGAGCAATCTCGTCATTCCTTGAGCGGCTTGAGCACGACAGTGGAATGCTTAGCTATGTGCAAGCTGAACTGTCCCCCTTTCTCGCTCACATCGACTTTCTCGGTCCCTGGTGGAGCCTCCATCTCGAAGTCAGCCACCAGCTTGGCAATGATGAGCCCCAGGATCGGTAGAGCCAGGATGATCCCGGGACAGCTGCGCCTACCCATCCCGAATGGCAGATACCTGAAGTCAACCTTGCCTCCAGCCACGGCATCGGTCCCGCTTTCCTCCTCCAGGAACCTCTCTGGCCTGAACTTCTCAGGGTCCTTCCACCACTCGGGATTGTTGGCCAACCACCACGCATTCACAACCACCTTGGACTCCTTCGGGATTGTGTATCCTCCCAACTTTTGCTCCTGGAGGTTCATGTGTGGAACCAGCAGCGGTATTGGTGAGTGCAGCCTCAGGGTCTCCTTCACAGTGGCCTGCAAGTAAGGGAGCTCGTGGAGGTTTGACTCTGTGATGGGCTCCCCCTTCAGGACGTTCGTGATCTCCTCGCGGATTTTGTGCTGAACAGATGGATGGTTCACTAACTCTGCGATGGCCCATTCGATAGACCATAAGGTCGTCTCTATAGCTGCAACATTAATGTTCTCGACAATGTAGATCACGTTGGCTTCGGTGATCTCTCCTCTTCTCTGAGCATCGAGAATGTGGTCCACTGCACAGCTCATCTTGTGGTTGTCTCCATTCTCAGCCATCAATTTCCTGTTTCCATTGAAATCTTGCAGGATTTTCAGTACAAGTTCAAGAGAAAACATCGATGTTCATGACCACAACTTCAAGTATTCAGAAGAAAATCGATGAGAAAGTCATGTTATCTGATACCTTCTCTTCTCAACATAGATGTCATTGAAGAAAGCAAGCCTCCTTCTCTGCAAGTCTTTGCACTTGTTCAAGTAGCCCCTCAAGAATGGCCTGAGCAGAGGAATGAAGTCCCCATAGTTGTAGTCGAAGCTCTGTGCCAGCCGGCTCCTCTCTGAGTTGAACTTCATGGCCTCGATGAACATGGGGTCCTCCATCGAGTTGAACTTGGCGTCAAACATCATCCGGTACATGATGTTGTAGAGCATCAGCTGGAGGCGCCTTCGGACAACAATCCCCCTCGTCCTCACCGCCTTGTCCTCCTTCAGATCCGACACCACCAGGTCCATCTCCTGCTCCCACATGTCACTGTAAGTGTTGACGACCTTGTTGGTGAAGAAGGGAAGCGTCATAATCCGGCGCATCTTCCTCCAGTGGTCGCCATAGACTGTGAACACCATGTCCTGCCCATTGCCGGTGAAGATGTCGAAGACGACATTCCTGGGCCGGGACCCGAACTCGACACCTTGGGTGTGGAGGACCTGGGTGGTGAGCTCGGGGTCGGAGACCACCACCAGGTTCTTGACCCCGAGCTTGAGCAGGAACACAGGACCGTACTTCATGCACATGGAGGCAAGGAGCCGGTGGTTCAGGTCATTCCCAACCTGGAGCCAGTTCCCAAACACCGGGATAGCCAGTGGGCCCGGAGGGAGGTTCGTGGCTCGGCGAGCAATGGTTGAGTAGATGAAGTACAACACAAGAGGAACCAGCAATGGCAGAACTGAGTTCCACGACACCAGGATGCCCGGAGCAGATGACAGGTAATGCTCGAGCAGCTGGGGTGACACGAGCTTTGCCACAACAAGCGGCACAGTCGACGCGAGGCAAACACCCAATACGAACTCTCTAACACGACCCATGTTTTCTTTTCTTCTACTCGTTTGCTTTGGCAGTGGGCTGACTGAAAGAAGATGTGTTGGAGAGGGGATTTAGAGGATGCTGCTTACTTATGTTTCCCTATCGGTTGTCGTGTTTGAGAGGATCAAGGGTGAGGCGTTACGTATATATAGAAGGACGCAAGAAATATTTTATATAAGATGAGGGTGTTTAGTTTGGTGTCAGATGGCTTTGTTGGGGTGGGGGATGGGAATCGATGGGCTCAATTTGGAATCCGGGTAAGAGAGGTCCGAGTTTGCTTAGCTCTGCCTTTGGTTGGAGTCAAATAAGGATGGGATGGTTGGCGAAATTCTCTCCCCCAAGACATATCTAACACAACTTTGTCAAATAATCACTGACTCATTCAAGATAAGACCACCTGGTCTAATTGCCTCGCCAGACTAAGGTAGCTCGAGCACACCCCCCATTAACCATTCAGTTTTGCTCAAGATATTTTGGGTCTGGCACTGACAGTAGTTGCCCAACACGTTCGAGCTTCATTTGCTGGTCTTGGTATTCAATGGCCCGCACTTCGAAATCGGGTTTTCCCATGGTAGATGAAACCTACCTTAAGAAACAAATGCAAAGTTGTGTTTGCATTCTGTAGGATTGATTGAACGGATGGAAAAGATTCGGTGTGTATTGTATAATATATGGCTAGTGGCTGAATCCTTTTGCCAGAAGAGTGTGTATAAAACAAGGGTTGGCGTGCTCACCAAATTTGACTATCCACAAGTTAGCTTTGCACGGGTGAGACATCAATCCTTTTGCCTCTGCAAATTCGATCTCCTGTGCAGCATTACCGGTCTCGACCATTTGACATGCAAGTTGAGTAAATGCGATGAAATCTCAAATTCACCATTCAAGTTAGATACATTCTTTTCAATATGCATCACCTAGTACCTAGAAGTCATTCTGTCCCGATCAGTTCATATTTGAATAAATCCTATCAGGTCGGTCCAACTACAATGAGACTCTTACTACTACAACAAGAACTTAAAGAGTCCACCCTCACATAGGATCTTTGCTCATCTTAGATATTTCATTTGCTCTAGGTGGACAAACACGGCCGGAGACTCGATTCATTGGAGCAAGTGATGCGAGTAAACCTTCACCAGAGATGAATTTACATGCTTGACATCCTGGGGGCTCAAGGACCTGTCGTGCAACGTTGGTGAAACCAGAACTATATGACCCGACCTCTCTCAAGGTCGGTCACAAGTGATACCACCAGTTGAATGATATGAGAACAAAGAAACAGGGTTCTCAGCCATATGATTCTGTTTATCATAAGTAATGTTATCGAACAAGATTGATAACACACAATGTGGTGGCAACACTTTGCACCGACTGAAGCATGGGCACACATGGTGAAATTTGAATGAATGCTCATGCCAAGCAGAGGAAATTTACTTTAGTGTAGTAACTTGAATCCTAAAATATTTGTTTATTTTCTCTACACCTAAAGTACAAATCTTCAAATATGACATACAGAAAACCATGTTGAAACATTACAATTACATGCCTTATGGTAGTATCTACGCTAAACATATGCATCTGGAGGGGCTTCTTCTGGAATCTGCAAAACACAGGAGAAAGTAACAGTCACAGCGAAGCACTGGAGGTTCCACAACTCTCTCAAAAAGACAGAAAACTACTGCATCCCGAAGCTTTCAACTCGAGCTCAATATAATGTTACATCAATGCATTTCTTAAATGAATCAAACAGGAATATCCATGAATTGCTTGATTAAGATGCCTCAAATATGCATTCTTCCAGCTCAATGCCATATACTTTGATTCATTATCCTTTTACATAATTGCATGCATGAGAGCATAGGATCCAAGAGAGGGGAAGAGGTTGCACGGTCCTTTACCTCTCCAGGATTCCATTTCTCTTTCCGCCATATACTCGCATCTACAGATATAGTTTCACTTTGCATGCCATTTCTGTGGAATGAGAAGAGAGACCAAAATATAAGGAATTTTGACAAATACAGATAACATGATTCCCAATTGTTGCTGACGAGGGACTCCTAGAGAAGCCAATGTGACCATTTTTTTCTTTTTTTTGAGTATAAAGCCAATGTGAGCAATTAAAGGCACCAACCAATAGAAGCATATGAATCTAGACCTTTTCAAGAAACCTAAATGGGCAGCCACAAGTTCAAGCTGCAAATGCAAGCATGCTCCTCTGGCATCATTACATTGATACTAGAAATGGAATCGAAACGTAAAACCAACTGGACATAGACAGACCACTAGGAAAGAGATTGAGTCTCTACCAATTCACTATGTATAACAATAGATGAATGTGATCAGGTGCTTGGATTGATGAAAATAGAAAAATTGTCTAAGATGTGTGTGACTTGGAAATCAAACTGACTGAGAATTTCAAGGTATACTTACATCGGTTGAGTTTTTGAAGTTATTTGCCCAAAACTTGCAGCTGACTCATTGCCTGCTGGATTAACTTGTGGCAAAACAGTTGCAGTAGAAAATATGTTACTCAGAGAACCAAAACCAGTGGTGTTAGAACCTTGTGTGCTCGAGGATAAAAAGTTCACATGCATTGCTGTTGGAAAATTGCTGCTGTTTGAACCTGGCATTTACAGTCAGAAACTTTATAAACTAAACCCACCACAGCAACCAATTAAGTGCGTGAACATATGTACAAACACAAGTGTATTTAATAGCTATAGATTGCCAGAACTCCATTAAAATCTCTAATATACCAGATAATACAGACTTGGATTAGATTCCACACCTGTAAGCATATTTTATGTACAATTGATAGCATAAATATGAGCATCCACTGCACTGTATGGAATGTTCCTAAGTTTCACTCCTAAATCTATTCTGATGGTACCAGGGCTATTTCTGGCTATTGTGAACAAAATATACACTATTAATCTACTCATTTCCAACAGCAACATGTCTGCAATAATTCATTAGTTTCTTTACCCCAAACGATTCTGAAACTGAAGTTAACTGTGCCTTCTTTTATAGCAGAATAGAAAAAGGTGTCATCATTGAATGCCCATTATCTCGTTGGCCGTATTATCAGATGGGAGAACAAAGGTTGTATAAGCATACCTATACTTCCCAATTGTGAATTATTTGCCCCAAATACACTTGGAGTCATGTTTGAGTTTGAGAAGGGACTTGAGTTTCCAACAGCTGGAAAGGGACTTGGGCTTCCAAAAGCAGCAGCAGCTGGGGCAGAGGTTCTAATGGAAAAAAAAAATAGATTCCTTGTTTGTCAGAAAAAGAAGCAGCAGATCATAGTAGAATTTGAGGATATTCATATGATGCGGATATCCTTCTGTTAAAATTGATAAAAAAAAAGTAGCATAAAGATATTTGATTAATTTAATTGTTCTTGCCTCACTCCAAGACCTGCACTCAGTGATGCAGCTTGACTGAAAGTTGAAACCACAGGTGGGCCAGCACTTGAAAAAGCCGATGAGAATGGATTTGCCATGGCTTTCTGAGAAGCGGTTTGGCCAGTACTTAAATTTGACCGAGGTGCAAATGGACTGCGAAGAAGGTTATCAAACTCAGCTAACTTGGAATTGAGCATACTCCTCTCTCTCTCAACCTGTTGCACAAGATTTTCAGAAAGGATAACATTAAAATGATACCAGATTCACCAAGAAGATAGGAAAAAAGATAGAAAGATAGAAGGAAGGAAAGAATTCCTTCAATAATTCCAAATGGCCCAAATACTAAAGTATCGAGATCTCAAAACTTTATGCTTTGAACTAAACCCTGCTGCAAGAGTAAAAACTAATGTCAGACAGAGAATATATAAATTCTTACAATTGCTTGCATGCTCAATCCACGCCTGGCATCATCATATGCTGCTGTCCGCAATTCCTCATAGCTAATGTCACCCATGATATCGCACGGAAAACTGAAAAAGGAATATAAAAAAAGGAATTAAAAAATTCCCAAAAATAACATTTGTAACAAAATGGCTCCTAGTACATCTCAAAGATGAGGTCTAGAGCATACTATTTCCAATGACCATAACATGTAAGCTTCCACATAGGTCTTTCATTCTGAAAATCTTCGGCAATCAGGCGTTTGCAGGACTCAGGGTCTGTGCATCTTTCTTACAGAAAGAAATTAATCATGAACATCAGTTGCAATGGGAAAGAATCAGCTATCAACAGAACCACAATGATTCTAGGAATAAGAGCGTAGATCCTACACATGATTTGCCGGTTGGGATTGATCAGCTGGCCGTGAAGAAGGAGCAGATGCATTACGGGTCCACTTATTTGCAAAAGGCTGATCCACATATAAACTGTCAGAAAACGCCAAAAAAAATAGAGATATAACAATAAAAGATCTCTGATCCAGTCTTGATGTAATCAGGAACCTTGAATTGGTCTCTTTTTGGCCCGGAGTCATCACCAAAACCTAGCTGAGTGCCGCTCTTGACACCAAAACCAAATGGATTGGGGTTCTGCTGCTGCTGAAAACCAGTTTGGGCACCGAATCCAAATCCACTGGCCTTCTGCTGCTGCTGCGGTGTGGCATGAAGAAATTTACACCTAGCACCATACTGACAGCTGCAACATCTCATCAGATAAAGACAATGCGTTATCCAAATATTATCACCGCAAATGCAATTCAAATTTAATTTTCATTTTAGCAGAATAAACGTAACACAGCTCCACATCTGCAACACTTAAACCCACATGCTACAGAGTTCATCCATTCCTGTTCAACAAAATCATATTCTGCATGCATATCTTACTGGGGTTTTAGATAAACCCTAGGATCAGACACATAAATCCAGAGCCATTCATCATCGTCAACTTCGTCTAATTTTTCCCTCCTATATCCATTACCGCAAAACCGTCTCTCTCTCGAAATCCCTCAGGCTGAGAATCATCTCAGCGAAGCAAGAATGAAGCTTTCGGCACCAATAACGCGCCGTTAAGGAAGTAGCTCGTTTTCAGAATAAGAGTTCGCTCAGAGAAGAAGTACGAAAGGTCGAGGGAAGGGAAGGGAAGGGAAGGGAAGAAAGAGAGGTACCTGCCGCGCTGAAAATTCCTGCAGAGTTCCCTCGGCATGTCTCGTCTGCCTCTTCCAGATCACTACTACCACTACTACTTCTCCCCCATGTTCTTCTTTCACCAACATATGATCATCATCTTCTGCTTCTTCTCGGCCAGGCCAGGCCCATTAACGCCGAACAACAAGCCCATCAAATCAATTGACTCTCCAAGAGAACACTTTTCTGAACCCTCTCATATTTACAAGATCATCTGTGGGTATAGCGGGGAAGATGCCTCTCGGTCTCTTTATTAAATCTATTTAGGATGCCATGTCGGATATTCCAGTAAGTGCTGGGGTGACACATATTACTGTGAAAGCAAAGTGTAGCGGCAGACAACCTAGTTCCCTGTGAGGATCCTCGTCTCCAAGAAGCGCCTTTTAGAGGGCAAAATCATAAAAAGACACGATCACCATGGGTTGTTGCATCATGCATATCATGGGATTTTAGCTCCAACGCATCAAGTTGCAGGTAGCATTATTATATTTTTTCCGATGTGAAGAGTAAGAAAGAAATTCTCAGGCTTCA
Organism: Sonneratia caseolaris; assembly: GCA_900006705.1. Taxonomy (NCBI): domain Eukaryota; kingdom Viridiplantae; phylum Streptophyta; class Magnoliopsida; order Myrtales; family Lythraceae; genus Sonneratia; species Sonneratia caseolaris. The sequence continues at coordinate 4,401,595 of CXYZ01012692.1, forward strand.
AGGATGATAAGCGGGTGTAGAACTCGATAACGTTCAAGGGTAACGGATCATCCGTTACCTGATGCAAGATTTTTGGATTCTAACAGGCGACGCAATTCCTCTCTTACATTCCGGCTGCTCCATGATCGAGTGGAATCATCCCATCAGGGTTAAGCTCATGTATAAATATGTCCATACGGTGAATGTGTAATATGCAGATGTTCCATTATTATGAATACAGTCCTCATCGGAGAGGTCAAACGGCTAGTTTCCCATGGGCTCTACTCTGCAGCGCTCGAACTCTACAGGCTACAAATCCACCCCTCCGAGCTCCTTGCGGACACCTCGGTCCTCCCTTCAATCATCAGGGCTTGCGCTTCCGCTCGGTTCCACTATCCCTTGGCCCTCCAGCTCCACGGAGTTGCCCTCAAGTCTGGGTCCTATTCGGATTCTGTTGTGTCCAACTCCATTGTCTCCATGTACTCGAAGCTCTCAATGACCCAATCCGCCCGTTGGGTGTTTGATGAAATGCCCCACAGAGACCCTATCTCCTGGAACTCCTTGATTAACTGCTACCTACAAAACGGGTGCTTGCTGGAATCGTTGAAGGCGCTAAGAGAGATGTACCTGCACGGTTTCTTCCCAAGGCCGGAGCTGGTTGCAGGGTTGGTATCAGTTTGCGGGAATTCAGGAAAACTAAGGCTTGGGAAACAGGTTCACGCTCGGGTTTTATTCGATCCAAGAAGTGAGGGCTCAATATTGTTGTCCACAGCTCTCCTCCACATGTACTTGACATGCTACGACTCGTGGATGGGCTTCCATGTATTTGACCGAATACCTGCCAAGAATGAAATTTCTTGGACGGCCTTGATCTCAGGGTGCATCGCTAACAACAAATATGAAATGGCTATTAGCTGCCTCCAGAAGATGCAGGATGTAGGATTGAGCCCCAACAGAGTGACAATGATCTGCCTGTTGCAGGCCTCTGCAAGGCTGGGCTCTCTCAAACATGGGAAGGAGATCCATGGGTATGCTCTCCGCTGTGGGTTTGACTCTGAAGATCGCTTCTCAGCAGCGCTACTTCACATGTACTGTGAGTGCAAGGAACAACTGACTCGTTCTAGGGCAGTCTTTGAGAGCTGTCGGGCTAAGGATGTTGTGGCTTGGAGTTCAATGATTCGGAGCTGTATTCAGGCAGGAGAAGCAGCCAGTGCCATGGAGCTTTTCAGCCAAATGAGGATGGAAGGCATTGGACCAAACTCTGTGACCCTCCTAGCAGTTATCTCTGCCTGCACTGCTCTGTCTTGCCTGACCCTTGCTCAGTCAGTCCACGGGTATCTAATAAAATCAGGCTTAAATATGCAAGTGTTCATTGATAATTCCCTCATTGATATGTACTCCAAATGTGGATTCCTCCCAGCTTCCCGTCAAATCTTCAACGAATTGGCAGCGCCTGACTTAGTTTCATGGAGCGCCTTAGTTGCTGCCTATGGCCTTCATGGTCATGGAGAAGTAGCTTTGGAATTATTCCATGAGATGAAACACAGAGGCATAGAACCCGATGAGATCACTTTGCTTTCAGTCCTGTCTGCTTGCAACCATGGCGGCCTTGCTGAGGAAGGGCAAAAGCTATTCAAAGATGCAGTCACAGAGAATAAGATCCCCATAAGCTCGGAGCATTATTCATGCTATATCGACATTCTGGGAAGGTCAGGAAAGCTCAGAGAGGCTTGTGAAGTCATTAGAACAATGCCAATGAAGCCAAGCTTAAAAGTCTGGACTTCTCTGGTATATGCCTGTAAGGCTCATGGAAGACTGGATATTGCAGGAAAGCTGGTGAATCAGCTCGTTGAAGCTGAGCCCAAAAGTGCAGCCAACTACACCTTGTTCAGCACGGTGCTGGCAGAACTGAGTGACTGGTATGGAGTCGAGGATGTGAGAAGACTCATGAGAGGGCAAAAGCTAGAGAAGTGCTCTGGGATAAGTTGGATTGAACTGGATAGTGTTATCTAATTTGATGTAGCGTCATGTAAATCCCCAAATTACAAGGAACTCTGTCATTTGAGTGAAGCCACCAAATATTCTTAACTGAGCATTTTCACTTCAATGCTATATCATATCCTATAAAAAGGGCACTAGTTCACCTATCAGACAAAAGCATCAACAGATTCACTTAATATCTTTTTGTTTAGTTTCCAACAGATAATTCTGCATCATATATGGTATATGGACATGTGACATAAGATGCTTTGACTCTATAGTGTCTAGGGGAAAAGATAAACTCAGTTTGCTGTTTCAGACAAGACTTTTTTTTTTTTACGGTCCAATTGTTTGTATTTTGTTTGGAGGGTATTTATCTGGCTGTCCTTAACTACAGCCTGATGACAGCTGCCCCCCAAAAACTAAATCTTGGGACAAAAGAAGCCCAAACTTGCACTAAGGGACACAGCAAATCACGACATGAGGAAAATTTGAATGACACTCATAATCGCTAATTGAAGTAGGCCATGTTGGCAGGGTTCGCATATTAACATTACCGTTTGCAAGAATAAATGTCTGCATAACATTGGCTGACATCAATAATTTTGGCAAAAGCACTGAGTACATGCTGTTGTTACAAAGAACATCAGAATCAATATCTTGTATCAGGCAGAAAAGATTGTCCAAGTATCAAGAAGGGAGACAACATGGACATGACAAGGAACATCAACACCACTTCCCAAATAAGAAAACCTCTTGGATTCCCTTGATTAGCGAAATAAGGCAACCATTAAACAATTAATTAAACAACTACTGAAGAGGACTAGAATTTAAATGCAACAGCACAACTAGACGATGAAGTTACTCATCAAACCAATCCATACCGCTCAACAGCCAATCACCACTAAACATATGTTCTAGAGAAGGAGCATCATCCATTATCTGAGAGGGGAATGGTTGTAGAGAAGCGACCCTGCTGTCACTTTCCATTTCACTGTTCGCAGGAATGCATGGCAAATTCTGTGAACTGCTCGGTACTTGAATAGTCACTGGAGGTTTGGATTCATCGATTGATGCATAACTTGCAGCAATGTCCTTTATCTTTTTGTTGGACAAGGAGCCAGGAGGATAAAGGGGCCTCTTCTCATTTGGGAAATTAAACACTGCATTGTCACCCCGGAGACAATACAGAGCAGCATCATACGCTCGTGCTGCCATCTTTGGGTCATCGAAAGAGCCTAACCAAATCCTCTCTCCAGTTTTCAGGATCCTAATCTCAGAAACCCATGTCCCCCACGACCTCATTCGGACACCCTTATAGGGTCCTGGGGATCTTTGTAGACAGGTTTTCATGGGTTTGGACCCAGGCTTTAGATCCATGAGGATGAGGAGGTCGAGAGGATGAGAGGATGAGGAGACAGCCAATAGAATGAAGAGATTTGATATGTCAAAGCAGCGAAGAAAATGTGGGAGCAAGATAGTTTATATAATACAATCCTTCTCTACATTAAAGCAATGCACAGCATAGATTGCTAGGGCAAGGGACAGAATTAACCGCACATGGCAGGTCACATGCCCATCAAATGTTCTTACCATATAAACAGAGTTCGTATTTACATTTAGTGACCAACGTGCTAAAAATGTATTTCTACCAAATGAGGAAGGCACAGTTTATAAATACCAATGAAGGAACAATCCATTATGTTATTACCAATTCAAATAGATAAAGACAAATATGCATTTTTTTTCCTTGCAGAAGTGTTACTAATCAAATCGCAAATTTCTTCTGTAGTTTTTATGAATGCAGTTAAATGTAATAATTGTTTGAGCTGTCTCATAATTGGTAAATAAATAAATTTCTCACTTGTACAAGGGGATAAGCACAAATAAATTCAGTGCGTGCGTATGATGCATCTTCAGCACAAGCCAGTGGTGGTGAAACTGCTTTTTGGCCGCTGAATTATCCCCAAGTGAATATGAAAATTCATATTCACATATAGCAACAAAATTTAAAAAAAAAACTTTTGTTTTCACATCTTAATATGGGATTGAAGCAACCAATTTTTTAAGCTTATACAATATTTGTACTTTAAGAACATATACAACATTATGTGATGTCTGCATAAGCCACCAAATTTTAGAAGATTGAGGCACAGTTTGTGATCTATGAGATATATATCATTGCAAGGTACAATTGCTAAAAGGGGCATTTGCACATAGAATTAGTCCCTGTAAACTATAATATTGGACATAATCTGTATGCCTAGATAGAGATTTTTTTCCTTGTTTACATTTAATGATGGAATGACCCCTAGTAGAACCATGTTGCATATACCACTTGAGGTGTAGGCCCGGGACTCAGCGTGTGCATAGTCACCCCAAGAAAGGCTCTGTCTGCAAACCTATTCAAACCCAAAACTTCTAATATCCTAAAATATGAAGTGCATTGTCCTTCCAACACTATGAATTCTTTGAGATTCTAGAAAGATAACCTTGGTAACTCCGTAGCATTTTTTTTGGGGGGACTTTGGCCTTTCTATACCCCTAAGAATCTGGAAGAAATAGGAACTCCATATCTAAATATGAAACTTATTGTTAAAAGGCTTCTCCTCCACATCCCCACCAACGCCCGCCGCCCCACCCCACCCCCCAACCAAAAAAAAAAAAGAAACTGTTAGTTTGCACTTTCAGTCCATCAGTCTTTCATGGAACGAGAGGGGGGTGGGGGTGGAATAATTCCATGCTGTAATGACAACAATGTATTTTTCAAATGCCCCAAATCCCCAGTTAACAATATATGCATGCCATTCAAATTTGCTATCACTCTGAAATAGCAAAATATCTTCAGTAAAGTAGTCATGCACTCAGTATTCATCTTACTGGGCCAAAACATCACCGAAGTCAAGTTCAACATTTTCCCAAAAGGCATGACGTATACCTGAACTCTTTATCGATAGTCATATTTCTGTCCCTGCATCACCCAAGGCTCAGCTTCTGGTAAGAATAATACCAATCATGAAACCAGGGTCTCATAAGCAATTGCAGCAAAGAAAAGAGGGTTGAATTTCACATAGTAGTGATGACATAAGAAAAATGAACTTTTTGGCTCGTTTAGCCTCAGGAGTTTCTGTTGCAGAAACTGCAAATACTTGAGAGGTTAAAAGCCATTATATTGGTTGTAATCACCATGTGACAACTCTGCAGTGTGATTCAACATACCATATGGAAATAACAAAGGAGAGAAGAAGGAAGCAGAGGCTACGCCTCAACCCTCTCCGAGGTGTGAAGGGGGCAAACATTGAGAGAGGACCCTCCATCAACCAGAACTCTGGTCTGAAAGGCAAACGTAGCAAAGCAAGTTGGTTGAAGTGGATCAACTCTCCTGATTGAATCTTGTGATTGGAAAAAAATTCATTTGAGTTTTGCCTCTTAATGGACCAACCCAACTCAGACATGATTGTCTAATGGAAAGATAGATAACAGGCTATGCGGTTCCAAGAAAAAAATAAAAAGAAAAAAAGAAGAGAGAGAGAAACACGAAGCAGGAGTCTAGCAACCTATTACCAAGTACATTGCAGCTTCGTCTATAATAACTAGATCAGATTGCATAAAAGACTGACTCTTCACTGATTCTTGCTGCTTAAAAGTCTCCACACTTCTATTTTTCACCTTCTTCTCACTGCAGCATCCCACCAAGAAGCACCAAAATATTCATATTCCATTCAAATACCCTATTTTCCTCTCAAAGAGACCACCGAAAATCTCAGCTTGAGCTCGGGATGTCAATCCGGAACCACTAGCAAGATCACTCAATTCAATTCATAAATGAAAAAAAAATAGCGAATTGATTTTGCCAGCAAAAGTAATTACCACGCCATAGAAGTAGTTGATGCTCCCGGATTTCCTCGGATCTAAGTTACACCCATGGCAGAGCGAAGGGTTCAACATCTCCAGCTTCAGCATCATGGCGAGATGGAAGCGTTGAGCTCGCCCGTCGGTCTTGGAAAAGGCACACCTTGAAAATTTTGTAAAGTGATTTCTTGTTTTTCTTTTTAAAAAAAAGAGTTTTCATAACTTGCTCCCAGTATTTCTCGTGTCCTCTCAAAATGCACCCCAAATTATAAGCTTATCTCAATTTGCCCCCTAAAGTTTAAAAAACGTTCCAGTTCTCTTGTCAAAGTGTAGAACAGTATTTCCGATGAGATCAGTAAACTCAAGTCACGTAACCTACAATGTTAAGAGTGTAATAGTCTCGAGCCCTCCTCAAATTCGAAGTCAAATGACGTTTTCTGTATTTTCAGGGTAAACTGAAGGATTTGATTAAGTCTTAGAGGGGAAGAGGAAAAACTTAAACTATGAGGGTTATTTCGAAAATAAATTCAAATGTGAGGTGCAAATCCAGAACATTAATAACTGTTTGGAGCAATTTTCATAAAATACGAAATTATATCGGCTGTATTTTATCCACTCCCAGTGTCTGATGACTCTGGTCCTAAACCGTCCGACAGGGGTACTCCTCCCTCGCCATGAAGTTTGCTGCCATGAACGAACGCTGTACTTAGAGCACTCAATTATCCGTTTCCTGGCTGTTCGCGCAATATGGGCTTGTGGGTATTCTCGAAGTGACAGTCAACGGCGTTTGGATTTTGCTGAATGAGAAAATATTCTGTCAACTCTCCAAATTCTGTTGAGCTCAGAAGCTTGCCTTTGTTCTCTATCGGCTCCAGGAGTTACCGAAAATGCTGAATGGGGTTTGCGTAAATGAGCAGTTCAGCCGTCTTATGCCGCAGCCTCATCTATATTAATCCCAGAATTTGCCTCAGTACTCTGCCCTTGCCTCCTTCCCCCGGGTTCTCTGTCAGACACTCTGACTAAGATGGAGATTTGGTGGGTTGGTCAATGCTAAGGAGAAGAAGGGGAAGAGGAGCTGGTGGCAAAGATTATTCTCTGATGATCATGGGAATTGGCTTGGGTTGAGCGACGACGACATGCTTGATTATGGTGATGGTGAAGGTAATGGAGAGTTTGGGGCAACTACCGGGGGGGAATGACTAGCTGTTGGAGACTCACAAGTTCGAGGTATGGAAGAAGAGGGCCGAGGCGATTGTGGAGTTGAGGGGAGCGCACGAAGCCATGAGGAATGAGGAGAGCAGTATGTGGGAGGACTGGCTAATGTGTGCTGAGATGAGCCCCAGTTATGATGGAGCTGCGGATTCTTGGATTCGGGATTTGGGTGATGGAGCTGTGAACGATGTGGTAACTGACGGGAGTGATCCGGTTCCCGAGAAGGGGCTTGTCGAATCAGTTAGGGACATGGTTCTTACTAGGGAAGATGATGATATGCTATACGAGGATAGAGTCTTTCAGTACGCCTACTTGGATTCAGCCAAGTGTCTGGCTACACTTAATAATGGTTCCGTGGTTATTTGACTTTGTAGTTCATGACTATGTCCTGATGCCTTTTCTGGATAGGTAATTTAATTAGCGTGCATGTGAAGGGAAACTTTTGGGACTAGCATATGGAGAAATACTGTCAAGGGTTGGCTGAAATTCGGGGAGAATATGAGTATTGTAGTGAGGGATGGAAGGAGAACTTCATTTTGGCATGATAATTGGCGTGGCAAAGAGAAGCTAAGTGTTGGTAGGGGATGTATCGACGGAAGGAGAGAGTGGGGGGGTTTTTGGAACATTCAAGTCAACCGGCAGGCTTAGGATTAGGAGATAGAAGCCTTTGCAAGTTTTTACAATCTCATTTACAAATTCAGACCCACGGATGGAATTGACAGCTTGAGATGGAAGGGTAGCTGGTCATGGGACTCTTCAGTGAAGTCTTACTAGAGATATTAATACCTATAAGTGATAGAAAAGAGTTCCCAAGGAGACTAGTGTGGCGGAACAAAGCTCCCACAAAAAGTGTGCTCTTTTGCTGATATGGGGCCGAATTTTGATGATTGACATTCTAAGACGATGAGGGAAGATTTTGGCTAACCGATGCTTTCTTTGTAAGAAGGGGAAGAAATGGTTAACCATTTGCTTCTTCATTGCCAATGGACAAGGAGAGTGTAGAGTGCAGCTTTAGCGATGTTGGGAGTTCAATGGGTCACTGCTGGAATGTTAAGAGTGGGAGATTAGTGCATGGGCGACTATTCTTAGAGTGAGAGACAAGAAGGATAAAGGGCTAATTAGACTGATAACTATCTCCATATTTTGGTGTGTGGAAGGAGAGGAGCAAAAGGGCATTTGAAAGAGTAGAAATACGGTACACCATTTGTGTGGAGAGATGGGTGAGAGATGCGTATTTTTGGTATAGGCAAAAAGATAGTTATGGGACTCATGAATTTGTGAACATTATTGATTTTATGTCATGTTTGTGATAATATGTATAGCTTGACCTTTTGTAAATGAATTTTGGCACCTACTTGGTGCATGATTAATGAAATTTCTTATTTACTATTCAAAAAAAATTTAATCAGTGCGCATGTGATTTCTTTAGAATAGATTCTTTGTTATTGTGATCGAAGCGTGTGTTGGAACACGAGATGGGAAGTTTCTTTTTATGCAAAGCAGGATAAAAGTAGACAGATGGAGCTGTGTTACTTTTGCTGCCAAAACATATCTCCTTTCTTGGAAAATGGATTGCTTATAAGGTGTTGATCAACTAATGAGGCTTGTTTGTGCAGATATGTGAAGACTGTACCACTTTCAGCAGCACAGATGCTTGATGTTAGAAGGAATCGAAATCTTGAAATGGTTAGGGAATCAAAAGCTGAGAAAGCAAGGTTTCGACTAGAACAAGAGATTGGCAAGTCTCCACCGCTTTCTGATGAGGAAGTTTGGTTGGAGCTGAAGCATAAGGCGTAAGATTGGTTTCTTTGCCCTTACTGAGCTAGGCCAGAATGTTTCTTGAAAAATTAGCGAATGCTTGGCAACCATCAAATATGGCAACCTAATGAATGCCTAGGATGCCAAATGTAGTAATTTTAACCGATAACTAGCATTGTATGCCTCCCCTGTTTGGATTTTGAAGGGTCAACTCTTATGTCGGTAAGCCTTTTTGGTTGCATGAACAGGTTAGAGTTGTGAGATGAACAGAGATTAGGAAACCGTAAAGCATTTGCCGATATATGGTCCAACATGATGTTTGGAGTCTCACTATTTCTTCTTCTGTATCTCAACCAAAGTAAAGTATGTTACCTAATTCCATACTATTTCTCTGGTGGAAATAGCAGAGTAGTTCCGAATGACAACTGAAACATGCTCTTTAGGTTAATAAATGAAGATAAAAACGGAGGCTCCATTACATCTTTCCTTGTTGCTTCTTTAAATGAATAATAAATTATTGCCTTATAAGTTTCCCTTTAGGGTGCAATAATCTTCTGGTAGGTATCACTTCATAACAGCCATCTGTTGTTAATGTGGGCACCATTAATTTCAAATCCTCCAAGATACAGATATGTCTCTGCGACTTATCCAACTGATCTTACTATTCTCTTGTATGTGCTATTTGCAGGTAGCTTTGCTAAAATTCACAGGTTATAAAATAATAAATAACATTTCAGACACCGTGAAGGCATTTCTTATTATACTAATCAAGGACATTCTTCTCGGGTAACATTTCACAATCTTCAACACTTCCACAACTAAAAGTTTCATGTGAACTGCTAACATTTGTCGGGCAACTTTATGTTCCCTGCGTGTTCATCAATTATTTTGCTGTCAATAAAATCTCGAGTGGGCTCAGTCATATCTGCCTTCATGTCCTATCCTGGGACACTTGTCCAAATTATCTGGTTGAATCCTCCATCAGAATTCTCTCTTAATGTGGCAGAAATCCTATCTGGTAACATGCATGACTTATTTTTCATCTGAACCATATTTCTAAACTAAATGGATGTGAATCTGCAGGTATCACTCTGAATCGGGTTGACAGATTTTACTAGAGATACTTGTTGAGCATTATGGTTGTGAAGTCAATCAATCAGCAATAATGACATTTGTCTGCCTAATCCACGTTGTGGTCGATGCTTGCGTGAAGCCCTGGGTATGTTTTCCTGATATTTTACTGATTATGAACGGTGCTGTCTAAGTCTGTCTTTGTGTGTGTCTAGCCAAAAAAGTATCGTCTTTATGTGCTCCACAAACATGACAATGAAGAATGAAACCAACATAACCGCATTAAAGGATGCAATTTGATTATAGAAAGACCATATCAACAGGCTAAAATACACAAGTCCAAGTAATCTTCCCATGGAAAAACATGCCGCCCACCATGTTGTTGAGAGAGGACTCACACTGCCCAGAAACCAAAGTAGAATTCTAAGTTGCCCCAAAAATTCTTTGTGGGGGGCTGAAGTGCATGGACCATCTGAGCACTTGTCCTTGAGTGGAACTCGGAGAACCCCATTTATGCAGCATGTTAGGTTGGAGTAACCTGCTGTGCTGTCGGGTCTACATCCTTTTGTCATAATATATATGGATCCTTTTGACACCTGGTTCGGCAGTTCTCTTCTAAATGAATTTCGCTGAAGTACTTTATCGGATGATCAGAAATTTCAACAAGTTTCACTGGATGTTAAGTTTGTTTTCTCTGTTTTTGATCCCATTGCTTCTGATCCTGATTCCAGTTATTGTTTTTGCTGCAACAGTTGTTTAAATTCCTTCCCCGACTCTCTCCTGAGGCATCAAATATATTCCAGGAAATGAAGCGCCGCTGGATTCCCAATATCTCTTAAGAGAGACTAAAGTAGCATTCTAGTTTGAATATTTTACACTGCATTGTTTTGCCCTTTTAGATCTCTATCATCTTCCCTGACGGAGGCCGTGTGAGTTTTGCTTATAGCGACAATACCTTACCTCTGGGTGAAGTGTAGCTGATAGAGCCGAACTCGAGTTCCGTAGAGACAGTATGGGAAAATACTAATGTTGGCACAGCCTCATCGTAGATTTGTTTGTACAATAAAAGCAATAATCAGTTTCATGGATTACTTGTATGCCCCGCTTCTGTTCAGTTGCAACGAGCAGGCTTAAGGCTCTGAACTCTAGTTGATGAACTGCTAATCCTGTCTGAATCTCAGAACACGAATAGAAGTCAAATGATGCAAGTTTAAGCCGAGATCTACTGATGACCGTCTCAACGTGATCCAGTATTTGCTAGTTGCTTGACCCTGACTTCACAGCAGTATCTTTGCAAATGGAGTTAAAGATTCCAACTGCTGAATTGAAAATGATAGGGTTATTATCGTAAGGGCTCTGCTGCTATTTTCAAAAGAGGAATCTCTCGGGCATTTGACTGACGAGAAAAAACAATAACACAACGGTCAATCAGCCTTAAAAGATTGCACAATACTAGAGTGGACAAGAAAAGGACACATATACACAGTACTTCTTCTTCCACCACTAATAATGAGAAGAACAGGAAATCAATGAGATGAACTGAGCCCCTGCATCCCTTCGGCACTGTTGTCTTCGTCAATAAAACTCCCCCTTCCCGCACCTTCTGATGAGATTTTACATGCTCCATCCGAATTCTCTTGTTACGGCAGTCAATCCATGGTCATGGGCTGGGTCATGCAGCACCTGAAACGGGCCTTCCGGACTGTAGACATGATCTCAGTCTCTGCACACTCCAGTAACTTGACAACCTCAGCGAAAGGGGGCCTCACATCAGGGTTGGCATCCCAGCATCGAGTCATGATCTCCCCAAGGATTGGAAGGCAGTCATTGGGGATGATTGGGCGGATGTTCTTGTTCACCACTGCAAAAGCCGCCTGCACTGCAGTCATGTTTTGGAAAGGGAGCATCCCCGTGATCAGCTCCCACAGCACTACACCGAAACTGTAGACGTCCACTTTCTGGGTGTAGGGCCTATGTTGGATCATCTCCCTGTGCCAAACCGCACCATGCCAACAGCACAGAAGACACGACAGAGACAACAAACATCAACAGAATCTACAATAATTCTAATGGATGCCTAGACCATGCACTGGATTTTGTTCTTCTTGATGGAATATTAGATGCTTAAAGAAATTCAAACACAAATGTCATTATACTAAAAGTTACAGTCAGCAAATTGATTAGAATTAATTTGGGTTCAGTACATAATTTTTCTATTATTTTACTTCCCTCTGACTGATGGCAATAACATAAGAACTACAATGCTAATAATTGTTACTGTGATCATTTGTGAGACAACAAGAAGTATAGAAGAGAGAAGGAAAGGATGGACTAAGGCAGCTGCAACAGAAAAATACACGACAGTAGCTCTTGCTGATATCGCAGCATGAGAATCTTACTTTTAACTCTGTTTTGCTGTAGATAGATACAGATACAAGATATCGACATAAATACAGATGTTGAATAGAAGTGCTCCTCAACCAAATTAGTTCAGCTGGTCAACAATTTATACAGATTTCCCAGACAAGGACAGACATAAAAAGCCAAACAAGTCTTTTTCCTTCTAAGATATATTTAGAGCAAAATCCAGTGCATTTTTTAAGATCTTTCCAAATAGCTGCATCCTTATTTTTAGTGTCATCCATGTTGTTTAGTTCACACCCTCATACCCGGCTTGTCTTGCTTATCGCCACAAATGTCTTGCTCATAATCAATTAATTTCTCTTATAACTAATTGATTATATCTTTCCATCTAAAGGTATAAACCCAGTTGCTGGGACAGTATGATTCCATATAATGCATGATCACTCATCTTGACCGTACATGAATACTTGCACGGAACAGTGTTTTCTCAAGTCCAACCAACAATTTCCAGGACATCACAAAAACAGAGCAGCAAATGCATAAGCCACACAGGAGATGAACTTAGCTGAGTCAGGATCATATGGAGAAAGTATCTCTAAAGAGAGCATGCCAAATTAAAGTCCCAGGTGAAAGAAGTCGGGAAAACCCATTTTTTGTCTCTTTCAGTAAATATTTAGAAAGAGTAAAGAGTCTCACGGAGCCATCCAGCGATATGTTCCTGTCTCTGGTGTCATTCCTTCTGTCTTTACCTCAATCCGAGCCACCCCAAAGTCAGCAATCTTAATTGACTTATCAGAAAAAATAAGAAGGTTGTCAGACTTCAAGTCTCTGTGAATCAGCCCAAGCCCGTGAACATATGCCATTCCCCTTGCAACGTCTAAAGCCTGCCTAACCGCCAGTTTCAGCGGAACAGACCGGTTTTGCCGTTTCATCAAGAATTGCCGAACTGAGCCCCCCTTTGCATATTCAGTAACAATACACCAGACCATAGGCTTACGGCATGCGCCGATAAACCGAACAATGTTAGGATGCTTTAGCCTAGCTAACATCCTCACTTCTTGCTGAAACTGTTGCTCCATCGGCTGAGTCCTGTCAGAGTCACTCTCTGGCCTCTCCAGGATCTTGATTGCAACCTCTTCCCCATTGTAAGTACCCCTGTAGAGCTTGCCAAAAGCTCCCTGTGCAAAAGGTGCGCCCATGTTAAGCTTCCTCAAATCAATGGTCCACTCATCATAATTCTCCAGCCCCAAGGTGGGAAAACTATTGTCCATGAGAGCTTGGGCCAGAGCATCATTGCTTCGAGCATGTGTCACCCTTCCCTTGTGATGATAAACACTCTGCGCCACCAAATAGTTGTCACTGGGGCACCTTCGCAGTCCCTGGTGGTTCAGGATGCGAGTATGAGAATCACTAGAATCAACGCTACTGTTATCTACGGACATAGCCACAGAACATCCACAATTACTTGTCTGAAGGCTTGCCAAGCTATCAATCGACATGTTGGAACCCTCATCCAGCTTATGATAAAACCCTTGGGACAGATCGTAATAGTTGTTCTCATGGCTTTTCAGGCCTATAATCCCCGTAAACCTTTGTCCCCCGTCAAACATTTTCCTCAGAGTCCAGAAGTATAGGCTCCCAGTTACTGTTCAATTCTTCCGCGTTATGATTGCATAGCTCACTTCAATCCTCTCCCAACTGAATGAAGCCCTTCCATAGCGGGGAAAAGAGCATCTATTTTAGCACATAATCTTTACAAGTAGCCATAGATAAGAAAGGCTCTCATAGTAAGGAAATAATCGCCATTATGACAAACTATGATCATGGCTGTGTACTTAGGCATCTAAACAAAAGAAGACCATTTCTTGATCCTCAAATTCCTTCTTCGACTAAAAAGGCAACAAACACGGGATACAAGCAGAAAGCCCAAAAGTTTTGTCAAAGTTTCGTCATATAGATCACTACCCCAGATGGTTCGAGACAAGGAACTCAAGAATATGAAGCTGTTCAAAGATCAGACAGAAACATGGAACGGCTTCCAACTATTCCAGCAGCGATCATTCATTCACAGTGGGAGACACTCGGAAGATTCCATGAATACAAAGCTTTCAGCTGAACCTAGCGCTATAAAAGACATGTAGAAGTTACATCAATAGTAAAGCAAGCAAGCACTCCACTCAACAATGAAGCTGCCCGGATTCACCTCGATCGGCTCTCAGACAATCCGATTCCGCCAGTAACAGCTACAGAATCAGGACTCCAAGTCCGTGAATAACCGGCTTGATTATCAAGCGATTATGGCCGTGTGTACTAAGAAGAAGAAGAAGAGGATGATGATGACGAGGATCAAGGAAGTGCAAGTGAAGACAGAATCAAGAGACGGTATAAAACCAAACGCACCGGTTTTGCAGTCTTACCTTCTCCTTTTGCTAATTTCCCTTTATTTATTTTTTGGTATCCTCCTCGAAGTACAACCCACGAACTATATATATATATACACATATTTACAAATGTTAGAAAAAAATGGATGAAATTAATTTTTTATTATAAAATTTGCACCGGAAGATACTAAAATTTCTCCAGAATTTTTGAAAGTGTGAAGTAATTCAATTAAACAAGATTGGATTTTTTTTCACTTTTTTTTACCATTCAATATTTTTATTTTAAAATTTCCATTGTCGCCCCGTGTGGTCGCCGGCACCTTCCTTTCCGGGGATGCCGCTACAGTCTTCCGGCCACTCCCTTGCTATTCCGGCACTGGTGTACGATGATTCTTATCCCGACCCAAAAATCCAGTGGACTTGCTGCATCAGAATGGAATGCTTCCCTCTTTCTTTCCCATTCGCTGATCATTGTCCGACCGATGCATGTCAAAACAAACCGCCAAGATGTCCCCCAAGAACACATTGTAAATTCCGAGAACAGAGATGTTATTGCCGTTATCGACCGATAGACAACCTCTACGATTAAATAAAAATTTACTCCGAATTTATTAAAATCTACTAGATTTTAACCCAAAAAAACCATAGCAAAGTAAAAGAATATATATATATATAAAATAAACTCAACTGCTAGTTAAAATAGCATGGTATATAAGACAAGGAGATGCAGTAGTTGTACAACATGGGTAGCCCGATTAACTATTAAGCAACTTTGAAGGTAATATTTTCCAAATTTAACCTCACATTTTCTTCATTTTTCTCCTTTTGATCTCTGCATGCCAAAGTCCTAAAGCAACAATTACGGAAGGGAGGTTTTCAACAAAACAGAGATCTAATTAGCTTAAGTTTATGGCCGGTATCCATCAATCGATCGGGTCAATCATCCTTTAGGCTCTGTGAGGGTAGAGGCGGACGGGGAGGCCCTTGGCCGGCATCGGCATGGGATCCACGACGATCTTCTCATCCGGCAGCACCTTGTCCCACCTGAACCGCTTGACGAGGTTGTGCATGAACACCAGTATCTCGAGGCGAGCGTACTCCTTACCAGGGCACATCCTCGGCCCTCCTCCGAACGGGACGAACGTGTACGGGGCCGGGCCCTTGCCGTCGAACCTCGACGGGTCGAACTTCTCCGGGTCTGGGAAGTAGTCCGGGCTCCTGTGGGTCGAGTGAGCACTCCAGTACAGCTGCAAAGCACACAAAAGTTCATATTTCATCGACACCTCCTGTTGTGGAGTTTTCGAGCTTTTCCAAACCGATCTTAGATCGAGCAATACCTTCCAGCCTTTGGGGATGGAGAAGCCATTGAAAATGAAGTCGGTTAATGCTTCCCTGAAAGCACCCTGCAGTGGAGAGGCAAGCCTCAGCACCTCACACGCCACATTCCATGAGTACTTCATCTTCTGCATATCGTCCCAGTTCAGCAAATCTCCCGGGGCTTTCGACTTAGCAATCTCCATTTGCTCTGTTAGACAAAAGTTTATTCGATTCTGACTGAGTCGATGATCAGTTGCGTAGTAATTGGAAGTGGAACGCAATCAGAGATGTAATTGCCTACCTTCATAGACCCCCTGGTATATGTGCGGGAGCTCGGCAAGGTACTTGACGATGAAAGTGCAGGCAGCACTGGCGGTGTCGTGGCCGCCGATCAGCAGCCCGAGGATCTTGTCAGCGATGTCGAGCTCGTTCATGTGCTTGCCGTCCTCGTCAGTGGCCAGCAACATGTGGGAGAGGATGTCCTGGGTCGGCGACGCCGCACCCTCGGCGAGGTCAATCTTCCTCTGCTTGATGATCGACCCAAGCTCCTTCCTGATGAAGTTGGATGCGTGCTTGGCCTTGTTGAGGGGTGTTCCAGGGAGGTCGATCGGGACGGAGAAGATCCCGGAGGCGATGACGTTGAAGGGGTCAGCGAACTTGGCCACGTGGTCCGGGTCTTCTACACTCACAAACAGCCTGCAAGCCAGCCAGAAGGTGAACCTCTTTGCCAGTGGGAACACCAAAACCTCGTCCTTGTTCTCCCAGCCCATCTCGAAGTGTCGCTGGGCGATTTGGTCCATGATCCCGACATACCTGGTTGATTTTAAATATGATATGGTCAAGCCTGATACTAAACTTTAAACCAACTATCGGAACAGTATGGCAGCCGGTCGATGTATAGGAAACTTCGGGGTTTACAGTACATATACCTCTGGAGGGCTTCGGGTTTAAGAAAGTTGGGGAGCATCTTTCTCATCTTCCTGGCCTCTTCCTGGGAGGAGGTCTGGAGGGACGAGGGGAAGACCTTGTTGATGGAGTCGGGCCACCACGCCGTCACGAGCTTGTTCTCGTTCGAGAAGAGGAACCTGTTGCCGGCGGCACCGCAGAAGACGGCCGTTGGCTCGGCGAGGATGGAGGTCTTGAAGATCTCGGAGGAGTACTTGGACATGCGGTCGAAGAAGAACTTCTGGGGGTGGCCCTTCCATCCGGTGGTGAGGAACTCGAGGGTCTCGCCGATGAACGGGAGGCCGAAGCGGCCCGGTGGAAGGTTGGTGCCCCTGAAGTGGGAGAGATGCTTGTAGAAGGCGATGAAGAGGGAGAGAGTGATGAAGGAAACGAAGGAGAGGAGGAGGGGGAGGTAGAAGTGCTCCATGTTGCTAGCTCCGAGCTGCAAGTGAAGCCGTGAATTAACCGTTGTGTTATGAGCTCTTTGGCAACCCGAAGTCTTACTTATATATAGAGAATCGCCAGAGTGCTGAGTCTTGTGCTCATATGAAGTCGTCTATATTTAAAATGAAAAACTATTTTTCTATGGAACTATGTTGTGTTTTTCTTTTTCTTTTCTTAATTTTTTTCGATTACATATAAAACTCATAAATATAAAATAAAATAGTAGAAGCGATGAGGTGTTAAAATGGTACAAAAAATTTTATCACGAGAATTGAATTCACAAAATTTTAATTATTAGACAGAAAACGATATTATTATATTAAACATCTCTGCGTGTTTTTAATTAATAATTTAATATTTAATACATTTAAATTTGCATTATCCTACTTATTAAATTAAATTTTATAAAATTAATATATAAATTTAGAGGAAAAAAAGTTACTCATCGCCTTCATGACAATTAAAAAATTATATATTTAATTCTCATTATGAGAGTTATCGTACAATTTTATTATCTACTTCTCTTATTTTATTTTATACATATTAGCATCTTATATAATAAAAAATACTACAATTAAACTCATGATTTTTAATTCTCAATAAAAAAATGATATTACTTCACTCAAATATTTATTAATTATCATGAGAATGTGATTTTAGATACCGTATCACCTTGGGTTGAACATTACAGAACACAAATGCACGGAATATACATGGCTCACAGTAGATGTGTGAAAATGAATCAGAATCAGTATAAATTTTGATTCATTATTCCTTTACTTATATCTATTTTAAATTAATTTTGACCTAATATTATTCATTTATTATGGATAAATTATTCATGCCAGATATTTTAGCCTGCCAATTGATCATATCGAGATGGATCTGCCAGACGGGCGGTATGCGCGCAAGAGTCAATTAAGGTTAGCTCCCATGATCAAACCGTTGTTTCTGAAGTCGTCGGTAATAGGCCACTAATTTTTTAGTGGACCAGTCCATCCGATGAAGCGCGTTAATTCCACTCGCCTCGCACGCACTTCGTGGATGGCGTGAGTAGAAAATTAAATTAAAAATAAAAGGAACCATTTCACTTATTATTACTCAATAAACCATTTCCTCCACACTTTCTTACAAGCTAAACTATGACCGGAAGATATATCGAACTTAGTCTTTCTCTTTCTTATAATGAAATTTCTTATATTTTATTGTTCTTATTTTTTTCATAACCTTTCTCCTCACGTATCAACTCGAAATGCAACTTAGTAACCGGCGTATGGTAAAAGTAATGTTTAAAGGTGATTTGACGCTTGTTCTCTGATTAATTGAAGTATCGTATTTACATTTTATGAACAGAGAGAGTTTACGATTTAGAGAGCTTTTACCTCTATCAGACCAACCCAATCCGATACATGGTTTGACCATGCTCAAGGCATATTATAATCTTTAATGAATGACAAGATGAGGCATGCACGTGTATTTTGATGTTAATATCATAATAATACAAAATTCTTATATTATATCAGATTTATAATAAATTTACCTATATTTATCAATTTCTATACATTTACACACTTTCTTATAATTCTAATATTTCTCGTAATCCAAAAATATGGAATAAGCTGGACTGGTCCAATATTTGGAAATGGGAAAGTGTGTCGCACGCGCTATTGGAGTGAGAGTACGGCAGACACCCACATCCGGCATAGTGCAGCGGTAACCCGATTAAGTTCATTGGCAAACGAGACTTCACGAAGGAAAACTAAGTATTCAATTTGGAATGATATTAAGATTGCCTTAGATATAGAGAGAGAGAGAGAGAGAGGGAGAGAGAGGGAGAGAGGGAAGGAACAGTGTGGTTCAAAGGGAAAAACCTAAGAACTTTGGTAGCTTTCCCGAATGTAGACAAACCGGAGAATACATATATACATATATTTATAATACATTTGGTAGATATATATTATTCATATGGGAAACCAAGAATTCGATGCCCATGCAATTTCGCATTCTTCGATCCGGTCAAACAAATATATACACACTAAATCGGCTTAATTCACTTATATTATTTAAGTTTTTTTAATATCAATAAAATATATAAACTCAAAACGAATATATAAGAAAGATGAGAATGTGTTAATAAATATATAAAGAGTTTTACTAATATAAATCTTATTTAAAAATTATTAATTTTAAATTAAAAGAAATGCGGGTGGGTGAAATCGCTTTTCTTATGATATGATTTGGTGGTATGTACCGACCAGGAGTCAATTCAATAGTGGAGAAGGGACGGCATGCCCTATTGGACCATGGATAATATTAGAACTTCATACATCGGTAGTAATCTTGATGTTTATTTTTATCTCGAGAAAAAAAGAGCGATAAAAAAATTTTAAAATTTGCGCGATCACTGTGTACCCCCATCCCGATAAACTTTGTGAGGATGATGATTTCTGTGGCTGGAAAAAAAAATGGAAGCTTTTAAGTAGTTGAATCTAGAACATGTCATTGGGCTTGAGTGTGTAACGTAGATATGTGTTTTCTTCTAATCTCCTCATGACACGATTTTATATGACTTTGGTGCATTTACTTGACCTTGCAAGCAAAGGCATGAGTGTGAGAAAGTCAACTCAATTGGCGCAAGTAATATATTTGTTTAAATGATTGCTCACATAATTTTATTTATCTATTCAAATTACCAAAATTTGATTTTGATGAGCTTTCATTAATTATAAGGTACGATATCACTAGTAGTCGGCGCCGGCTTGGATCTCAGTGAGATAGTTGAATTATAACCGAACCAGGTTGGGAGACGACTGAAGTGGGAATTCGAAATTGTCTAAGTTGAGCACTGCAAATAAAAATAATAATAATAATAATTCACTTGTCGTGTACAGGAAGAGGACAAAGGCCTGGCAGAACCAGGGAAAACCGAGATGGGTCCATGACGGCGGTCGGGCTAATTAAATTTAATCCCGCGGTTTAGCTTTTAGTTATTTCTTAATTACATGTAATTATCTATTTCACGGCTTGAATATCATCAGGCATCGATATTTCAATGAGGAACTAACTTGCTAATCGGCATATGATGATCTTGGTCCCGGTCCAGATCGGACGACTGTGCCCAACAACCCATACGAAGGTCAGATTCTGCACGTGATGACGGTAAATACGTGTTACTGATCCGAGGAAGGGAGGGGGGTGTGGAAATATGATCCGGGCTGAGTTAGGTTGGTCTGTGAATTCGAAGTCAAGATTTACTTTAACCTACGTGACTAATGATGTGGATATCTTTAGGCAATGAATGACCGATTTAGGTCAAGTTGCACCTTCAAAGAATTGGAATTAAGATAGTGGCAGGATTTAGGCCTAACCGTGAGTCAAATTTGATGGTCAACCACGGCGGCTGCGCACCCCGCCGCCCCCCGCAGAATTTAAAGCGTGTTCCTTCGTTTACTTTTACACTTACCAGCACAGTTTTTCTAGTTCAGGTTAAATTATATAAATAATTATTTTTATATAATTAATCAAAATTTAAAATTTTCTTATAACTATATTTTTATGATAACAATTATTTTCGTGCTTTTAGACGGTTTGTACTATATCGACATGGACCGATATCTCATGTGGTTAGAAAATCCCTGCTCACGCATGTTTTTATGGTGTTATATACCCGAGCTGTGCTGTGCCGTGCCGTGCCATACTAAATTTTGACAATTCTGCTTAATATCGGACACACAACATACATTATATAAGACCATGCACACATTTTGCGCGACAAGCAATTTTGGTCATCGGTTTATTTCCTGAAACTGACATGTGCTGGACGTGGGCTTGCGCCGCCATCGATCACGAGATAGATTACTTGTCGGAAGAAAAGGGGTGACATGTGATTGGTTGTTCAATTTACTCCTCACAATTATAAATAAATGGGTGGGGAGAGTATAAAATTAAATTTATAATATGTTAATTATTAAATAAAAAAAAAACACATTTACTCGGTATGGTGTATATATCACATCCCTCCCTCCATTTTACACCTCCACTCGGATTCCTAGTACGGATTGGACCGCTCAGCAGCCTGGTACATAAAGAATTTACCTATTCGAAGGGCTTTTATTATTATTTTTCCCTTACGCGTATATAAATAAAATTGGAAATTAATTTTTTTTCTAAACTCGTTTTTAACGTGTACTTGTACGATGTCAGTCGTTGGTTTCCCACCATACAACTACTAAAAGGTTGCCCTACTTTTATTGGAATGTATATTTTTCCTTTGGTATAAACTGGCAATTCGGGCCGATCCGACATCTTATAAACGTCCGGCACAGCTTGAAATGTCCATCGACCCAAAATTTCCAGCATAGGTGCCGATCACTTCGTGCTTTGGGTGAACCGGCCCAACCCAATTAAGAAAAATACTTGTTTTAAAAAATGAATTTAAGTAAAATTTGAACTCCAAACCAAAATTTTAAAAATTACAGCCGATCAACCAATCCAATTTTATGTTAATTTTAAGAAAATATTAAAATAAATACTAAAGTACAATTATTTTCGACATAGGTAAATTATTTTTTTCAATTTTCTCGCCAAATTTTAAAAAAATGATTTCCACATTGTGGGATTGGCACAAAAATTTTCCGACCACAGCAGCGCAAATCAGAAATGTGAATTTTCCCAAAAAAAAAAAACAACCTTGGATCAAGCATGGTTTTCTGCATCAGCCAGGATGTCGAGCTGTGCTGATTTTTGCGGGGCCTACTTTCGAGTGATCCATTACCCTAATTATCAATTATTAATTATTAATGTCTGCCTTTTTTTTTTGAGAATTTGTATTAACAATTATCATTTTATCGGGCACGGTGTGATCGATTCATCCTGTGAGCCACACACAAAATTCCCAGCGGTTATTATTACTAATGAGGAATCACTCATTAAAAGGAAGAAAACGGTTGCAGGTCAACAGTAACGGTGGTGGTGGGGCCAAGTGATTTTCTTGGTTTGCGCGTTCTGTGGCGCGTTCCCATTGGCGGCTGCGGGCCTGTGGCCGTTCCTTGAACCGGTCGAACGAGCCTTCCTCTCCGTCCCTTTGCGATCTGCAGACTGCGTTTCCTTTACCATCTCCACGTTGACCCTCCCACCTCATCAGCTCTCTCTCTCTCTACCATCGACAATTAACCTCGAGTCTACCTTGGCAAAGAGAGAGAGAGAGAGAGAGAGAGAGAGAGAGAGAGAGCTGAAAGGGTCTGTTGGGGGGGGCTCTCTTTGTCGTGGGATTGATAGAGATTCGTGGGGATTTGTTTCAGCTGTGAGGAATCTGTTCTGATGATCAACCCAGGTACCCCACAACCAAATGCCTCGCCTTCTCTTAGATTCCAATCTCTGCAGTTATTGCCTGTTACTGTAATGGATGATCGATGGTACGCGTGAGATTGCTCATCTCTGTTATTGATCCAGAAATGAAGTATGAGGTAGTGCATGGTTTGGTGGGAATTTGATTCTTCCCGAGCCCATAGATTTGTGCTGGCAGTTCCCTCCAGCGATTTGCGCATGATCAGTCGAGCTCTAAGGATACACTGCTTATGATGGATCCTCTTCATGGAATTTGTGCTAATGATTGATATATGAGCATCATTCAATGCTGTCTGAATTAGCCAGTCATGCACATGGCTGTATGCGTATATTTCTGCTATGTGCGTTTGAAGATACAAAAATGTCTGAGCAATGATCCAAGTCCATGTTCATGCCGATATCAGATATTTTGTAGAATGTGATAGATGTGCCAAATTCCCTCACTGTGATATGTGCTGATGTGCTTCTTAGTGCGTAAATAGCTGTTTCTATCAATAATTAAGTGCTGTTCCCACGTGTGATTTCAGCAGTCTTCATTCCGTGAGATTTAGCATCTCCACTTCAATGATTATATGGCTGCCTTGGCCTTTGTTTGTGCAGCTTCCAATCCATAAGATTTGGTATGTGCCCCTGCCCTTTTCCGTTCTGGACATATCATAGACAGTATACAGCACTGTGATTGTCTACTGTCAGTTATGCCTTTACAAGGTTGAGCCTTCCCACTGTCAGATCTCTCTGTGCAGCAGGGACAAACGTGTTTTGTTTTCTGTTTTCAATTTTTATATATTGATTTTGCACGATGCTCATAAATCTTCGTTTATAAGGCAGTGCCCTCTGATTCACCCTGCAGCCTTTGATGCTATTTCATCAGCTCATTTGGTGAATGAATGTGAGAGAATAAACCTTTCTGTTTGTGTGAGGAGGAGGCATGGACAATGATAGAAAAATGCATTTTCTTTCTTGCAGTATGCTTGTATCTCCAAAACCTTATCTAATAAGTGATTTTCTTCCTCAAATCCAGTCAAGGCAGGCACAGGGGAGCTTAAGACATCTCTGAATGAACCAGAACTTGGCAGCAAGATGAAAAGCTGCAGCTCAGGAAGCATACCCCCAGCACTCAAGAATGTCAAAGATCTCCAGCAAAGCCCCGTAAATAGTAACGTGGATATTTTTACTTATGAGGAAATGAGGTTGGCGACGAAGCATTTTCAGCCTGATCTAATAATTGGAGAAGGAGGGTTCGGGATTGTGTACAAAGGAGTTATAGATGAGAGTGTGAGACAAGGTTATAAAACTACGAAGGTTGCAATTAAGGAGCTTAATCCAGAAGGTTTCCAAGGTGACAGGGAATGGCTGGTACAGACCCTTATCCCTGTTTTTTCTACATCTCTGTTATCTCATCAAGCTGTGAAATCAAAATGGAGGTTGGGACAAAGAGAAATAAGTTACTAGGTTTTGATTTCGATGATGGTGAAGCAGGCTTTGGTATGATAGATAAACAACAAACAAGGGAAACTAATAGTCACCTGAAATTTTTGGCACAAACAGCTATCTCATTCATAAGAAAAGGATTCTCTGGTGTTAATTTTCGCAGTCTTGCAACAATGACCCAGATATAATGCGTAGCTGACCCAGCACCATTTCATTTTCAACTGAAACATCTTTTTGCTGACACAAACAAAAAAGTCTTAAAGAGAAGAAGAATGGGCCATATACGAAGGATCTTTCCACTGTTTGCGTAACTGAGGACATGCAGTAATATATATAAGCTGCATTCCTAAATGACATCTAAGCAGCGATTGATCATTCATGTTATTTTGTTATGCTCTTCGTATCAATAATCCTCCTCCCTTTGTGTAAGTTGTGGGACACTTTCTGCAATGTCTAGTTTGGCCGCTTTTTGTTTTCTACATATGCTAATTTGGAATCAATTTTTTCTTTGGGGTCTATGAAAAAGGCCCCTGAAAAAGAAACAAAGCAAATGCATGCTCTTGCAAATGGCTTTCCATTATTATCGGGTAAGAAGATTCGAGACAACAAGTGCATGCAAGTTCCACCAGCGTTCACTTATTCTTGGCATTCTCCTTTATGCAGACTGAAATCATTTATTTGGGGCAGCTAAGTCACCCTAACCTTGTGAAGCTTATAGGTTACTGTTGTGAGGATGAGCATAGGCTCTTGGTTTATGAATACATGGCCGGTGGCAGCCTTGAAAAGAATCTTTTTCGAAGTAAGTTTCATATACTGTGGCTGTTCATATATATATATATATATATATAACACGGATAATTGTATATTTGGTACTGTATTACACAATATAAGCACATATCTTTGTTCTCTTTCTATTTATTGAACAATAAAGAACTAGACAACATTGATTTCTGGAAATTTAAGCATCACGATTGGTATCTGGCCGAGAACATTGGTATGGTACTGGCGGAGGATCAGTATCAATATTCATCAACTTTGCTTATTGTGTGACAGGAGTTGGTTGCACGTTGACATGGCCAAGACGTATAAAGATAGCTCTGGGAGTCGCAAGAGGGCTTGCATTTCTTCATGGTGCTGAAAGATCCATAATATACCGCGATTTCAAGCCATCAAACATCTTGCTGGATGAGGTTAGTTTCACATTAAACCCTTGAAGATTGTCTGTTAGATGGTCTGTCTAGTGAAAGAATGATTAAAGATTCAGAGACTTAGAGAAGGTAAATGGACCATGGTAATTCCGCTCAGGGAATGAAACAAGTCTTGTTCGAGGCTTCTTCATCCAGAAGTCTCGATCGGCTTTAGTTAAATTTTGTTTGGAACATATTGCAGGATTATAATCCGAAGCTCTCCGACTTCGGGCTTGCAAAGGAAGGGCCTGTGGGCGACCAAACTCATGTGTCAACACGAGTCATGGGCACGTATGGTTATGCCGCTCCTGAGTATATAATGACAGGTAAGACCCATCGTTCACAATTTTGAGTTTACGATCCATCACTGTGACGTTTTTGCATCAACAGAAGACAGGGGATTCAAGTGTCCCACTCTCTGAAGGCTGGAACCAAGAAATATTTGCGCGTAGCTCTAAGGCATTGATAGGATTTTCACCCTTGGCTATCTTTCGATTCACTCGTGCGATTTGAGCCCCTTGAGCTTAACAAATCTGGTCTGGCGGTAACCAGGTCATCTAACAGCTCGTAGTGATGTTTATGGCTTTGGGGTGGTGCTGCTCGAGGTGCTCATTGGGAGGGGAGCGATGGAGAAGAACAAGCCAAGCCAAGATCGCAGCCTTGTTGAGTGGGCCAGGCCGATCCTGAATAATAACAGGAAGCTTCCGAGGATCCTCGACCCCCGTATTGAAGGTCAGTACTCAGTCCAAGCTGCCATGGAGGTGGGCAATTTAGCATATAAGTGCCTAAGCCCCAACCCAAAGGGCAGGCCATTGATGAGGGAGGTGGTGGAGACCCTCGAGGCTCTTAACGTAAGCGAAGCCAGCCCTGAAGAGGCCATTCTCGAGGGTGGATGCCGAAGCATCACTTTCAATGAAGCTGGTCCGAACGATGGTTCTCCTGAGAGGAAGGAAACACAAATGCGGAGACAGGCAAGTGATGGACACAAGAGACAGCCTGATGACACTAAGTCAGAACCGAGCAAAAGCGTGGAGCCAAAGTAGAGACCGACAGAGCTGAAATTGTATAAAAGCAACAGCTGATCAACTTCTCCGTTTAGTATGGATCCTCTCTTTTAATTCTGCCTGCCCTGGGAAAAACCATTGCCAGTTATAACAGTCAAAATCATCATCTATGAAATAAGATATGTATGCATATTCTTCTATGAGCCAAAAGCAAACATTTCACATCGATGCATAGGAGCAGTATTAGTCTCACACAAGCACAAAGAGCTGAACCCATGGTCCGATAAAGGTTCAATTAATGAATGGCATTAATTATCCTGTCATGCGATAGAACAAAATACCAGAGTTTATTTGTCGTGATACAGAGTGCAATGTCAATGGAGCGTCCATTCACCAATCAGAACAACTAATTACGAAGATGATGAAAATAAAACATCCTATTTTTGGGAGCGTAGCTCCTGTCTGTATTACTGCCCCTCATCCATGGGGTCGCTGCGATTACATGACTGAGATCTCAAATCCTTATCTTCAGTTTCCGTCGATTTTGATACCGTGTCTTCCAGTGCCTCAAGGAAGGACATAACTGTGAACTTGTCTACAAAGGAAAAGGGATCAAACGAGATTTAGTGCTACTTATAGAGATAATGTGAAACAAGAGGAAGAGGTTATCTCTTCCTGCTTATATTAATCAGTGTTTAACAGTCTTTTGTGTAATCCATCTGATCTTCGATGCAAAAAAAAAAAAGAAAAAGAAAAAAGATGATAAAAAATCTGTATGATGGGTCTTATCTGACTGAAACAAAGTTTCATAATTCCATGGCTAACATTTTCTTTTCATATGCCCAATGAAATCCAGTGAAAGAATGTGATGAGTGCTCACATTTTGTTGGGTCAATTCCAAACTGAGACAAATCTATCTGGCCGGTTCGGAGCACCTGTATCATTAACACAGAAAGAATAGAAAATAAATCAAACTAGGCAACAGCACATTGTTTGTGATAAGATGGGTCAATGGAGCAGAATCCTCACATAGGTAAAGGATTCCACTTGCTGACGGAAAGGAGGACTCTGAAGCAACTTCAAAATTTCCTCTGGAGTCCACTCCCCCTGCAAAGCACACGACGGATATTAGGGTGGCGAAAGAAGAAGAAAAAATAGAGATATAGATTAAAAAAGAAAGGCAGAACACAAATATTAGTATTTAATTCATACCTCTGGAAGGTACCGTGCTAAAGACTGCTCCAATGGCAAAGTCTCCATCAATGGCATGATCAACTCGGGCTTCAAAATATCACCTAATCCCAAACCTGACATAATGAACAAGGGAATAAGTAGTAAAGACCATAAAAGAAGACCTTTATGCACGACAGTCTTCCCACATAGTAACCAGTTGAAAAAGCAGCTAAGTGTCATTTACAGCAAAAACATCAAACAAAATCTGAAAATAAAATATAGACAAAGAGATAAATATAAAAACAATACCACCTGCATCTGATTCTCCAGCGATACCTGCAAATAATCCAAAAGACATGATAATAGACAGTATTGAAAATCAGACCTGAAAGATCAGATAAGAAGAGATTTTATTCAAGATGAGACTATACCTTCAGGCCCAATGTTACTTAAAATTCTTTGCAAGTCTTCCAATTTTACCGGTCCAGATGATGTCACATCACTACTTCCTTCAGCACCCAGAATGGGACCAACCAAGTTTCCAGCACTGAAAAATTATTTCCATCAGATGAATGCACCAAAGTAGAAAATAAAAATAC
The DNA here is from genome assembly GCA_900006705.1 of Sonneratia caseolaris. Classification (NCBI taxonomy): domain Eukaryota; kingdom Viridiplantae; phylum Streptophyta; class Magnoliopsida; order Myrtales; family Lythraceae; genus Sonneratia; species Sonneratia caseolaris. The sequence continues at coordinate 4,429,638 of CXYZ01012692.1, forward strand.
ATATATATATCAATAAATTACAATCATGTAGTAGTAGTTCAAAGAAAGGTTAAGTCAAATCTGAGTCTTACATTACTACAGCAAAAAGTTTAATCAGCAACAAAGATCGCATGTACAAAATGACCCTGATTTATTAACTAATGCTGCAAGTAAGTCATCAAATGTTACCCGGGAAAGGGAGGAACGGCCAACATACCGTGATGAGACGTCTTCTTCAGTTATCTCTTCTGAAACTTGTAGAGGAATAGAAGTATCAGGTTCATCTTCTTCAGGTGTTTCTGTTTAAAGAAGGAGCATTTACCATAGAGTATGGAGGAGAAATTAATTTATTCATGTTGAGCACAGTGAGGATCTTCAGTCCTAACCACACTGTATCTCCTGCTATAGATCTGTTTGACTGACTACATAATCCCTCACATTGAAGTTAAAATATCCACACAAATTGACACCATACAGATGCTTACATTGGACGATTTCCTATTTTGCTCCAAATAAATAAAAAAATTGGGCAAAGGATTAGTGATGTCAGTATTAATTATTCAGGTGCACGTTTCAATGTAACTCCAAGCCAATATCTACCTACACCTTGAGCACACTAGAACCACGTACAAGTTCCATGGATGAAAATTGGCGGGAAAAGGCAGAAGGGTTTTTTAGCTAAGTTGCAAGACACAGCATAGCCTTCAAGAAATTTATTTCTAATTAAAAAAAACCTAAAAGAAAGGAAGATTATTGTACAATTTTCCCATAAAACTCCTTCGCTTCCAAAAATAAGAAAACAAAACACTTGAGAAGCAACTGTGAAGGTCGTATATAAACATAACTATATATTAGAAAGAACATCATTGTAGAGTTGATTCACCTTCAATGTAATATTAAGCTGAGTAGTGTGTGTGACAGATGCATTGAACCCAAAAGATAGAACCCACAATTTCCACCACTTTTCCCTTACATATGGAACACAAGAAGCGTCTTCTCTTATATTCATCTCACTTGGTATACCTTTTCATCAAACAAATTCCAATATTCTTGTTCCCTTATTGAAATCCAGTATTGCTTCTTAGATCTAAATTCCTAAAGACCACGATGATAAGAAAATTGAGTGACTTGCAAAACAACTACAAACTAGTGAAATCAGGGAAAACATTACATAATATCAGAATTTAGCTTTTTTTCATTCTGACTTTTTATCACTGTGTATCTAAATTGAGCTCACGTACTCCCAGTGTCTTTCCAGTGATAATTTTGAAAAAGGATTTTCTGGATATTCCATGCAAACCTAATGGTTGATTTATGTAATAGTTGACGGATGTACATATCTGAGCATCCCCATTATCATTAGGCTCCTACATAAAAATACAGAAGAAAAAGCAGATCTTACGGTCAATCAACCATTACATTAGTGGGCACCAAATCTCAAGGAAGATTAGCAGAAATAGATCTACCTGCATCCAGAAGAAAAATTTCCTGTCGTCACTATTAAACTTCAGGATGTAAACTCTTCCTGAAGCTTGATTCACCTAAAGGTAAGAAAAACAGGAATCGTAAAAACAGCAAAAGAGATGACAAAACATGGCAATTCTCAAACAACAACAGGAGGGAGCAACTTAGTGGGAGATGAAGAAACTTTAATAGACAAGAATAATAATACCTTCTCAAACACTGCCTCATCGGGAAAAATGATTTGATCCTGATACAAATACTGTCAAGGAATGGCATGCCTTAAGGACTATCAGGAAATAATCTTAGTTGAGCAATCTCTGAATTTTAGCCCAAATCGCATCACGTCTAATGGTGCTTTTCAGTGCTTGTTAATTACATATAGCAACAAAATATAGGATACATCTTCCATGACATTTTGAGTGCGGTCGAGCCACTGAAAATGCATCAATCCTTCCTCCCCCTGAAAAACATAAAAAAATAAGTGATAAACCTGGAAATCAAGCCAAACATGCCTCCATTTGAATAAACCGTGCTTCCATTATTATCAACAGCACGATCAATATCAATCACTATGTAAGAGGTTGCCAGTATAGCATACCCTTGCAATGCGGACGAGCCCTTTACGGGTATCAGGGACAACCCTTTTGCCCTCAAGGTTCATCTTACCGGCACGAAACTCTAGCATCGTTCCTTCCCTGAGCACCAACAAGAAAACAGGCGGCAATTTGTCTTGTCATGCATGCACATTAGTTACCTAATTCTCTCTATAGGCATGCACCGAAAAGCACGAAGACACGCACAGAAGCAGAAAGATTTCGTCTTTAGCACCGAGCTACAATATATATATAAAGAGGAGAAACCGCACCACTTATGGCATCAGAAATACAGTCCAGAGCAAAATACGCAAAATCCAGGCATTGGTCAGGAAAGACCGAGACCAAACCAGTAAGCGAGATGAACACCACCTCTGACTTGATCTGATGAGCAGGAAGACGCAGAAATTGAGGCGACAAGAAGAGCATAAACCGCTACCCCTGCCGTGCTATCGACTGCAACAGCTTTGCTGACACGATTAGAGCAGACAGAAACCCTCGGCCACCAACACACCAGGCGACTGTGGAGAAACCGAAGGAAGAAGACGGGAGGCAGAGGAGGAGGAGGAGGAGGAAGGGGAAAGAAGAAGACCGGGGAGGCGTCGGTTGATCGACCTCTGCAAATTGAAAGTCGGAGCCCTCCAGCCCAATGACTGCGGCCCATCAGGCCCGATCAGATTATTTTGGGCCAGAGCCCGCTTCTTCGGTGAGAGTGAAAATATATAGGAAAAAAAAAATGATGATTGGAATGCACAGTAGTACTGGCAATATCTCAGCTCAATCTTGCGGATGAAACGCCTGGCTCTATCGAGAAGCGCAGCCCTTAATTTTCCCGCCAAATTCGGGCCTAATGCAACTCGTGGGCTGGAGAGCGCGACACATGGAATCCATCTCCAACCAACTCCCCTGAGAGCTCTCCTCCTCGAACACGTCGACAGCCGGATACTTCGGTGTTCTTCCCTGCCTGCCGGTGCAGGATCCGATCCCCTACACCCCCACGTGCCCAATTTGAGATAACCCCCTCATCGCACTCCTTGGACGCCACCTATTCATCCTCCCCTCACCACTTGGCAGTTCCCCATTCCCCGCCGACGCGCCTTCAGCTGCACCGTATCTGTCATCGGGGTCCTATATATATATAAGCTCATGGGACACGTTTGTTATTCCAACGACAGGATTTTCGGGATACCATCGTCTTGTTCGTCTGTTCTTGTTGAAGATGAGCCCTTCTCATTTCCATGAAGATTCACAGAAGGAGAGCGTCCCCAAGAGCGGCAATCATCTGTCCCCGCAGCCGCTGAGGATCAGCAAGGACTCGCACAGCCCGATGAAGCGACCGTCGTCTTCGTCGTCCTCCTCGTCCTCGTCCTCCCCGCAGTCGTCCCTGTCGTCGGCGACATCCTCCTCCTCGGGATCGCCCCTCGTCAACGGCGGTGGCCCGAGATGCGGCCCGCCAAGGGGCGGGAATGGGGCTCCTCACCACCGGCAGCCGGTGATCATCTACACGCATTCGCCAAAGGTGATCCATACCCAGCCGCAGGACTTCATGGCCCTCGTGCAGAAGCTTACGGGGCTGTGCCGCACCGAGGAGGACCGGGATGGGCAGCCCCCTCCTCCCTCCCAGCGGCCAAAGCGAGAGCCCTCCTCCTTGGACGATCCCGAGGACAATAAGAACCAATTCAAGATCACCATATCCGACGAGACGGATTCATCCTCGGTGATCACCGACGAGAACATCTCCGTCAACAGCATCGGCGACAGCCAAGTGATCGATTCATCCCTTCCACCGCCGCTGATCTTCGACGGCCCTCCTCCGAACCCGTACATGCCAAGTTTCCCGGTGTTCAACCCGAGTTCTTCCGCGGACTTTTTACGACCGAACCAGTCCAACTTTTACAGTAATTACGGCGATAGATTATTTTTCAGCCCGAGCGTCCGGAGCACATTCTCGTCGTCTCCGAGCCTGGAGATGATGATGATGATGAATGAGTTTCGTGAATGTTGAAGTCAAGGCCTAATTCTACTGGATTTTGCCGAAGTTATGAAAATAATAATAATAATAATAATTACCCGAAAAGAGGCGGTGAAATTAGTTTTTTTTTTTTTGGTTAAGTCAATTCCAATATCCTGATGACTGTTCAATTGAATAAATTCTCTTTGGTCGAGAGGAAAAACGAATACAGCATCCCATGTAGTCCTCTTATATTATTCAAATTCATTTCTGTACTTCAGATTTTCTTCCTACTTTTCTTTCACACCGTACGGGGGTCCATTGCACTCGGCAATGCCGCCCCGACATTAATTTCGATTCAGGAAACGAAATTGAGAATGACATCTTATTCTTGGGGTCTCAGCAGACCCAGCTTACTTGCCTTCCCTAGTGGCTGCTGCACCGTAATGTCTTACATAGAGTTTTGGCCAGTGTGGCTAGCCTCCATATATAATTCACCAAACTGATGATGAATCCGAGTTCCCTTGTAGCTCGAGCTAGTAGCATGTGGAGGCCAGCCTTGGGTTGAGAACAACTTCCAGTGGGGTCGCTTTCGGCATGGTTAGCCCCGAGCTCTCGCTCATGTCCACACTCGAGTCCAACAGCGTTCCCAGCTCGAACCCGTGAAGCAGCTTAGCTAGCGTCAGGCTTACCACCTGCAGTCCAGACGACACTCCTGGGCACATCCTCCTCCCGGAGCCGAATGGTATAAGCTCGAAATCCCTGCCTCTGACATCCAAGCTCTTGTGGGTTGTCAAGAACCTGGCGCCATAGAGTGATTCTTAGAACAAACTTTAGGAACCGGTCGAAATATGTGAGTAAGACGGAATTGTAGAGATAATGCTGATCTACGATACCATCCAGAATGAGCATTAAACAACAGACCTCTCGGGCTGGAATTCGGATGGATTCGACCAGATTCTCGGGTCACGATGCATCTTCCACACATTGACGAAGAGATGAGTGCCAGCCGGGACATGGAATCCACCGACCGTGCAATCTTCCATGGCCTCTCGTGGTGCGTTGAGCGGGAGTGCTGGGTAGAGGCGGAAAGTTTCCTTGATGACGGCGTTCAGGTAGACGAGCTGCTTGACGTCCGATTCCTCCACTCGTCGGTGCCGTCCGACTGTGACATCGAGCTCGTCTTGGACCTTCTTTAGGGCCTTGCGGTGGTTTAGGAGCAGAGAGATCGCCCATGTGAGTGTCAGCGCAGTGGTGTCGTTCGCTCCCAACATCAGACTCTGGCACAAAGCAAAATACCTTGATGTTATATATCCTGCATGTTGCGTCGCCTCACTTCTCCTCCATTCCCAGCAAGCATGCGTCAGAGAATCTTTTTTTTTTTTATTCTCAAATTTTGGCTACAAAATGTAGCCAGCTGCTCCATTGCCAATCACACCAAAACACCAAGCAGAGCCACATTCGAGCATTTCCTTCAATCACCAAAGAGAGTGGGCGAGAGGAATTGTGAGGGAAAATTTGAGGGAGTGTGGTCCGGGTGCTCCACATTGAGACTACGAGGCATAGGAAATAGTAATTGGGGTATTCTCGGGTTGTTGTTGTAAGGTATGCTAATTACATAGAATATCTGTGTCGTCCCCATTACAGTTGACCTACGGGGAGAGAGTAAGGTCCATGTGACTGGTTGATCACATAATGGATTCCTTGTCCATTGGCCATGATTTATTCCCTTCACAATCTAAGGGTTTTCCACGTTAAAAAATTCTAGTGTCATTCTAACCATCATCTTATTTAATTTTTGGTTCGCATTTGAGCCTATAATTTCCAAGCTATACCTCCATTACAAACCTGTGGTAGGTTTGTAATGGAGTACCAGAGCATCATGTTTGGAAGGTGGAGAAGTCTCACATTGAGGTGGAGGAGTTTGATAGCCGGAAGGATTTCGAGCTACGAAAAATTAAGATCCGTGGTGTTCTTGTTCAACTCAGGAGAGAAGCGAAGCTAGAAGCCATGACGAATGGAGAGTAGGATGAGCTTTGATGAGAAAGTTGTGTCCACCATCTGCTTGCACATAGCAGATGAGGTGATCTTCGACTTGATGGGAGAGACAGTGGCTTCCGGTTTATGGAGGAAGCTGGAGAGTTTATACCAAACGAAGTCACTTCTAAATCGTATCCTTTTGAAGTGGCGATTATACTCCCTGAAGATGAAGGAAGGTACCACAAACTGTCGGAGCACTTGAACACGTTCAACGATATCCTCAGTCAACCGGAAAGTGTGGGCGTCATGAGAATGGAGGAAGAAGATAAGGCGGTAAAGCTACTGTGTACCTTGCTCGAGAGATATGATAATTTGGTAACCACCTCAAGTTGCAGTAAGGCAGAACTTACGGTGAATGATATCATGACTGTATTATTTTCTGAAGAACTACGGAGGAAGGCATCATTTGAGAACTAATTAGAGAATGCCCTTATCATAGAGAATAGGTGCAGGAGTCATAACAGAAGGCAGAAGGGCTGCAACAAGTCCAAGGGCAGGTCAAAGTTGCGAAGTAGCGCAAAATGTTACCGTTGCAGTATGATGGGCCACATGAGGAGGAATTGTAGGTCGCTGAAGCGTGAGCAAAGTGATGATTGAAAGGCCGATGATCAGAATACAACAGCCACTGCATCATCATTCGGTTCGAATCATTGAATGATTATGGTCATATTAGAGATCGAATCATTGAATGGATCATTGACTCGGCAGCCTCATATCATTGCAGTCCCAGGTAAGAGCTCTTCACCGCATACAAGGTAGGAGACCTTGGCAGTGTGAAGAGGGCAACATATCAGGATTGGAGATATTATTGTACGGACCAATACATGCACGATAACATTGAAGGATGTCGACATATACTAGAGTTGTGGCTCAACTTGAAGTCTTCTTCGGTGCTTGACATAGAAGGGTACCATTAGCAATTTGATAGTGGTACATGGAAGCTGACCTAGGGATCGTTGTTATCACTAGAGGCAGTTTGTGTTGTAAGCTATACAAGTCTAGCATCATGGTATACAGTTCCCAATCAAATGTAGCTAAAGATGCCACTTCCCTGAATTTGTGGCATAAAAGGTTGGCTTATATGAGTTAAAAAGGGTTGAAGATTATATCAAGGAAATCCCTCATTCCTATGGACAATAGCTCATCACTTGACCCATGTGATTATTGTCTATTCGGGAAGCAACATAGAGTTTCTTTTCGTATTCAGTCCAGACAAAAAGAAAAGAAGTTAGACTTGTTTCATTCTGACATATGCATTGAGGAGTCATTGCGTGGCAATAGATATTTTGTCATGTTCATTGATGATGCATCGAGGAAAACTTGTGTTTACTAACTGCAGCCCAAGAGTGAGCTGTATCAATGTTTCCAGAAGTTTTACACCATGGTGGAGAGACAGGCGGGAAAGCATCTAAAGTGTCTGCAAACTGATAATGGCAAGGAATACACCTCCAAGGAATTCAAGGATTACTACATGCAGCATGGAATTAGGATGAGAGGATCGAGCCATGTACTCCAAAGGTGTAGCTAAGAGGATGAATTGGACCTTCCTAGAGAAAGTCATATGTGGAATGGCAAATCTGTTAAAGCCATTCTGGGGTGAAGCAGTCAACACTACACACTATCTGATAAATCGATCTCCATCAGTTCTTGTGGACTACGACATCCCGAAGAGGGTGTGGACAGGTAAGAATGTGTCTCACTCACATTTAAGGATATGTGGCTGCAAAGCCTTTATGCATGTACCCAAGGAACAAAGATCTAAGTTGGATGACAAAACCGAGAAGTGCATCTTTGTTATGTATGGAGATGAGCAGTATGGCTAACAGATTATAGGATCCAGTAAAGAAAACGATGGTTAGAAGCAAAGATATTGCCTTCCATGAGCATAAGACTGTGGAAGATGAGAAGTAGACATATTGCTACAAATTCAACACTAGTTCCTACTCTAGGGGGTGCCACAAATGGAGTAGACCCTCACAAAGCATAACCAAGGTTGGTGTAGATGATTCAGACACAAGAGATGCGTTGAGTCAGGGGAGCTGACTCCTACAACTGTTCCTCAAGTTAAAAGATTTGAAAGCGAGCATCGGCAATCCACTAGGTATCCCAGTTCTTAGTTTGTTTTGATTACTACTGAGGGGAAGCCGGAGGGTTTTCATGATGTGCAGAAGCACACAGACTAGGAGTGTTGGATGTAGGCAATGCATGAAGAGAAACTCCTTGTAGAAGAGTGATACTTCTGATTTAGTAGAGCTACCTAAAGGAAGGAAAGCTCTGTAGAGCAAATGGGTGTTCAAGTTAAAGAAGGATGGTGATAAGCTAGTCAAGTACACGGCAAGATTGATGGTTAAGGGCTTTGAACAAAAGCTAGGCATTGACTTTGATGAGTTTTTCTCTCTAGTCATGAAAATGAGTTCAATAGGGGTTGTACTTGGTCTGGCAGCTAGCTTGAACTTGGAACTTGAACAGCTTGACCTGAAGATTGTATTCCTAGTTGGTGATTAGCAGAAGGAAATCTACATGAAGCAACTGGAAGATTTGAAGTCAAGGGGAGTGAACATACGGTTCAGTTGAAGAAGAGTCTGTATAGGCTAAACCAGAGACTCCAGGGCATTAGTATAAGAAGTTTGATTCGTTTATGACTAGGCATACTTATAAACAAAGGAAGGCAGATCCATAAGTCTAAGTCAAGCAATTCTTGGATGGTAACTTCATTATCTTATTGTTGTACGTAGATGATATGTTGATCAGAGGCAAGACATTACAATGATTCACAGGTTGAAGGAGGAACTGTCTAAGTCTTTTGACATGGAGATTTTCCGTGATAGGAAAATTGGGAAGTCATGGTTGTCACAAGAGAAGTACGTTGAACAAGCATTGGATTGATTCAACATGAAGCATGCCAAGCGGTGGGCACACCTCTTGCGAACCATTTCAAGCTGAGTAGAAGATCTTGAGCGGTGACACAATCAGAAGAGGAGGCCATGGCAAATATCCCTTTCACCAATGTACACCCTATTATGTACATGGTCAGACATTGCTCATGCAGTTGGGGTTGTGAGCTGATTTCAATCCCAGAAAGATGCATTGGGAAGTGGTGAAACGAATCTTGATACACTTGAGGGGCACCACAAAGTTGTGCTTGTGATTTGGAAATGGCAAGCCAGTTCTTGAAGGATCCACTGACGTAGATATGGCAAGAGATCTTGACGGTTGAAGGTCTATTGCAGGGATATTTATCTACTTTTGCAGGGGGAGTTGTCTCATGGCAGTCTAAGTTGCAAAAGCATATATGTTGCCTTGTCAATGACAGATGCTAAATACATTGCAGCAAATGAAGCTGGAAAGGAAATGTTGTCGATGAAAAGATTCCTTCAAGAACTGAGCCCTAAGCAAGAAGAACACGTGGTACTGTGCGACAGTCAGGGTACATCAGACTTGAGAGCAAGAATACCATGTACCATGCGCAGACAGAGCACATCGACATGAGGTACCACTAGCCCCGTTCGGCAACAGAAGAATGGCAGTTTTAGGTGAAGAAGATCCACCCAAAAAGGATATAAGGCAAGGATGTGGGTTGGAGGGGGAGATTGTTAGTAGGATAGTGTTTTCTATCCCACTTGCTTCCTTGCTTGTTCTGGGGCCTCATTTCTCCTCCATTCCCAGCAAGCATGCGTCAGAGAATTAAAAAGTTTTTAATTCTCAAACTTTGGCAATAAATTAAGGGATCGAGCCGGCTGCTCCATTACCAATCACACAAAACACCAAGCAGAGCAACATTCGAGCATTTCCTTCGATCACGAAATCAGAGAGTGGGCGAGAGGAAGTGTCGGGGGAAATTTTGAGGGGGTGTGACTCCGCAGAGGGAGACAGCGCATAGGAAATAGTAATCGGGGTATTTCTTATAATATACATTACCTTTAATATTAGGCTATATATACATAATAATATTTAATGATTTATTCATAAAATAGCACAAATATTTATGGTGTTAATTTCTACCGTTAACATATGACATAATGGCGATAATTTGACACATTTTTTTTATAGATGTTTCATGTTAGCGATTAATATAAAAATAATAATACCGTCGTGTATAAATTGACTAATATTGAAGGTCATGGATATTTTAGCGGAAATAAATGTTGTTATTTTTTGGAGAATTTCCCCTAAGGTATATTAATCACGGAGAATTAATATTGCAGGTCTCTGGGTCTGAGAGTTTTCCAAGTTGAAATTTCTGGTTTCATTTAATTTCTACTCACATGTGGGCTTATAATTTCCCCGGTTATTATACCTGTGGGTAGGCTTCCGAGGCCAACAGCATCTGGCAACTCGGCATCATCAGCTCCAGCTTACGGCAATGAAAACGAGTCAACCAACTGACAATAACGTAGTGTCCTAAGGCTTTATTTACGTACCAGGCAAGTGGCTTTGATGGTAGTGTCGATCTGATGAGCAGGAAGTTCAGTTTCATCCAAGGAAGAGAGCATGACGTCCAGGAAGTCTTGCCGGGTCTCATCGATCTCTGGCCGGGCAGCAGCCCTCGTCTTGCGTCGGCACCGGTGTTCATCGACCCAGTTCCCGAGCACCCGGTCTATCTCCTTCGCTGTCTTATTCATTTTACCTGTGAAAACGCATCAGTTATTCGCATATCCTACCAGAATTTCTTTCTCGGTTGATGACTTGGAGTCGTCCACAAACCGAGATTGCTTACCGGTTGAGCCGTTTATCACATCCAGCCATCCTAGAGATGGAACAGCATCTGAGTACATGAACTGTCCGGTCAGGTGTAAAAAGGCCGAGAACGCCTTCTGGGCCCGTCTCGAATCGTCGTCGCCGGCGCCGGTGCTGCTCTGGTACCTTTTACCAGCAAGTGTTCTAACCCCTATGTTCATTACTAGGTCCGAGAACCTCTGCTTCATATCCACTTGGACAGAAACACGGCCGCTCTTCACCCACAGGTCATACAGTTCCCTCAAGAAGAGGTCGATCTCCGACTCCCGGATGTGGCGGAGCGTCTCAAGCCGATGTTCCGAGAGCAGCTCGACTGCCGCGAGCTTCCTCATGTCCCGCCAGTAGGAACCATACGGAGCGAAACCGAGCATCATGTGGTTGTAGCCCATCAACTTGACTGCTAAGAACCGGGGCCTGGAGGCAAAGACCCTGTCGTTGGTGGTGAAGCACTCCTTGGCCAGTTCCCAGGAACTGATCACCAGGGTCCGGTTTCGACCGAGCCGAATCAAGAACGCGGGGCCGTAGCGATCTGCCAAGGCTGCAAGCAGCCGGTGGGGGAGGGACGCCGATCCGAGGAGCGGGAGGTGACCCAGAACAGGCCATGACCCCTGCGGTTCCGGCAGCTTCTTCCAGCCACCGCTGCCGCTCTCCTTGCTTCGGCTTCTTCTGATAATCCAGCTGGTTGAGGTATAGAGACAGATGATGACTAGAACAGCACCATAAACGGCAGCATGATCGGGTAAGGTGGGGAAGACAGCCATTCTCTGAAGGCTAGCACGAAAGTAGGAAACAGAGAATGTAGGAACAAGTTGACGATTCCACGTCTGTGTGATCATCCATACGGTCTTTACAGATCACAAAGGAAGATACGACAAGAAACTCAGAAGAAAATCGGGTACACACAATAAGGCTGAAATGTCTTAGATGAGTGACAGTACTATTTTCGTTTAATATTATTACTAAAAACAACTCTCTCATCCAATGTTACATAACTGAATAATCGTACTAAATTATAACCCTTAATTCTTAAATCGATAATAATTTCACTATATCAAATTTTATTTTTCTAAACAATACACCCTACTACCATAAGAAGTAGTGTCAGAGAAGTAGTGTCCGCCTGGTATAAGTGCATTATTTAGGTATAGTCAAGCCAATGAAGATATTATTTGATTGGCTAGAGTATCATTAATTGCCTATCGCCCATCCGTGTTTAGACTACATTACATCAAGCCGGGAGGCCCGAAAATTCCGAGAAGGAAATCCCTTTTTTCTTTTCTTTCATGTATAGGCCAAAACTGGAAAAGATCTGAAGATTCATACAAATTATGGCATGGATTTATCGATGCTGTTTCGACTACTTCTGCACCAACCCATGCATGCATATACACAGTTGGTCCCGAGGGACAGAGTCATAAGACAATCAGATGGACCGCGATGCGGTCAATTTCCATCACATAGTATTCGGATTTGCATTTATTGTCAGTTTTAATATGATCATATTCAATAGGAAATGAAAAGGAGCAGTGAAGCATGTGAGACTGACAATGAGATCCTTCAGCAGCAGCGGATTGTGGAACCGCAGTCGACAAGCCGGTCTTCTGCAGTAGGAGAAAGCATGTGAAATGGGCATCCGAGTGAAGATATTTTCGCATCGACTCCAGAACAGAAGAAATGCCCGAGCACAGAATCCTCATCCCTCTGTGCTGGACTAGGAAAAGGAAAACCCATACTGTTGACACTGTCCAGATTGGCATAGGTCGGTTCTTGCTTAACTTCCATTTGGAACCTCATCTGGAACCCCTGATAAAAACTTTCATGGGCCACATGTACCAGCACCTGTTGAGCTGCTTCATTTGAAACCACACGAGAGCCCTCTTAAGGAATTATCATGTGCCTGGGGACTGGCTCTCTGCCAATGAGAGCCAAGATGCGATTGGCAATGGGTCTCACCAATGACTGGGGCCCCTGCTCTCTTTGCTCCAGGGTTCAGGCATTAAATTCAAATCGCTGGGTGCGATTAAAAGGGTCAATAACTCTTCGTAACTTCAAATCCACGGAGTCCAACCTTCATACATGTTGCAAAGGTTGTCCACGCTAGTGGCTTGCTTAAGCAGATAATCTACCTGCTCTGCTATGCTGATTCGTCTGTAAGATGAAAAAGGAATATCCATGAATTTGAAACCAGATTTCAGATTTTTGCTAGTAACTACATAGAGTAGTATACCTGGTGTCAGAGATATCACGACCATCTAGTTTCATCTCCACGCGCTTCATAACTGACATTGCATAAGTGTTTTTACCTAGGGGCGGCCAGATCAAAAGAAAGATAAGCAAAGTGTATCAGAGAGAACAAGCTTACCACCTTCACAGAGAGATACGCATCACTAGAAATAAGTAATGAAATAAAACGGATAATCCAAGATTTATCAATGTTACAATTTAGTTAGTTTAGAAGTAGTATGGAAGAAAAATGTCATTCTGAAGGGAAGTACCTATAACAAAAACGATAACTAAAATACCAACAAAGGTGGAGTTGGCTTTAGAAAAATTTCACTCTGAACTGGCACGCAAGATGATAACCATATTACTACAGTGTCTTAGGGACTTCTCCTCGTGTCTTCGTGTTTTGTACACTTCTCTGTGAGTTGTTTTCCCCTACTAGAGACATATAACACAACTAATTGCCGGGTACCAAATCTACAAGGTGAAAAATACAGGCTCAAACTACCGAGAGACTCCTGGTGCTTGCTCACTGAGATATGTGTAACATTTGGGTTGATACATTAAGGTAACAAGTATGGCAACTTAATAATCGAAATTTCATAAATTAAGTCCAAAGCACATCCTTTTTATGTAAGAGCATGATCAGAAGAATGACCTTGATGCTTGAAGCACCTTACTTGGTACTGTCTGAAATGTTATTGATTCATGAGAAAGATAGAAATAAACAAGACTAAAGAAAACATATATGCGAAAAGAATATAAAGCAATAGTTTATTACAGCAGCTATAGAAACATTAATAATTTTTCAATACTTACCCCTGATTACTGGACCATTAGGATGCCTATTAGTAGAAAACGCTTCATCATAATAATCTGCAGTCCCTGCTCTATCAGATGAAATTCCATCTTTAGCCCCAGATTTCAACTCCCCATTCGTACGCAGGGAATGTGCACTTCGGACAGGGTTTTCCTCGTCTGACACTCCACCTGTGGATCCTACAGGATCCTTGAATTCCAGCAGCTTTGCTTGTGACTATTTATAATTCAAGAATTGACCAATACTGTAGTTAATTTACAATGAATAATGTCATATTTGACAAAACATAAGTGCTCAGAAGTAGGTCAGAATTAGACTTTCCTTCTAAAGAAAGAGATATCTGACATCTATCTAAAACAGGAAGATAGGGAATGAGGAGAGATTTAAGAGAGCAACTAAGCCAAAAATCACTAAATTTACTTAGTTGAATGAGACACACTTTAAGAAAGGATAATTGCTGAAATTAGTACTTGAAACTTCCTTGAAAACTCTATCATCCTCTTCCTACATCCTCGTTCTTCTTAACTAAATTCTAAGCCCTTCAATTGTTCCTTTCTGACAGCTAACCTTTCAATGGTTCATATTTTCAAGTTTGGTCTTACTTGGGAAGCCTGGAGAAAAAGACTTACCATCTCTGTTGGATCATCTAAGTCCAAAACACATCCCTTGGCAGGAGAACATTCAGATTCTGAACTACAAGTGCAAATGCTATCTGGTGGAGATATCCATCCTCTCTCTTGCAAAGAGAGACCAGAAAGCTGCAGAGTTTCCTGGGTCTCTCCCTCATCATACCGGGATTGCTCTCCCCCCTCACTGTCAAAGGAAGAGGAGGCTCCCCCATCAAAATCAGCCTTCAACAAATCAAGTCCCCCTGATCTGTCTCTCTGGCTTTCTCCCACTCCTTCAAAAGCCTGGAGAATGTGTTACAAAATGTTATCAGGTAATAGAACCCAGGCAGTTGGCTAAAAATTAAAGTATACACTGAGCCTCTGTGTCCTAATACCAATTATAGAGTTGGTTCTTAGACAGCACATTCAGTCGGTGCAGGCCATGCATAAAATGGTTAGCTCATACGTGCTTTTACAGCTCATTTTAAAGAGTAGCTATGGTTAGTTGTATTCAGATCAATAATCTTAAGTAGCATTTGAGAAAAGTAGCACGTGATCCTTTTATCATTTGTTTCCCATGTAGTTCAATAATAAGCATGGGAATTATCTAGAACTTCAGCTTTACTAAGACAAATTAATAATAAAAGCAAGCACATAATCCTTTAAACACATCTGAAGCTATAAGTGCACACTTTCGTCTTTTCCTTAAATAAAAGATTCTCATGTCATAAGAAGGAAAAGATATATAAATATATATATAAGGATGTACATACAATTTTTCTTTCACTATTGTTTTTGTAAAGCATCTACTTACTTTATGAAGATTGCCAGCATGCAGACTTGCTGTCCTTGCAAGCCTGGTCAACAGAGAGAACAGACCCTTCACAGATAACATAAGTGGCAGTACCAGTGGCTTCAAGGTTTGACTAGCTTCCCTGATTCTAGAAGAATAAGACTGGTATATGGCCTGCCCGTGAATGGGAGAGATCTCCAGTTTCGTCTCTCTTTCTCTCTCTATAGCATCAGTCATAGCAGCTACATCTTTTGACAATACTGATTCCAGCGGTAGAAGAATTGAATTTGCCTGAACCACCAACATGAAAACACGGTGAAGAAAACAAGGGACTGTATGGTTCAGAAAACGGCCATAACAGGGTGATTCTCATAAACATGATTTAGATGCCTGACAGCCAAATTAACCTAGTCTGAGAAACAAATCATATCAGGAAAAATTAGGAAGTGATTCAAGGATACCTTTGAAATATGATCTAGCAGAGAGCAGTGCATTGCAGCAGCTTCCTTTCCCAGACTGTACACATCATGCAGATCATCAGTCATTGCCAAGACCTGAAGGAGAAGGCAAAGCCTGAGATTACTAACCACATCAACTGCTTTAATTGATGTTAAGAGCTGTTTTAAGTTGTGGCAAAAAGCTTTGACAGCTCATGGGCTGCAAATTAGGGAAAGATTTCCTTGGAGAAAATAATCAGTTCAAGTTCCATGATTATTATTAAAGAAGCTTACAACAAATTTATGTCTTCCACACCCAGGCTTGACTGATGAGCACATGGTATATAGTCTCCTTATTTTAAATTAATAAACTGTAAAGACAGGCTTCTATTACAAAATTTAGAGATAGCTGGAAACTGAAATACTCCTGATAATTTTCGATCAACATGACATTGCATACTTCGGATACTAAATGACATGGTTAAGTGGGAAAAAAACATGTAGCACCAACTCATACCTCCTAATAAAAGAGTAAGAAATGATACACAGCTTGATGCTCATGTTCATGGCTATATAAAGAAGATCAGCATGGGCAACACCAACAGACATACCTCTTCGAGCATGGAACCACATTCTGATGTCAAGGCTGTATGAGTTCTGGAGACATGACCAAAAGCAGATAGAGCAACACTAGATTCATATGCACAATCTCTCATGGCAAGAACAGTACTTTGCAAATCATCTGTGACAAAGGTGATATGAAAATATAGTAGGATGATTATGACTAAGATCACTATTTCTTGAGTGGCTTTATGAATCAATTTGCAGATGGAAAAAGGGATTAGACCAAACCTGAAGCTGTTTTTGCTTTGAGGGAAGCAATGCATAGTTCATTAGTGGCAGAATACAAGCCACTGGAAGCAGCTTCCATGTTGCTTTGTGCAAGGTTCCATTCTTGTTCAATACCTAATATAAAAGAGGGTTTAGTGTAAGAACAAACTTGAGACCATAGAAAGTCTACAAAATCAGTATGATAATGAGACCAGGAACTCACGGCTGAATGAATGATAGGTAACCTCTAATCTTGTGACTGCATTGAAATACACTTGCTGCCACGCCCTATTATCACTACCAGTTGCAAATGGGCGAACTTCTCCTGGAACCCACAAAATGCCATCTCTAGATGCTTCAAACTCCAATATTGACATGCAAACCTTAACTATATCTGACGCCTTCTCCCTAGCATCCCACATAAGTTGCTTCCGTCTCAAGAGATGTTGATGGAATTCAGGAGGAATACCGGAAGTTTTAGCTGGAGTAGGGCCGCCACAAGCCCAGGCCATTGCCCTCTCAAGTTGTCCTTGTGCTGCAACGGAAGTTCTTTCAATCGATTGCAGGCCCTCAATCGACTGAGCTATTCTCACTACAGATGACTGTATGATATCCAACAATTTTGATCGACTAAGACTCATGATAAGTGGGCGTAGATCATCATTAACAGGAAGAAACTTCTGCAATGCGATTATGCTGCTTTGGGAAGGAGCGACCAGTGTATCGTGCATCCATTCCATCTGAACAATCTCAATCCCAGTCCTGCAAATAGCCTCTCTAAGCTCTTTCACCTGCCTTTCCATGACACAAGCTGCAGACCTTGCAGCTTGTGCAGTTTCATGCGTGTTTGAGTATTCTTGAAGCATAAGCTCCACCTTCTTCACTGCTCCAAGGTCCCTCAAATAATGAAATGTGAATTCCCTTGATGCCCCATTCAATTGTTTTAATTGCTCAATTTCCTTCTCTAGCCAACTCACTAGAGCAGGTATAAAACGTTTTATCAGGTACAGACTGATGTGTCTCTCAAGCTGGGCAGCAAGCTTTCTCCTCAGAACAGAAATAAGCTGATCGAACCCCAAACTCTGATCAAGAGATGAAGCAATATCTTGTATGCATGAATCAACAAAAGCATCCATGACATATATTTTCCAAATAAAGAAGGCGTGACTATTCACCAACCCACCAATTTTCCAGACATATTCAGATACTGACTGCCCAAAGCCCCAGTTATCTGCTAATCTATGGGCCACATCAGAGAATGCAGAGCCATCGGTAAGTGAGGGCAAAACTCTGTCAGTTAATTCTAAATACATGAAGGGCTTGACCAATGGAGTCAATAGTGCTTTGGTTCTTGAAAGGTGCAAGTCTCCATCCTCTTCAGCACTAAATAGAGTCTGAAAATGGCTTTCACAGGACATTAGAGAATTTTTAGCTTCAGCTTCCCTTTTATGGAGATAATAAGCACGCTTATCCCTCTGGTTCCACGTCTGATGAAGCTGATCTAGCTGAATCCTACAGGCTTCTTCCTGTGAGACAAGTTCTTCAGCTTCTTCCCACGAGAGGTGATCCCGACCCTTCAAAGAAGCTTCTTTAAGGGCCAATTGCTTCTCAGTGATGAGGCCAACCTTCACAAAGTAGTTCTTTTCTAGCTCAATCAAAGATAACCTCTCCATTTCAACCTCCACAAGCTGCTCTAGTGCAGTATCTATAGAGGCCCGAACCTGTGTGATTGATTCAAACATATCCAAAACTTCTGAGTTAGAAGAGAGAACAGCTCTTGCTAGATCAGGTAGAACAGCCTCAGTCATTTGATTAATGAAGCTTTTGTACGAAACCAAATTGCTTTTAAAAGTTGATGGCATTTTTCTATCAGAATCCTGATTGACTAAATCCATTGGATGTTTTGGTGTCTCTGACAGAGCAAACTGACTGGCTTCATTCAGAAACTCACCGAAAAGGTAGCATTTCTCAACTTGCCTTTCAAGTTCACCATGAAATGTAAAGAAATCATATGAACTTCCCACTCCTACTATATCGCCTATCCCTAATACTCTTTCTTTTACATCAGTATACAAAGCTATAACAGCTAAATTCAACACAAATATTGCCTTCTCCTTCCTCTCTGACAAATCATTTTGATTTCTCACATCATAATGAGTGTCATCCCTCTGCTCTGTAACAGAAGATTGCATGAACTTCACAAAGCTAGAGATGACACGGTCCTTAGCTTTTGATTCAGTCTCAGAGCCAACAGAGTTTACCAACTCACCACGTTCTTCTTCAACTTTTTCAACATCAAGTGCACACTTCTCCAGTGTATGGCAAAGATTGTCATGCACAAGCTTGGTTGAATCGTGACCAACAGTCAAGGTACTAGAAACCAATTCAGCAGCCCGTCTTCTTGCAATAGAAAGAGCATCAGACGATACCACATCAGAGCACAACTGTAGAACTTGTGCCCAGGCATTTACAGTACTAGTTGTATGGTAATTAAGAGGAAGTATCCTTTGCAAAGCTAACGAATAAACTTGAAGTGCAGTGAGGGCAGAAGCCACCCCATGATCCAAATCCACCACAAGCTGCCAGATTTCTCTATCTATATCATCACATTGAGCTTGGGTAGGCTCAGGAACAACAGAAAGTGGGATCCCTACCATAGAGACTGCTGATGTAAGAGATAAACTATCTCGCTCATTATTAAGCTTTATCCACATATATAACTCTGCAACTGTGCTACTTCGAAGAGCATCAAGGACCTTCCCATGCTGCTCGATCCAAGTTGTCGCCTCTTTGGCTTTCTCAGCTACTGTAACTTTTGCCTGAGAATATTCTCGTGCATGAATTTCAAAAGAAGCACGAATTTTCTCCGAGTTGCAAGTAACTTCAGTAACTATGGATTTTGCGGATGTCTCATGCAGAATGAGATTAGACCTCTCTTGATCAACTCGGCAGAACAGGGCAGAGACAAGTTCATATTTATTTAGCACATCAGCAAACCTCTGGTGAGCAAATACTTAGGTTAACTAAAATGTCGAGTAGGAAAAAAAATAAACAAGTCACATAGAGTACAGAGGCAGTCATCTTCCATACCTCAAGGGCTGATTCAACAGCTGGCAAGGAGGATAATAACAGATCATGATGTTCCTGGTTAAAGAAAATATAATTTTTAAGTTAGTGTGACTGCTAGATAAGAAAGAGCTTGCAATTAATAAAAATCCAGCAATTGCAAAATTGACAAGCATGAGCATAAGCATAAGCCTTCCATCATTCACATATAATGTACAAAGCCAAGATAGGATGAACAAGGCTCTGTCATTTCCACTTCTCTCCATCAACACTTAGCAACATCTCTTTTCAACATCTAAATTCGAGGATTATCTAAATTTTCCTTTAAGAAGAAAAGAAATTTAACAAAATGGAAGTGTCCTCTACACTTTCAGTATCAAAGCTTTCCCAAAAACAGTTATGGTCATAATAATTATCCTAATTTTCAATATTTGAAATAATTTTATAAGACATTTGATTTTCCTATTCATAGTTAAAAAAATGAATATACCTTTATAGTATTATCTATAAATAAAGTATTATGGTAAAGTTAACTCCAATGGTTAAGTGTTGTATTATTTAGTACATAATCTTCTTTGTTGACACAGCTTGAAAGCTGTACAGAATTACAAATACTGTGTCAAGTTCACTATAGAAAATACCAATTGGTACTTTAGAAATTAAGAAAGATTAACTTATTTTTAAAAAAAAGAAAGAAAGAAAGAATAAAATCACAAATGAAGAGTGTCAATCAACTTGAATGAGGCAACCAAATGGACCACGTGGAACATGAATCTTTCAAAAAGCATATGACTACCAGAAAGTTATCTTAGAAGAGAGTTCATGAAATAGCTTCACCAGTAAGATAGGAAAACTTCACATTTGCAATTACATAGTATATGTCTCAGAGAGATGTATGTAAAATCCAGTGAAAACAACATCCTTACAAACAGAATCAATGCAGATTATTTCTCGTAAGGTAACAAGATAAACCAATTTTCTGTCATTAATTACAGTAGAGAGCAACATGCATATGAGGTGGCTAATTAAAAGCTAGTGCAGTTTTCACTTGAACAGGCAAGATTTTATATTAACTAACAGAAACTGGACTCTTAAGAACCAGGGTAGAGAACAATGAGACAGTATTTTTCTAATACTGCCATTTTATCTGCAAGCTTTATGAGAAGAGGCACCTGTCGCAAGTTGTTTATGGTGTTAATACCTGCAAAGGAACACGAATTTCTTGTACTCGAGAAGAAAACAAACTCAAGCTAACAGCCAACTCCATGCCCTTCCTCTCTTCACCAGCAATTGCTGCATCATCATGAAAGTCTCCCCGGGTCCATTCAACAAGAGGATCCCAAACAAATACTTCTAGAAGCATCAAAAGAATGTCTTTATTCTTCCTCAAGACACCCATAACAGCCTCACAGTTTGCTCTAAAGGTACCTTCTATACCAGTCAAACCTAAAGCGGCTTCTATTGTGTGGGTAAGTCGAAAAGGAACAATTTCTGGAACTTTCAGTTTCCGCCCTTTATCAAAGCAAACATTGTAATCAATGTGCACTATATCCCCGCTAAAGAAATCTATCAGAATATTATCAAGATGTCTGTCTCCAAGGCCTAATATATGCCCCACTATGCTCATTGCTGCAATACTTCCAGAGTACCTGAAAGTGAAAATTACATTTAGTGATTTTAGGCCTTGAGAAATTTATGAAAAATTGTTCTGTCACCCCTAAAAAGAATGTTGTTTGCCAATATCCTACCTAAATGCAGGTTATTGTCATGTAACAAAGAAAAAGAGAAAATTTTCAGGCACATATGATGCATAAAAATTCAATCAGAAAAAATGTCCTAGTCAAAATCTCTCTCCTGGGACATCTGAAGTGAAAGAATTGTTTCCTTGATATAGATACCAACAAAAGGATCTTGCAAATTTTCTTTTGAATAATAAATAAAGAATTTCATTAATCATGCACCAAGCTGGTGCCAAAAGTTGCATACAAAATGGTTGATACTGTACACAATATCGTGAACATGATATAAAATCAATCACGTTCATGAATCCATGAGTCCCTCCACTATCTGCCTATATCAAAAATATACATTGCTCACCCATCCCTCCACACAAATAGTATCTTGTGTTTCTACTCCTTCAAATGCCCTTCCATTCCTTTCCTTCCATCCGCACCCAAAAATGGAGAGAGGTATCAATCTAATTAGCTCTTTTATCTTATTGTCTCTTGTTCTGGCAATGCTCACCCATGCACTAATCTCTCACTCTAATATTCTAGTAGTAACCCATTAAACCCCCAACATCACTAGAGCTTGGTAAATTTTGTTCAACAATAATTTGATTTCAATGGAGATTAAACTAAGTTATATATTTGTAAAAAATAATTGTAGACAATTTGAATGAGAATGGAGTGGAGGGATTCTGGAGGAGGAGGAGCCTATCCCTTGTTAGATAATATAATTCAGATTCACAACAGAAGTGCAAAGAGAGCAGTCTCCACTTCTTCATTCCCCTTTAATATAGTGAAGAATATATCAATTTGATTAAAAATTTCCACCCTTTAAAACTAATTTAAGTTAAAAGGTGTCTGCTTAAGAGCTGACTTCTGTATAAGCTATTTGACAGGACTATGCCATGTTCAGTCCCTGAAGTGCTGGAAAGAAACTGTGTTCGAGTGAGAGGAAGAACTTAGGAATGTTACGTTGTCTTAGTGGATGGACTTCCTTCGTAGCTTCCTTCTTCTATGGATGATATAATTTTTCTATTCTACACTTCCTGCCTGAGTTAGTGGTGTTATCTGAACAAAGTAATTAATTTCAAGGACCAACAAAGGGACAAATTGTAGTATAAGTGATCTTCCTAGTTTTTTTTAAATTTAATCCCTGAAATTTAGACAACCAGAAAAAGGATGAAATTGAAGCAGATTTCAGTATAAACTTTTGTAAGCTAAATCCATGGGAAGACCAATGATGAAATTGAAATCGCTACTAGTTGGAGTAGCGAAATGGCAACTGCACTGACAAAGAGACCCAACCTTAGACTTACATAAGCTTCATATATCAGCATACCGGTCTTTGAGAGCTTATAACTTACAACAGCAAATGAATGGACAAGTTTTCTGTTAGAGGTGCTTCCTTGGAATACAGATGAAGGAGAGCATATGATTTCCAAGAACTGACAGAAAAATATCAGGGAAAGGGAGCCATCTGGAACATACCTTTTCAATTTCAAATTGAACGCTTTAAATCCTTCACTGGCACACCAAAGCTCTTGATAAAGGAGCTGCCTTGGGACCTCCTTAATGAGATCCATAAGAACTTTACGCTTAACATCTTGAGGCCAGTCCCTCCGAGAAATAACCCTTTTTATGCCTTTCTCCTTGAGTGCAGGAATGATCTTGCCATAGAACATGTCACTTGGATGGGGAACCGAATGAGAGATATTTTTTATCTCACCTGTGGCCGAAGATGAAAATTGAGCCGCCTGCGCACGGATTTTCCAGGACTTAAAGACGCTATATATACTTATCACATTGTGCACCCACTGAATAAGACCGGCACGACCACTTATAGGAGTCACAGAATAATAACGAATATTAATTGGTTGGGTACATGTGGCTGAGGATGAGTGTAATAAGCAGTTAATTGCTTGCAACAACTGCATGATTCTAGCATCAAGCCGCAAATCTTCCCTCCCTTTTAACAGATATGTGTATTTTTGACCATCCGAACCCATTATATTGATCTTCTTAGGTTTAGTTTTGGTTGATAGAATCACAACTTGTTCAGAAAAGGAAGAAATTGTGATGATCCCCTGAGAAGATGCAAGACCTCCATCAGATTTAGAATCATTGACCTCTTTCTCAAGACCAGGCATGGGAACATCCGAAGATGACAGGAGAGCCAACTGAGGGGCTACTTCACATAAGGAAACTGAAGACTTCCTCTGATAAGATGCTAAAGATGCAGCAATCACATCAAATGGACGCCATACATCCCCCAGAGCAGACGCAGATTTTGGAGGAGTCTTGAAAGACAAAATGGCAGATCTCAACTGCTCCATGAACTGCTGATGGAACCACAACTCATGTGGTGTTTCAGGTTTTGAAGAAGTAGAGGCTAAGCGACGCTCAAGAGTTAAGATAATTGGAGCCATCATGGCTGAATATTTAGCTGCATTTATTTTGTTCTTCTCAGACTGGCTCAATGTGGTATTTTCTGCAATTCGTGCAACTTCTTCTCTGAGAACATGGATGCGCCTCATGACATCTGAAAGTTGACTAAGTTGGATCAACAACAGTATGATATATCCCATGCATTGTATTAAAGAGCGTGTATCAAACAATGTGTTAATTGACGAACATTTCAAAGTCAAACAGAACTTGTATGATAAGCTTAAACTCAACATGTTTTCAGCAGACGGATTCAAGCAACAACCACATGAAGATGCTATGTACAAAAACATATTACCTGCATGAACATCTTGGAGAGTGCTAAGCCAAAGCTCCTCCCACAGAACAGTCATGTTGCTGAGCTCGTCTATCATGAGTTGCACATCCTGAATTAGTCTTGGATGAAGCTCTCTCTGCATGTAAATAAGTCAAGATGTTGCATCTCATGGCACTTCATAGTCAATACATGATACAGAATTAAATAACGAAAAAGCAACTTTACGTATTTTCTGGTAGACATGCAACAAAAGTAAGATCCACTTATTGATGTGATAAGCCATCAATATAATCATCTATCTATAAACACATAATCAATCTTGCATAAATCTCGACGAGTGTCCTTATGAATGTGACCATGCTACCAGCGCAAGATGAACAACCATGCTAGAGTCATTCATGCTCAATGCAAAATTGAGGACATAATCACCATGAGATGCTGCAGAAAATGAATAAAAATGAGAAGCTACCAAGCAGCTCAATATTTGCTGAAGCTCCTCCGACTGTTTGTCTTGGTTAGCATTTACATCAACTAAAGTTGGATACACTATGGACCAAGGAGATTGCTTGCCAAGCATCATCAACAAGCTCCGCAATTGCCTACGGACCACTTGTTCAGGGTGGGAACTTAACCGAGCAAACAACTGGGGAATTATTTCCTACAAAAGTGTACTACCCTGAATTATTTTCTGTTATATCATCAGGTGTACAGTAAAATTAACTGGAGTGAATAACATCACTTGCCTGCCATGGCCAAAGAGGGCTAGCAGATAGAGAAGGTTCAAGAGTATCTTGTAATTCAACACCGTAATTGAGAAGGATACGCAAGAGGTATAATGTTGCTTTTAAAGCATAACTGCCAGTTTTCAGTGATTTATTACCCGACTCAATCAGCTCATTACTGCAAACCTTTGAACACGCATAAGAAAGGCACTGTGTAAATCCCTGTGCTGCATAGCCAAAAAGAGACACTCTTCTTTTCCTCAAAGTCCACCAAATGTCAATTAACTGGTCCAACTCATTGACCTCAAGGCTTACATTTGCATTAAGAAATGACGTCTGTATCCTTGAAGAAACAATAGTAGAAAGGCGTTCACCATTAGATTCCTCTGCAACATGTGCCCCAGCGGCAGCTTCGATGATATTCATGACTTGCTGCATCAAAGCCTTGAAAATGTGGTTATTGCTCAAATCCTCAGAGGGAACAATATTAACATGTTGCTTGTCCACTACATGGTTCAGCCCACTTTTATTTCCCAACTTCAGAAAAATCTGTGAAATCACAGACCGAACTCTTTCAGCTTCATCTTCACTCAGCATGAACCTTCCAGGTTGAACTTCTGAAGTGAGCAGAGGAGAAATCAAGCACAACTTAAGAAGAGAATCATGTGGATTGAGAATGGAATTTTGGGCCTGATTGAAACACCAGATGCCATAAGACATCCAAGACTTTGCCATATAAGGGCATAGTTGAGTTGACAATTTTGCTATTGTGCCCATAATTTCATCAATAATTGGCCCTGCACATTGCTTGCTATTTAAGATGCCATCACTAGAAAAAGTTCTGTCTCTGTCAATAGAATGAACAATGGGATAATAGAAATCTTCTTCCATCCTCTGAAAAATTATCTCCCGGAATGACTCTGAATGATCACGTAGCCAGTTTAACAGTTTCAAGCATGCCCTTGCCTTTAACATACTTTCATTTGCATCAGAAACTGGAGATTCTGAGGAAATTATGCAAGGGCGTAGATACAACCAGAGACCAGTAAAAGCATCGCTGTAATTGCTCTCAGCATATGTGAGCAGAATCCTCTCATATTCTAAATTGGAGGCTAGATAATTACGGAATCTCTCCTCTGAGCATCTGGGCAGACTGTCTCTTATATAATCATTCAGGTGGTGAGCAAGAATTACATTCTTCTGTCTCCGAGCCAAACTGGACAAGTTCATGGAGAGGTTCAGTGCAACAGGAGAACTAGGGGAAATGGTCCGATAAACTCTCAGAACTTTCAGCCATAGAGAACAATCTTGGCGTGTTTTATTAATTGGACTTTGCATTAGCTGGAAACATGAAGGATATATGGAATTGAAGTGTTTTGACCTGTCCTCTCTACCTTCAATGTCAAATCCATCTTCAAAGGCTGCAATGCAGTGCAACTGATTGGCAACTGCAGCTGCATCTTCTAACCCATCAAGTGCTACAACAGACAAGGTCTCATCCAGCATCAGCTTAGCCTTCTGCAGATCCTGAGGCAACTTATCAACCTTCCCTTCGGCCTGGAGAAGTAATGCCTGTAAGAGCATTTGCTCACTCCTCTGAAGTGCCAGTTTAGGATCAAGTGCAAGTTCAGCACTACTTTTGGGTGTCAAATCAAGATATGCCCATGCAGCATGAAGATCACCTTCATCAAAACGTGACAAGGCATGGATGGCATTAATTTCATTGCCAGCTGTTGTTAAAGCGCCAGAATAGCTCTTCCCAGCATGTTTAGCACGAAGCATTTGCAGTTCTAACAACCACGATTCTAGAGATTTCCAATCAGACAAAGCAGAATAGCTCTCAATAATACGCGCTATGACAAACTGTACTCCATCAGAATCCATTGAGCTCAGTGAATCCTCGGACTGAAGCAAGTGAGTAAAGTATGCAGCAGCCCTTTCATAGTGACCTTCTGCCTGATGTACAAGCCCAGTGATCCATGTGAACTGTCCTGGAATGCCACTGTGATCTATAGATTGGTTATCTTCAACAAACAAAGAAAAGAATGTCTGGGAAGCCCATGTTAATAGCCCACTTAAAGCTTCTGGTTCATGGCTCCTACATAGAGCCAGTGCCATGTACCTTAAGATACGCAAGACATTTCCAGAAATTCTATTCCTAATGCTCTCCAAATTTGATTTCTGTACCCTAGATTTGTCCTTCAGAGCAGAAGAAACAAAACCACTGAGCTCAAACAATCGCAAACTACAATACTGAATTGTTGCATAGGGACACTGCAGTGCCAATCCAGCATTCATCATGGGCTCACATATACGAGAAAACCACTCCTCACAAACCTTCTTATTTGCACGAAAAAACAACAAACTTGCACGAGATACGGGTGATAGCACCGTGGATCCCTCGTAAGCATTATAGACATTCTTTTTCAAGGCTTCAACAAAATCCAGCAACAGTCGCATAGGTAACAGATGGGCACCGGAAGAATTAATTATACTTAGACTCCCATCATTTTGCTCATTTTCAAGATGCAGTACATGAGCAATGTCCAGAAGCATCCGCTCCAATGCAGCAAAAGTTTGGCTAGGCCCACCAAGGTTTGTCCTAAGGCGTGTTGAAACACAATACCTTGCTGCTTCTTGTACAGCCCACCAAGCACCAGCCAAGACATTAGAGAAGCAAACCTTTTCAAGAAATTCTTCATCCACTTGAATGTCCAACCAAGACTCAGAGACAATAAGGTCCCCTCCATCCTCTGACTGATTGGGTAAAAGATCCTTTGATTTCCGACAGCTAGGGATTAGCCGCTGGATCCAGGATGAAAGAGGCATCTTCCACCTCTGAGAAATGTAACTCAAAACTGAAACAAGCTGTTGTGCTTGAAGCTGCTGAGGCAGCTGCCTTAAAGAAAAAATTTGCTTCCAGAGTGAGGGTGAGCTATTAACCTCAGTAGAATATGGCCTACATGCAAGGACAGTCCCATCACACAAGCCACAAGAGTAAACCACAGCAGGCAACACATTTGACAGCAGCCCTATGAACGTATTCTTTATATTGTTGTCAGGATCACCGAGCTTGCCAAGAACTGTGTGGGCTATCTGACAAAGGCCCATCCCATGCACAAGTCCTGCTTTCAGAAGCAGCTCCAAAACCGATGCAACATGTGACCTCACTTTCTGTTCCTCATCAGATGCTGCATCCAAAACTGAAGCAACAATATTCCACAATGCACCTGAATGTATGAAGGATTTAAAAAGGTAAAGATCTGTCTCCTTATGCTTCACTAAATTAATTACATCCTCACAGAATCTTTGAATCCATCCCAAGGCTTTTAATTTTACAGCAAGAGGAGAAGATGCATGAAGAGCTTGGACAAGGAGCCTACTGTACTTCCTAACGTGCTCCTCAACTACAGCTGAATGCAGATTCCTGTGATAAGTATCAACAGCTTTTTCATCCCATGTCACATATTTGCACAAGAATTTGATCTTACATAGCCTCTCCAATGTGTCCAAAATACTGACTTGCAAATCCACACAGGCCATAATCAAACTATCAAAAGGATCCATATTCTCAAAAATAAAACAAATGAGTGCATCTGATCTCTTCAAATATAAGATGGCAATGTCTGGTTGACCGACCAAAGTCTCAATTCCATCTAAAACTACACAAGTCAATAGTACTTTCAAATCAAACTTCATTAGTGCAAATAACTCAAGTTGTGAATATGATTTAGAATCACTATTGTAGACTCTATTTCCATTGCTTAACGCTTCCTCCACCATGCTTCTTAGAGTCTTCAATTCAACAAGCAACAAAGCCATTGCCTGCTCCACAACTTCCAGGTTACCGTGTTGCAGCAAGAAAACATATGTGGCGGCAGAACTTGCAGTTACCACATGATTTGGATGCAGACGCAATCGAGACACTGGAGAGTTGAAATACAGTATTTTCTGTACAGATAAAGGGAGAAGGCCAAGCTTCTGCAGGGACAACAACTGGAGATTCGTCTTAAGAATTCCATGAACATGAACTGGACTGACCTTTTCTACTTGACTGGGTGACTCATCATTGTTCAAATCCAAACTCTGGAATAAGATATCGATGGTAAGCGGATAAAAGGCAGCAAATTTCTCACGTAAAATTTCTGCCAACAGGGTCAGACACCTCCACAAATCACCATACCATTTCGACCACCCAAATCTTCGTCCCACTATTGACAGGCTGGCCAAAAACCGAGGAAGCATCTTGCTAAGGGGTTCGCCTATTTGTTCAAGTAAATTTAATTCCAACAAGCCAGAAGCAGTGGACTGCAGTACTGCTGAAAAACAGGAAAGCAATGCAAGCAACCTCCGAAATTGTTGGGTGGTGCCAAGGCCTCCATCATGAAGCAGTGTCTCCATGTCACCGAGGAACTTCAACAGCAAACCAAGAGAAAACTGCAGATTGCCAACCCAATGTTTTTGAAATTGCAAGAAACAGTCCATGATAACTCGCCTATCAGACTCAGCAAGGTCTGGCACCAGTGCCCATCCAAGAAGAAGATCCACAATATCGAGAAAATGAGGTTGGAAGCATCTCAGAAACTTTAAAGAAATCAAGGTTAGAACCCCAAGTAGCCGGTGCAGCAAGTTCAAGGAGGTTCTCTCATTTTCAAGAAGTTGCTGGCAGGCCTTGAGAATTGGCAATGCATATCTTTCGATTCCATTGACATCTCCGACATTGAGGAACTCCCTAAGGCTGTCGAGCGCCAGTTCAGCAGGTCCATCTCCAACACTAACATTGTTGAGCAACGGAAGAGCCCAACTGATGAACCGATCAACCATAGCACCAAGGACGACATGGTTCTGTCTCGGGTTTGAGGTTATGGGAATTGAACAAACTACGGCACAGAGGGCTCCAAGCGCAGTTGCTGCTGCTGGTCTCACGGAGTAGGATCTGGTAAAAAATGTGAACCGCGTTACTATATAACAGTTGAAGAATTAAGATATGAAGATCAACGGGTGAGCAATGCATGAACATGGAGAGAAAGAATCAGGGCCTGGTACAGTGTGATTCTATTGTTATCCATATCTTGGATTAGTTAGAGTCTTTCACAGAGATCTAATGTTGTCCTAGATCTTTTAGGGGAATTACATGGACATTTAAGTTCCGTTTGATCTCCCAATTGATCCCCACCTATCTTTTCCCCTTCAATTGTCTTCCCACAAAGCAAATCTCCCATATCACCTGCTGTTTCAAAGGGTTCCAAGAATCAGGTTGAACTTAATAGTTGATATTTCTTGGTGCCTATTGGCACATCATTGCAGAAAGGCGGATATCTACTAGCAACAAAACTCTGTGAACAGCCATGATCCTAAATGAAGCTCGTAGGCACCACCTATATTAGAATGAAATCCGGATCTTTATATCAAGCAGTACTACGGCAGTGCCCCCACACACTTCATAGTCAATTCGATCAAATCACAGAGAGTGTTAAAATCCTAGTGGGGGAAAACAACGCATACACAAACGTATGAGTGCGCATATGTAACTTCAACGACCTATTTTCTGAGAATTCATCTATAACTTCATTGCCACAGCTCCATGACTGGCAGCCACGAAGTCAGTGGTTTCAATCAAACACGAGATGAATGAGTGGATGGACGGATGATGGACGTGAAGGAGAGAGAAGCGCAGTTACTGGTCGGAGAGGAGCCGGGAGAGGCCCTGGGAGAGGAAGGAGGCGGAGTGGGCGACGAGGAGGGAGTTGGGCGGGTAGAGGATGGCCCTGTGGAGCGAGTTGATGGCGCCGAGCCGGGCTGACTCATCGGGGTCAGCGGCGGAAGAAGAAGCGACGGCGAGCTTCGCAGAGGAGGAGGGTGACAGTGAAGAAGGAGGAGGAGGAGGAGGAGAAGGAGAAGGAGGAGAAGGAGGGTCGTTGCCGGGATCCTTGGGGAGGGCGGCCGAGAGGAGGGCTGCCAGCTGGTGTTGCTGGTGGTGGAGCC
Organism: Sonneratia caseolaris; assembly: GCA_900006705.1. Taxonomy (NCBI): domain Eukaryota; kingdom Viridiplantae; phylum Streptophyta; class Magnoliopsida; order Myrtales; family Lythraceae; genus Sonneratia; species Sonneratia caseolaris. The sequence continues at coordinate 4,460,333 of CXYZ01012692.1, forward strand.
CTTGCATTCTTCTCCCGAAGCTCTCTCACTCAAACATCCCTTCTGCTGGTCTTCTCTTGCCTTCCGGTTTCTGCTCCGTCTTCTCCTCTCGCAGTGGAAGAGAGACGCTTTGCTATGGAAGTTCTCCCTTTTACCCGATGCCTGGGATTGTTCTTTCCGTGTAACAGTCAGTAGTACGCAGTCGATGCCAATCGACTTCGGGTCGGGTTTGGGCACTCGGTGAAGACCCGTCAAAAACTGACCCAGCCCAAAAATATGGTCCAGGCAAGGCACGGCACAAGGTTTCATATCTGAAGCAAGCTTTCAAGAAACTGCTCGATCTTCAGATGATTTTCGAGCCGCCTGAAATATTGAGCATACCGAACTAAAATTATAATAAAAAGAAAATTATGAGAAAATTTTTTAAAATAATTGATAGTATGGAAATAATTATATTTTAATATTTATTTCACTATTTTTTTCAAAATTATTGTAAAATTTAGATTAATCGGTCAATTCTATCGTATAAAAATTTGTTTTGGATTATTATATTTATTTTAAATTATCTTTGTTTGTCTCAAGCCAACATAGCAGCCCGAAGGACAAAATATTCTTGCCCTATCCGGGATTTTTCTGGCCGAGCAAGATGGTGGGCCGTTCGGGCGTGCCGTGCCGACCCGAATTGACATGGTCCCCTTCGCGTAACTAGCCGATGTGGGAACCGGAATATGCAGAAAAGCGGTTTAGACATCAATCATAACTTTCTGGCTTGCACGCAAAAGGTGGGAACTAGTGGGAAAAATTAATTATTCCAAATGATGTTGATTATATAATTCACTCAAATATTGACAAAAAAAATTATGCTAACTTAACCAAATTATGAAAATTAATAACAATTATGAGGTACATAGATAGAACAACTGACCCTCACGTAATTATGATTAACTGAAATATAATTTTATTTTTATTTTAGGTTGTAAGGTTATTTAGACTTGTTTACTTATGGATATTTTTCGATTAATTAATTTGATGGACCAGAGCGAGTCTAGCCCGACTCGTACGGTGCAGGACGCGTGTCCGAATGGACAGCTGGGCCAGGCCCGAGTTTCGAGATACTGGGCCCGACCTGGCCCATTGCGAAATGCCATCCCTTGTTTCCTGCACTTGATCTCGCACGTCCAATGGCAACCGCAGAACCTTCACCTTGGGACTGAGACCTGACAGTAAGACTGCTTCGAAAGCTTTTCTGGCTCTGTAACCTCTGATGGCTCCAGCCTTCGCCTCTGCCACCGCTTCCTCTTTTTCGCAGCCACCCTCTCCATCTCCTCGAGCTGGTCTTTCAAGTTCCCGACTTGAAATTACTTCAGCTCAGGAACATTCTCTCTCAGCGCCCGCCCTCGAGCCTCTTGCTTTGCTTCGTCCTCCCCAGCTTCGGCCTCAACCACAGCCTTTTTTGGGAGTGATTCCTCTCCTCCTCCAATGACTGCAAAGTGTTCGAGAGTTCTTCCTTCTCCCTTTGGACATGGTCCTTCTCACTACGACGAGCTTAATCCTTCCTCTTCCTTTAGTCTCCGTTGATCACTCTCAGCCAACCGTCCTTCCAGCTGCTGCTCCTCGGCTGCGATGAGGATTTCCTGTTGTCCACGGAGCCGAGTAAGCTCACAGACCGAGCACCTTCAAGCGCGCGCAGATATAACCTGCGGCTTGCAGAACTTAGCATTATCCTCCCGAGCAGAGAAGAAAGGTTTGGGTCCATCTCATGCAAGTTCGCTGCCGTCCGTAGGGGGCCGAGTAAAATCGAATCGAGTCGGGGCTATAAATTTAAGGAAAATAGCTTAAATAATTATGAATTTTAGGTATTGATAAAAAGAAATTAACAAATTTTAGGTGAATTTTATATTTTACTATAAATCATAATTTTAGAATTGGATTAAATAGATAATTAATAAGTATAAGTTCAATAGATTGCACAATATATTTAATAAATAATTATAATAATATATAATTAATAATTATAACTAAAATACTGAATAGAAATTTATAACTTCAAAATTTAAGATATATATTCTAATATCTAAATTTAGCTAAAAATATAGATTTAATTCTAATAAAAATATAATCTAATATAAATATTATTTTTTAAAATAAATATCATCATTGACGAGGATTTTTTCTTTTCTAAAATAAATTTTACTTTACTATATTCGATCGTTGGTTCGATTCGGTTTGGTAATTGAGCAAGAAACTGGCTAATTTAGATTAAATCCGATCAAATTTATAGTATATATTGGATTAATTAAGTAAACTGAATAGAATGACTATCAGATTCCAGTCGAACAAATCCAACCAATTAGCCTTGTTCAGTCGTAAAAAAATATGCTACTGACTTTAATTTTTGAATAAAATAATAGCAAATTTCATTTTTTATTTAATGTTTTTCTTCACCGGTAATTTTCTTGACACAACTTCAAGCCACTGTCATATGCACACATAATTACATAAATGCCCGCCCTCAACGCCTCCTTTGGTGGGATTTTCATTTTTTTTCAGCATGATTTACGTTTTTTTCTTCTAATTCATATATGATTTTATTATGACGATTATGTTACAATTATTATTTTTTCATTTAAATGAAAAAAAATTGCAAATTTTAGTTTCAATATAAGAGGGATAATCATGAAAATAAAGTATGTTTTTTTTAAAATATTTCTTATTTATGGATCAAATAAGCATACGTTTGCTTAGAAGAGATGAGAGGGCGCCAGAGGAGGAGGAAAGATCATCTCTGTCGTCAAAAGCTTGGTCTATTTTATGGATTAGAGGGGCATTTATGTGATTTTATACATATTTGATATCCTCTTGAAGTTCCGTTCCGTTCGGTTGGGCAAATTGACGGAACAATAAACGGATGTTATATAATGAATCAAAAATGAAGTTCACGATCAGTCCACGCAAAATAAATAAATAAATAAATAAAGATTGGGATAGAAAATGAAATTCATCAAAAATTTATGGTTGAATGGACTATTTTCCCTAAATTTTAAAAACTAGGGATGAAAGAAAAAAAATCCAAAAAACTGAACAGGACGTACTAGCCATAANTAGTCCTAAAAAACTGGTCCCGAGAGGGTCGAGCATCGAATTGAAAAAATGGCAGGGCTTGATCCATTTGATTTTTATTCTTACATACTTAATAATTCATTTAATTTATCACCACAAATTTAAAATAAATTTAATTCCCTAATTTAATGTCTTTAGATACATTTTATATCATCATTTTTCCAATAAAATATGTTTAGTAATGTAATTTTAGCACGTGACTCTCCAATTTCTCTTTTTTGTTATACAATACGAAGAGGCCTTACTATTTAGTTTAATAAAAATGTTTAAAACAGGCAATTTTCTTCCTCAGAATAACAATATGAGCCAATTATTATTTAATTGATCCATATTTTTTACCCATCCCATAATTACTCCTTAATCCATTAAGAACGATTACAGACCGGATTATCGACAATCCGAGCCGATCTTGAGTTTGGATGATCTAATTTCAAGTTAACCTGACCCCTTTTACAGACTGCTAGAATCAGTAGCCCAAATGTGATCTAGGACTTTTTTTTAATACCAATTATGAATATCCAACACCATAACTAACTAATTCATTCCCTTATCGTTATAATTGTATAACTTAAAATTCACCATTAAACTAACAAATATCGACCCCAAAAGTTTTAAACCTAAGCCTACTACACATTATCTACTTACAAAACATCTGACCCACCAGAGGCAGGCAGTAGTAGTGTAGCCAGGACTTTGGGAGTGTAGTTTAAATATTTTTCGTTGTCGTGAAGAAAACTTAGGTCTAGTGGAGCTATGCCCTTTTTTCCCACCCTCTCATATCAGCCCCTTCAAGAAACCGTACAGAGCCCCTTTGAGGGTTGATTTATCTCAGCATCGGCTCGCGTTTGCTAATGTTGGAGTTAAATTATTTTCATGCCATCTCACTACGTAGAAGGTTCTGTTGCGATCCCGGGAACAGCAGCAATAGCGGCAAGATTAAGAACCGCCCCTGTCAACTACGTCAGAATCGAATCCGATGACGCCAGCAACCCAGAGCCCCTCTCACCTCTGCAGTGAAATGCTCTACTGCTTCCTTTCCCTTCCAAGTCCAGACTTTGGGATAGAGAGTCCCCCGTAAACGAGGCAAAACCATAGATGACGACTACTCGAGTTCAAATACGACATACCGACACACCCTGGTAAAACCCGTTCCCTTGGTCGATTAAAATACTCCAGCTCAGGTTTCATGAAGCCAACACTCCTGGCATTCACCAGTGAAGGAAGCTTACACCATGCCCTAAAATGAGAGCAGCAGCAGCAGCAGCAGCAGCAGCCGGTTTCCAGATGCAGGAGGGCTGAGCACGAGTAGTTGGAAAGTCTTTTGCTGTCTGTTACAACCAAAACATCGAAAAAGAAATGGAGTTATACTACGAAAACAGACACATAGGAGTCAGTGGACTCTGCAATCACTTGTAGCAAAGACTTGACCTTAATATCATATCATATGATGATTAATGAGATTCAGGTGGCAGGCAGGCAGTAGTAACACTGCTGCTTTAGGTTTTCCAATTACTGTGTTCTAGTCATTTCATCTTTATAGGCTATGCATTTCAATAACTCAGCCTACCCACCCCTGAAAAGATGTTTCTGACTAAATTAATTCATCATATGATAATAGTAACAATATATTCGGATGGACAACGGTAAACTGACAGACCTGAACAAAACATAAAGAGTGTCATCTTTCCCATGGAAACATGACCAAAAGATACGTGCATGCAACAGAGTAGAGGGGTACATAACTCTGAATATTTACTACCCAATTTATCCCATCAGAAATGAAGAGCTCAGACATTGCACACAAGTTCTTAAATAGTGTGAATCTTTAGAACAATTAAGGTAACTGTCTATTACCAGTGGCAAACAGGGATTATCGCAGTCCTATCAATATATCAATGTCAGCTCCAACCTCGGCAATCTTGGCTTCTTTAGATGCCTTGGCTGCTTTGGCAATATTCTCAACATCAAAGTCCAGAGCAATTTGTTTCACAAGACCATCGAGCATCTGTAGGCCAAGAATAATCAGTGAAACACAGAAAAGGGATAACCATGCTCTTCAATGATTGCTGGATCAAACTTCTTGCCAATGCTCCATCTTCACTAAATCTTCACAAATATATCGAGTATGGTCCAACTAACATTATGTTTTTGTTTCGGGATTGCATTCACAGGCTTATGACAAAATCATATCCGAGAGCAAGAAGACACATGCATATACTCAAAAGAAAGATTTTATAAACCAATCCAGACAGACCAACCAGAGTAAGGAAATGGGACTGTGTAAGAGGAATGGACTGATTCATACAGACAGAGAAGAAAGGGTACTGTATTGATTCAAAGGCTGTACCTATGCTTTAAGGACAGGGACAGAGAGAGGAAAAAATTGAAGATTCATCACATGGTGCTTTTAATCAAAAAATAAATATGATTTATCTCTTACCCTTCATTCAATGAGAAAAATGGGTCAGATTCTGATGGATTAAACACATGAGACTTAAGTAATGATGACAGGGAAAAATAAAAAGGTAAAAAGGAAAAAGGTGTGAAAATAATTAAATAAAAATGAAGTTGAAAAACCAAGATTTAAATGAACAAATATAAACTTCAAAAGGATCTTTCGTATTGACCAGAGAATGAGGGGCAAGAGGGTTGATCGAGAAAGTATTTAACCATACCAGAGAACCAATGGCCACCAATGCCCGGAATTTGGAGTCAACTTCTAGATTTTCCTCGGCAATCTGCAAAAGCATGAGATAATAGAAACAATGGGAAAAACTATAATCATGGATCTTTTCCAGAAGCAAATAGGCAAAGCCCCTAGTAATCAGCATAAGAAAGTTAATTGGGCAGCAGGCATCTTGCCTCAAGTGCTGCTGAAAGAACTTGAGATTGACCTTCTTGATCCTTCTTTTCAATTAACAGAACTGCATAACTGCATGAGATGGATGGTTTCTCTACTTAGAACTGAAGCACTTTATCGAGACAAAGGTCAATTTTTAAAATTGCAGATGAGGGAACCACAAATATGGGATGCCAGGGAAAAGAAGAAAAGATATAAGATGCTCATTTTGGGCAATGGATGTGCTTTTGAACAATCATTTAGCTTGACCTAACAGAAGCCTTTAACCTTCCACCATGAACTCAAATTACAGAAAAACAAGAAAAACATAGAGTTGAGATATATTTTAGTGATTTTCACCACGCGTTGCCACTTTCCAGGACAAACTAAAGATACATCATATAACTTGCATATATGAATGCATGTAATAGAAGGAGAGAGGTAAAATGAGACTACAAATGAATGATACTTATTTGATTGCCATTAATGATCCTCGAACTGCTGAATGTAAACCAAGTAAAATCTCTCTTATTTGAGTCAATACCATACCATACCAACCTGACATTGTAGAACACCCTAGCAAAACATTTCCTTGTTCCAAAGGCACTCAGCATGCAAAATATACTAAAAGGAAAAGATAGGTGTCTGCAAATGATTAATTGTGCTCACACCCTTACTTTAGTATTAAGGTTGAATAAGACAGCTGTAAATTTTTGTTGGAAGATGAAGAGCATCTGGAATACGCATCAAGGATCTGCACCATTCAGGCCACCAAAAAAAAATCAGAAAGCTAAATTAACTTCACATCTTATATGCAGTTGCCGCACACCCCAAACCCACCCCCCACCCCCCACCCCCCTCGGGGTCATGGACACACACACACTGGGAGTTGTATTGCAAATAGCAAAAGCCTACTGATACTGAGAATTCAAGATGAACCAAATTTTGGTGAGACTAACCTCACTGCGATGCTTTTGTAACCAGCTATGGTAACCAGAGCTCTTAAACAAATTGGCCACAGCTCGGATGCTCGTTATAAGATTCGCTGGAGCAGCAGAATCTACTGTAGCTTTCTTGATTATCTCCATAAGTATGTCTGGCACAAGAAAAGAAAAAAGAGAAAACATCAAATGGAGGCTAGACATTAGGCATAAGCAAGATTTTTTTTTAACAGTAAATCATTTATTAAAGGTCACCAAGATGGTGCAAAATGACACATACAAAAATGAGGACCTATGTACATTGTCCAATAATATATAAGCCAAAACATTATTGTTGGACTCTTTCCATTTAGAGCCTCAAAATAATTGATTATGGAGAAGAGCAGCCCATTTTGCAACAATTCAAGTTTGTTAGATATATTAATGAAACTAATGGCCCATTTGGTATTCTTGAAAGGAATAATAATACAATTTCATGACATAAATCTTCTCACATCCCATTTCCATCATATTCCATCACACCAGAAAATAAATGACTAAAAATTAATTCTATTACTGAATTAACAACAACCCGCTTACCATTTTCATCATTTACATGCTTAAGCAGAGTTGCAGCCCCATCTGGGTGAAGGACAACCATTCTCATAATGTCAATAACTGCAGCAAGAAGCAGATTAGACCAACTAAAACAAATATTATGAAGTCATATACTATATTAAATACCAAAAACCAGAATATGAAGCTCATTACAGGCCATATTCTAGTAGAAGTTCAATTGAGGTCTCAGAAATTATCATTGATAAGCTGATGCAAATTTATTGACTTACCAGGAAATATCATAGCAGTTGGCCATGATTTTAGCATATTGAGCAACAAAACAATGTCGGCATCAGCAAATCTACTTGTATGATAATGTGATGTATCCTTCAAAACTTTAACAATAGCACCTAGCCTTGAAACCTCCAAATCAGTCAAACCAACACACTTCTTTTCCTTCAAAAAAATATACAAGAACCCATCAGTCAGAGAACAACCACGTGATACATAAAAATAGAGTTCATAGTAGCATAGCCTGTCACAAATATGGCAGCATGAAGCTACCATCAGATGTCATTACTAATTAATTGAAACAGTTATGCAAAGAATGTATGATAGGACGGAATTTTTGTAAGCTAAGAAGTGGTCAGTCAGAAGGCAACAAGGAAAATTTTATTAATATCCAACATCACCAGTAGCCACATATCAAAAGAGGGAAGGTAAACAGGAAAAGGGCTGCAACACCTCAATGATACAAAGCTATATCCATTAAGTTGAGAAGGAAAAAATAAATACACTACCTGGTCAGATAGTAGACTGCTGTTAAACTCTCTGACTTTTTTCAGAATGCCATCAAACTGGGCAACATCAAACACCAGCATTCCTGTCTAGAGACAAAAATGATCGAAGTATATAAACAAATGTGGAATAGATTATAATTATCTTTTTTAATGATGAGGCCAGATATGGCCCTTATCTTATACCAGAAACAATAGTCAATAAAAATATCATTACTGGCACTTAAATTTCTTAGTCATAAGAATAGATAGAAATGATGAGGGAGGCAATCCAATAATCCAAGAAAACAAAGGAATTACTTAGCTTTATATTATCTGCAGGACCATAAACAGATAAAATTTCAGATTATGATAATAATTGACATTTAGACATCCCTGTCTTGATAATTGACCATAAACAGATAAAATTGACTCAAACTTGTAACCCCTACTAACTTTTCATATTTTTCTTTGCAATGCATGAAGCTATGATACTTGCAGCAATAACATGCACAAGCTCATAGGGAGTAAGTACATCTTAAACTCATTCACCTAGTTCAGATCCCAAGACTAGAACAGGTCTGTAAAATCATACCTTAGGTACATGCTTGAAAGTCGGTTTGATCAGCTTGGCTGACAGGTAAAAATTAAGAACTATCAGTGCTAAAGTGTGCAATAGAAAAAAAAAAGATAATGTGAACAACGTATAAAGAAGATGCAAATAACTATAAGAGGAATAAACTTGTTAAAAAATGGTCACCTGCCATATACGAGGGTTCACCAGGTACATATGCACTAGCTGAAAAGAAAATTGTACAATTGTGAGGTAGTCCAACAATGGGTGAATACTTGAAGTCAATCTTCTAACTGAAAATTACCACCAGTATAGGGATCACGAAATGATGGACTAAGAGTGAAGTCCTTTTGCCCAGAATTTGCAAGGATGAAGTCCACGATTTGTTGGCGGAAGGAAAGAGGAAGATTTTCCTTAAGAAGCCACTTATCAGCAATGTCATATGGATTATCTGGAAAGACCTCAATGTTTATTACACCATCTTCAGCAAACAAACTCATTCATAAAGAAATCATGATATAGTGATCAGTATTTCCACAGACGCCCATCTATATAATATTTGAGCAGTCTTAATAACTTCATGCTTATTCTTAGAATGCCACAAGGGATTTTGAAGAGAAAATCTTGTATAGGAGTTACAGAAGCGCAGGCAAGTGAAGGTCAATAAAGTTACCTGATCGATTATAGGGTAACTTGCGGGTAGGCTCACCATCCCCAATATCGACATCAAAAACTGTGTATAGGATAGACATGCAATCAATACCCTTAGATTCTCAGGATATAACCAGAGAAATTGCTAAATGGATTAGATACCAACCATAATCATATTGAATTCCATTATGTACAGGGCGTCCCATGCTATCCTCAGGTCCATCAACCACCTCTCCAATCTATAAGACGGACAATAATGAAAAAGAATGACTTGAAATATGCACAAAAACATAAAAGGAAATGAATTTGCTACAGGAAACAAGCAATTAAAATTACTTAACATGCCATGAGAAGAAATTATTTCATAAAATGCCATATAATCTAAAAGACAATTGAGAATATCTTTAGGGTTAAATCAAAACATGCACATAAATAATACATCATGCAGGAGGAGTGAATATTCTGAAACTACAACTTACGTGCACCATGACAAAAAAGATGGTAATATAGTGCTTAATATATGAACACAGTTACCATGATTTCATTATAATAATCTTTCTAGCATAATTTCTGGTGCAAATCCTTTGTCACATCTAGCCATATAAGTATATTTTCAAGCCTACGAATAATTATTTGCTAGTAACTCTTCTATGATCTATATTATTCTTTAAATTTTTCAGGCAAGAGACAAGATCATATCTATAATAAGGATTCACAAAGCACATCCACACTATTGTTCCATAGTAAGGAAGGGAAATACGCAACCTAATACGGTGAGATTACATGCAGTAAAAACAGAATTCACTGGAAAATTATTTTTTAAAAAGCAACAGCACAAGGAAAATTAACAATAATTAAACAAATATAAATAGGGAATCAATGATACTTTATCCCACTTTTGTTCCCTCATGTTCCAACCATATGCCACACCGTTATCACCTTCCCTTATGACTCTAGTCTGGCCATCACTCATCCCTGAAAATTCAGAAATAAGCAAAGATAGCTTGAAAATGTGCTATCAGAAATAAATCCATCTTGTCATTTCAGTACAATCATTCATACTGGAAAGTAGAATTCTTTAGTAGCTGAAGGAAATTGCCAAATAGATAATTATCCATGTAAATAATGTCAATTATCATGGTTCCAGGCAAAATCTTCAGGAGAATTTCAATATAGCATAGGAAAGAAAAAAAATTATCTTCACAGTTTCAGTGAAGCATCCATAACCAAAAGTAATAACCACATACCTGGAATATTTAAAGCGTCTAAACCAGGCAATTCTTCCAGCTTTAAACCTCCAACCCTCTTCCTAATAGAGATAAAAATTGCAAATACAATGAAATTTCTTTATTGAATGCTCCAACAAAAAAAGGGGGATGACTAAAGGGGTTAGCCTTGATTTTAGCATAGAAGGCTTTACCTCTACGCCCTTGTCTAAATTATTCTTTAGTTTGCAACTTTTACCCACAGTTAGCAACAATTAGCTTTAGGAGAAAATTATCCTAATGAAGATATATCTAAATGGATTAACAGCAAAGATGGTCAATTTATACAGTAATGGCCCAAAGTGGACTCACTGAATACCACAGCCATTAAAATATTTATCTTTCAGCAAAACAATCAACTTACTCCATAACAGAAGAAAGAGAGATGGGCACATCCTCTGATTTTATTTTTCAAAAGCCTAAGGTGAAAAGACTGGAAACAGGGAAAAGAAGAAAAGTACACTAAAAGCGCAGTTATATTTAGTGCTTGACAACACTACCTACTGCACTTGTAAGCAGACAGCTGTGAAGAAAAAGACTCGAGATCAACTGGATCTGCAATCTTATCTTGTTGTATCGTCCAAGTACGCACAACCCCATCTGAGCAAGCTGTCACAATGTCCCCATCTTCCAAGAATTTGACATCCCAGACACAACCAGGATGCTCAAGGCTCTGGATACACACTCCATCTACAAAATAATTACTCAGAGTATTACTCAGATACCATGAAGTAGCAGTTCTACCATGTTTATACACAAGGACAATTTTTTTTTAGGTTTCTTTTCTTTAGTGGCAAATAAGGAATTTCATTAATCATGCACCAAGTAGGTTCCAAAATTCATATACAAAAAAGTCAAACATGATACAATGTTTTTTTAAAGGTTTCAGTTCCTCAAGAATAGGCTCTACCTAGGGTAAGCTGTCCCATGCAAGAAATACCACAGTTCAAGCATCTTTCTGCTTCTATGAGGCCATGCGCCAATGAAGCTTCTGATATAACCTTTACCATATGCTATTTTCAAACTTCAGCATGTTTGATGAAGCTCCAGGCATACAGCAATATGCTTTAGCTTGTGCCGTAAGAAACCAAAACTAAGTCTTATGGACCAATAAGCAATATCCAGTAGTAGATCAGCTGTTTTCACTAAGTGAAGCCACTAAAACAAAATTATTTTTATATGGCATTTCTGTATAGTTTAAATTCATGGTCTCCTACTGGAGATGTTCATTTATAATATTTTTGCGTTGAATTTTTTATTGTGAATGGCTACTTCATATAGCATAAATTACAGAGTGAACAAGTGGATCAGCACTAATTTAAAGAAAGATCCAACTGACAGTGACAGAACAACAAAACCAGCTCAAAAAGAAAAATTGGCCTCAAACATATCTATTACTTAATTGAGTGCATGGTATCCTTTCAGAAAGTGAATAAACAACTGGCAATTATAAGATGTTAAAGAGATGGAGGGAGAGATGAGGAAGATAAAGTGATAATCATCCTAGACAAAAGGCAAAGGAAAATGGGAAAGCTCCCAAGTGTCACCTTTCCAAATTTTTGCAGAACAGTCTTCACTGCCACTTACTACAAGTCCAGAGGCGTGTGAATCTACTGCATAGACAATGGAAATGTGGCCAACCATTTCCATCAAAACTTGACCTGTTACTGCCCATAACTTGATAGAACTGTTACAAGGGAATAAATGACTAACATGAGATGAGTGACTAAATAATGCATGCAGGAGGGTATGCAATGTAAACGAGACTAATAAATATTAAAAAAAACATTGGGAAGAGAATTATAGAAAAATGCAGAAAGAGATACAATATCTAAAAGATCAGCAGAAGGAATTCCCATGAAGAAATAATTTTGAAAATAATGCCACCCACTGACAGGAAGCTCAGAAGAGAGCCATCTGATGCACCAATATCCTCCAGGGCAAAGACATACAGTTTTTTCCGATAAAAAAGATGAATATTCAGAAAAAGAAACTTTAGAATCATAAGGCCTAATACCTAAGTAAGCAGATTTTTGACATTGTTATCAAATTGGAATCCTATCCATGGAGATATTCTGCCAGGTAAGGAATGGACAATTCTTTTCATCTATATGGTGGGTTGACATGTGTAATCATCTACAAGAATTCAAACTGTAGTTATTGCCAAAATGCACAACAACAGGTTTGTGTACATAAGAAAGGACACCGAACAGAAAATTGCAATGGCAAGACCAAATGATGAAACAAAATAAATCCATATCTCTCATCAAATAACAATATTGATGTCACAAGCTCGCTTACCCATCATGTGATGCAGAAAGAATTCCCAAGTCTGGCATCGTGGCCAAGCCTCGTACAGTATCTGCACCAGCCGTTGGATAACAAAATAAAATTGAAGTTCAAGGGATGGCAAATGGAAACAGAAAAACTAATGTAGATGGCTAGCTACTGATGTAAAACAGGCAGCCTGCACTGCAGTTTGTCAAAAAGAACAAAGCTTGTTGGTGAAAGAGGCCTGTGGTTCAGAAAAACATAAGTTCAAACCCCTGACAAAATAATATGAAGTGAACCCCACATAACCCAACCTATATCACTTTACCATATGCAAACACTTCAAACCCAAACACATTGTTTTGGGATAAGTACTCACCATTAGATCCAATAAAAACATAATTTAACTTATCATATTTCAATGTCTTATTTCCTTGCTGATATTATCAATGATAGAGCACATTCACTTTCATAAGTTCAGATGCATTATATCTAAATTGAATTAATAGGGTTCATTTTGCCCTGTCGCATAAAATCAAATCAATTGATATCATGTTATCTGTGCACAATTAGCTGCCTGCTTTTATAATCTAACTTTCACTTCATGATTAGCTATTCGAGCTGGGATTGAATAATGCCAGGTATAATCATCAGAAGCAGCGGTATATTGGTCTGATGCCATATCAGAAATGCAGATCTAGTGCACATTCCTTGATTCATTACAGCTACTAAATACTTGCAGTTGCAGTATGCACAGTAATAGCTACAAAAGGCCACAACTGCAAAGTAAAAATGCTCCCTCATAGTCTTAAGCATTCTAAGATTCAGTCTAACCAAAGTAATAATACTTTAGCATCTTGAAATTATACTCGAGACAACTCCCATGCATTACAGTCTGATTTACTAAGAACTTATATCTAGCAACAAACAAGAAGCTCAAGCGGCTCCATATATTTCCAAAGTCAAAGCCGATCCCCTCACCTCAATAAGCTCAACAAATTTATCAATTCAATCAACAGCCAAGGAATAAATCTACAAGCCAATTAACTATGGTTGTCCAAATAAAGAGATGTGAGGATACAGATGGATGAACCTGTGTGCCCAGTAAAAGTGTGAATGCATGTCTTTCCTCTCCAAAGCTTTAGAGTCTGGTCACTAGACCCTGGATTGAGCATAAAGTTCATGCAAATAAGATTGTAACAGGACCAACATTAACCAATGCACTAAGAGAGATTCAGCCAGTAACTATAGGCACTGATTAGATGAACTGAACACTATCGATGTCAACAGCAAAAGAAGGGCTAGATTATACAAGACTTGGGCTATTACCTGTAACAAACTCCCCAGAAGGCAACTTTATAACTGCTTGTATTGGGCCATCATGAGCCTGCCAAGACTCAGTAGGATTTCCATTACTCCACCGTTTTAAAGTACTGCATCAGATGATATCATCAAGCATTTAGGCAGAAAGAATAAACATTACACAACCATCCATATACGCAGCTTATGCTTTTGACATGTCACCTGCCTGCTAGCATAACCATAAATTTTATATTATACAAATTACAAACAGTCCAGGAGAAGAACTACATGGTAATCCTTACAGTAGGGTCATCAACCAATCCAGAAATTAGAAGTGCTGAGTATGCATTTCGTTCCTATCTAAAACAACTCTACAAGCTAAGATCCTCTGAAGACTAGAATGGCCAGTAATGTGCTGCGACCGAAACTTGCATTTATATTAAGCCACCACCTAGCAATGATTAAGTAACTTACCAATCCATGGAAGATGAGACAATGTTGTCACTATCGTCCAGCAAAATGCCAGTAACCTGGGACTGGTGTCCCCTCAAAGTCTGAACTTTCTCGCCAGTCCTCAAGTCCCAGACCAGAACGAGAGTATCCATACCACCCGAAACAATTCCACCTTCTGGGTGCTGTCCATTCGGAGGAATCCACGCCAAGGGCCCGACAAAGCTCGTGTGGCCCAACAGTATTCTCATGGACTCATACTTCCGCCGATCGGAAGGACTCAACGACCACACACGCACTGTCCGGTCCCGGGAGGACGTCGCAATCATATCACCGCCAAGTATGCAAATCCCCCTAACCTGGTCGTCACGATAAAATTGCGTCAAAAGGCCATCAAATTTTGCACTTTCAAGAGTTCAACAGTCACTGTATCTTCCCATTGATCGACTAAAGCGCAACTGCAGCAAGATTCATGGAGCTGGACCAAAACAAAGGAACCACGCAAAACTTACATCGTCCTCGTGGCCACGGAGCTCACAGCGGAGCTGATACACTCTGTGATCGATCTCCATCGGGGAACGATTCTTGAGGATTTGACTTGAGAAGACGAAGGGCGGTCAGTGCTAGAGCTCTGCTTATGTGGGTGAGGGTGAAGAAGCTGCTGTGGATCCCTGCCGTCCTACCCAAGCAGCCAAGCAAGCCGAGCTTCGGCTACAGAGCGTAAATAGAATTTGGAAAACGATGAAATTTATCAAATTAAATATTTTTTTGGACTGATAAAAAAATTAAATATTTTTATATGAAAATTTCTTGATATTTTCAAATATTACAGTTAACATCAAACTTAAAATAATTTAATATAATAATATTAAATTTAATTTAATAACGAGTATATGGTAAATATTCTTTCCAATAATTGCTCAAAAATTTTCTAAAATTATAATTTTTAAAATTAGATTAAGTAAGATATCAGTCCAAATATAATATTATATAATTAATTACTATA